>CAXAJV010000761.1:6825200-7405200 GCA_963969225.1 Xylocopa violacea
ACGACACGACCGGGATTCTGTAAAACATTCCCAGCTAGGGGCTAGATGTGTTAGGTTAGGTTATATTACGTTATGGACGTATATAATGATCCCACCGAGAAGTAGGGGCCGACCCGCCAGGAATGTTGGAAAATACTACATCCGAGATGTAAAGTTGCCTTAGTTAGGATATATAACGTTATAGACGTATATAATGTCCGCAACGAGACGTACGGGACGACACGACCGGGATTTTGTAAAACGTTACCAGCGAGGGTCTAGATGGGTTAGGTTAGGTTATATTACGATATAGACGTATATAATGTGCCCACCGAGAAGTAGGGGCCGACCCGCCAGAAATGTTGGAAAATTCTACATCCGAGATGTAAAGTTGCCTTAGGTTAGGATATATAACGTTATAGACGTATATAATGTCCGCACCGAGACGTACGGGACGACACGAACGGGATTCTGTAAAACATTCCCAGCTAGGGGCTAGATGTGTTACGTTAGGTTATATTACGTTATAGACGTATATAATGATCCCACCGAGAAGTAGGGGCCGACCCGCCAGGAATGTTGGAAAATACTACATCCGAGATGTTAGGTTCTCTTAGGTTAGGGTATATAACGTTACAGACGTATATAATGTCCCCACCGAGAAGTACGGGCCGACACGAACGGGATTTTGTAAAACATTACCAGCGAGGGTCTAGATGGATTCGGTTAGGCTATTTTACGATATAGACGTATGTAATGTGCCCACCGAGAAGTAGGGGCCGACCCGCCAGGAATGTTGGAAAATACTACATCCGAGATGTTAGGTTCCCTTAGGTTAGGATATATAAATTTATAGACGTATATAATGTCCGCTCCGAGACGTACGGGAAGACATGAACGGGATTCTGTGAATCATTACCAGCGAGGGTCTAGGTGGGTTAGGTTAGGTTATATTACGATATAGACGTATATAATGTCCCCACCGAGAAGTAGGGGCCGACCCGCCAGGATTGTTGGAAAATACTACATCCGAGATGTTAGGTTCCCTCAGGTTAGGATATATAACGTTGTAGACGTATATAATGTCCGCACCGAGACGTACGGGACGACACGAACGGGATTCTGTAAAACATTCCCAGCTAGTGGTTAGATGTGTTACGTTAGGTTATATTACGTTATAGACGTATATAATGATCCCACCGAGAATTGGCGCCGACCCGCCAGGAATGTTGTGAAATACTACATCCGAGATGTTAGGTTCCCTTAGGTTAGGATATATAAATTTATAGACGTATATAATTTCCGCACCGAGACGTACGGGAAGACACGAATGGGATTCTGTGAAACATTACCAGCGGGGGTCTAGGTGGGTTAGGTTAGGTTATATTACGATATATACGTATATAATGTGCCCACCGAGAAGTAGGGGCCGACCCGCCAGGAATGTTGGAAAATACTACATCCGAGATGTTAGGTTCCCTTAGGTTAGGATATATAACGTTATAGACGTATATAATGTCCTCACCGAGATGTACGGGCCGACACGACCGGGATTTTGTAAAACATTACCAGCGAGGGTCTAGATGGGTTAGGTTAGGTTATATTACGATATAGACGCATATAATGTGCCCACCGAGAAGTAGGGGCCGAACCGCCAGGAATGTTGGAAAATACTACATCCGAGATGTTAGGTTCTCTTAGGTTAGGGTATATAACGTTATAGACGTATATAATGTCCCCACCGAGAAGTACGGGCCGACACGACCGGGATTTTGTAAAACATTACCAGCGAGGGTCTAGATGGGTTCGGTTAGGTTATATTACGATATGGACGTATGTAATGTGCCCACCGAGAAGTATGGGCCGACCCGCCAGGAATGTTGGAAAATACTACATCCGAGATGTTAGGTTCCCTTAGGTTAGGATATATAACGTTATAGACTTATATAATGTCCTCACCGAGATGTACGGGCCGATACGACCGGGATTTTGTAAAACATTACCAGCGAGGGTCTAGATGGGTTACGTTAAGTTATATTACGATATAGACGTATATAATGTGCCCACCGAGAAGTAGCGGCCGACCCGCCAGGAATGTTGGAAAATACTACATCCGAGATGTTAGGTTCCCTTAGGTTAGGATATATAACGTTATAGACGTATATAATGTCCGCACCGAGACGTACGGGAAGACATGAACGGGATTCTGTGAAGCATTACCAGCGAGGGTCTAGGTGGGTTAGGTTAGGTTATATTACGCTATAGACGTATATAATGTTCCCACCGAGAAGTAGGGGCCGACCCGCCAGAAATGTTGGAAAATTCTACATCCGAGATGTTCAGTTGCTTTAGGTTAGGATATATAACGTTATAGACGTATATAATGTCCTCACCGAGATGTACGGGCCGACACAACCGGGATTTTGTAAAACATTCCCAGCTAGGGGCTAGATGTGTTACGTTAGGTTATATTTCGTTATAGACGTATATAATGATCCCACCTAGAAGTAGGGGCCGACCCGCCAGGAATGTTGGAAAATACTACATCCGAGTTGTTAGGTTCTCTTAGGTTAGGGTATATAACGTTATAGACGTATATAATGTCCCCACCGAGAAGTACGGGCCGACACGACCGGGATTTTGTAAAACTTTCCCAGCTAGGGGCTAGATGTGTTACGTTAGGTTATATTACGTTATAGACGTATATAATGATCCCACCGAGAAGTGGCGCCGACCCGCCAGGAATGTTGTGAAATACTACATCCGAGATATGAGGTTCCCCTAGGTTAGGATATATAACGTTATTGACGTATATAATGTCCTCACCGAGATGTACGGGCCGACTCGAACGGGATTTTGTAAAACATTACCAGCGAGGGTCTAGATGGGTTAGGTTAGGTTATATTACGATATAGACGTCTGTAATGTGCCCACCGAGAAGTAGGGACCGACCCGCCAGGAATGTTGGAAAATACTACATCCGAGATGTTAGGTTCCCTTAGGTTAGGGTATATAACGTTATAGACGTATATAATGTCCTCACCGAAATGTACGGGCCGACACGACCGGGATTTTGTAAAACATTACCAGCGAGGGTCTAGATGGGTTAGGTTAGGTTATATTACGATATAGACGTATATAATGTGCCCACCGAGAAGTAGGGGCCCACCCGCCAGAAATGTTGGAAAATTCTACATCCGAGATGTTAAGTTGCCTTATGTCAGGATATATAACGTTACAGACGTATATAATATCCGCACCGAGACGTACGGGACGAAACGAACGGGACTCTGTAAAACATTCCCAGCTAGGGGCTAGATGTGTTACGTTAGGTTATATTACATTATAGACATATATAATGATCCCACCGAGAATTGGCGCCGACCCGCCAGGAATGTTGTGAAATACTACATCCGAGATGTTAGGTTCCCTTAGGTTAGGATATATAAATTTATAGACGTATATAATTTCCGCACCGAGACGTACGGGAAGACACGAATGGGATTCTGTGAAACATTACCAGCGAGGGTCTCGATGGGTTAGGTTAGGTTATATTACGATATAGACGTATATAATGTGCCCACCGAGAAGTAGGGGCCGACCCGCCAGGAATGTTGGAAAATACTACATCCGAGATGTTAGGTTCCCTTAGGTTAGGATATATAACGTTATAGACGTATATAATGTCCTCGCCGAGATGTACGGGCCGACACAACCGGGATTTTGTAAAACATTCCCAGCTAGGGGCTAGATGTGTTACGTTAGGTTATATTACGTTATAGACGTATGTAATGATCCCACCTAGAAGTAGGGGCCGACCCGCCAGGAATGTTGGAAAATACTACATCCGAGATGTTAGGTTCTCTTAGGTTAGGGTATATAACGTTATAGACGTATATAATGTCCCCACCGAGAAGTACGGGCCGACACGACCGGGATTTTGTAAAACATTACCAGCGAGGGTCTAGATGGATTCGGTTAGGTTATTTTACGATATAGACGTATGTAATGTGCCCACCGAGAAGGAGGGGCCGACCCGCCAGGAATGTTGGAAAATAATACATCCGAGATGTTATGTTCCCTTAGGTTAGGATATATAAATTTATAGACGTATATAATGTCCGCACCGAGACGTACGGGAAGACATGAACGGGATTCTGTGAAGCATTACCAGCGAGGGTCTAGGTGGGTTAGGTTAGGTTATATTACGTTATAGACGTATATAATGTGCCCACCGAGAAGTAGGGGCCGACCCGCCAGGAATGTTGGAAAATACTACATCCGAGATGTTAGGTTCCCTTAGGTTAGGATATATAACGTTATAGACGTATATAATGTCCTCACCGAGATGTACGGGCCGACACGACCGGGATTTTGTAAAACATTACCAGCGAGGGTCTAGATGGGTTAGGTTAGGTTATATTACGATATAGACGCATATAATGTGCCCACCGAGAAGTAGGGGCCGAACCGCCAGGAATGTTGGAAAATACTACATCCGAGATGTTAGGTTCTCTTAGGTTAGGGTATATAACGTTATAGACGTATATAATGTCCCCACGGAGAAGTACGGGCCGACACGACCGGGATTTTGTAAAACATTACCAGCGAGGGTCTAGATGGGTTCGGTTAGGTTATATTACGATATAGACGTATGTAATGTGCCCACCGAGAAGTATGGGCCGACCCGCCAGGAATGTTGGAAAATACTACATCCGAGATGTTAGGTTCTCTTAGGTTAGGGTATATAACGTTATAGACGTATATAATGTCCCCACCGAGAAGTACGGGCCGACACGACCGGGATTTTGTAAAACATTACCAGCGAGGGTCTAGATGGGTTCGGTTAGGTTATATTACGATATGGACGTATGTAATGTGCCCACCGAGAAGTATGGGCCGACCCGCCAGGAATGTTGGAAAATACTACATCCGAGATGTTAGGTTCCCTTAGGTTAGGATATATAACGTTATAGACTTATATAATGTCCTCACCGAGATGTACGGGCCGACACAACCGGGATTTTGTAAAACATTCCCAGCTAGGGGCTAGATGTGTTACGTTAGGTTATATTTCGTTATAGACGTATATAATGATCCCACCTAGAAGTAGGGGCCGACCCGCCAGGAATGTTGGAAAATACTACATCCGAGTTGTTAGGTTCTCTTAGGTTAGGGTATATAACGTTATAGACGTATATAATGTCCGCACCGAGACGTACGGGACGACACGACCGGGATTCTGTAAAACATTCCCAGCTAGGGGCTAGATGTGTTAGGTTAGGTTATATTACGTTATGGACGTATATAATGATCCCACCGAGAAGTAGGGGCCGACCCGCCAGGAATGTTGGAAAATACTACATCCGAGATGTAAAGTTGCCTTAGTTAGGATATATAACGTTATAGACGTATATAATGTCCGCAACGAGACGTACGGGACGACACGACCGGGATTTTGTAAAACGTTACCAGCGAGGGTCTAGATGGGTTAGGTTAGGTTATATTACGATATAGACGTATATAATGTGCCCACCGAGAAGTAGGGGCCGACCCGCCAGAAATGTTGGAAAATTCTACATCCGAGATGTAAAGTTGCCTTAGGTTAGGATATATAACGTTATAGACGTATATAATGTCCGCACCGAGACGTACGGGACGACACGAACGGGATTCTGTAAAACATTCCCAGCTAGGGGCTAGATGTGTTACGTTAGGTTATATTACGTTATAGACGTATATAATGATCCCACCGAGAAGTAGGGGCCGACCCGCCAGGAATGTTGGAAAATACTACATCCGAGATGTTAGGTTCTCTTAGGTTAGGGTATATAACGTTACAGACGTATATAATGTCCCCACCGAGAAGTACGGGCCGACACGAACGGGATTTTGTAAAACATTACCAGCGAGGGTCTAGATGGATTCGGTTAGGCTATTTTACGATATAGACGTATGTAATGTGCCCACCGAGAAGTAGGGGCCGACCCGCCAGGAATGTTGGAAAATACTACATCCGAGATGTTAGGTTCCCTTAGGTTAGGATATATAAATTTATAGACGTATATAATGTCCGCTCCGAGACGTACGGGAAGACATGAACGGGATTCTGTGAATCATTACCAGCGAGGGTCTAGGTGGGTTAGGTTAGGTTATATTACGATATAGACGTATATAATGTCCCCACCGAGAAGTAGGGGCCGACCCGCCAGGATTGTTGGAAAATACTACATCCGAGATGTTAGGTTCCCTCAGGTTAGGATATATAACGTTGTAGACGTATATAATGTCCGCACCGAGACGTACGGGACGACACGAACGGGATTCTGTAAAACATTCCCAGCTAGTGGTTAGATGTGTTACGTTAGGTTATATTACGTTATAGACGTATATAATGATCCCACCGAGAATTGGCGCCGACCCGCCAGGAATGTTGTGAAATACTACATCCGAGATGTTAGGTTCCCTTAGGTTAGGATATATAAATTTATAGACGTATATAATTTCCGCACCGAGACGTACGGGAAGACACGAATGGGATTCTGTGAAACATTACCAGCGGGGGTCTAGGTGGGTTAGGTTAGGTTATATTACGATATATACGTATATAATGTGCCCACCGAGAAGTAGGGGCCGACCCGCCAGGAATGTTGGAAAATACTACATCCGAGATGTTAGGTTCCCTTAGGTTAGGATATATAACGTTATAGACGTATATAATGTCCTCACCGAGATGTACGGGCCGACACGACCGGGATTTTGTAAAACATTACCAGCGAGGGTCTAGATGGGTTAGGTTAGGTTATATTACGATATAGACGCATATAATGTGCCCACCGAGAAGTAGGGGCCGAACCGCCAGGAATGTTGGAAAATACTACATCCGAGATGTTAGGTTCTCTTAGGTTAGGGTATATAACGTTATAGACGTATATAATGTCCCCACCGAGAAGTACGGGCCGACACGACCGGGATTTTGTAAAACATTACCAGCGAGGGTCTAGATGGGTTCGGTTAGGTTATATTACGATATGGACGTATGTAATGTGCCCACCGAGAAGTATGGGCCGACCCGCCAGGAATGTTGGAAAATACTACATCCGAGATGTTAGGTTCCCTTAGGTTAGGATATATAACGTTATAGACTTATATAATGTCCTCACCGAGATGTACGGGCCGATACGACCGGGATTTTGTAAAACATTACCAGCGAGGGTCTAGATGGGTTACGTTAAGTTATATTACGATATAGACGTATATAATGTGCCCACCGAGAAGTAGCGGCCGACCCGCCAGGAATGTTGGAAAATACTACATCCGAGATGTTAGGTTCCCTTAGGTTAGGATATATAACGTTATAGACGTATATAATGTCCGCACCGAGACGTACGGGAAGACATGAACGGGATTCTGTGAAGCATTACCAGCGAGGGTCTAGGTGGGTTAGGTTAGGTTATATTACGCTATAGACGTATATAATGTTCCCACCGAGAAGTAGGGGCCGACCCGCCAGAAATGTTGGAAAATTCTACATCCGAGATGTTCAGTTGCCTTAGGTTAGGATATATAACGTTATAGACGTATATAATGTCCTCACCGAGATGTACGGGCCGACACAACCGGGATTTTGTAAAACATTCCCAGCTAGGGGCTAGATGTGTTACGTTAGGTTATATTTCGTTATAGACGTATATAATGATCCCACCTAGAAGTAGGGGCCGACCCGCCAGGAATGTTGGAAAATACTACATCCGAGTTGTTAGGTTCTCTTAGGTTAGGGTATATAACGTTATAGACGTATATAATGTCCCCACCGAGAAGTACGGGCCGACACGTCCGGGATTTTGTAAAACTTTCCCAGCTAGGGGCTAGATGTGTTACGTTAGGTTATATTACGTTATAGACGTATATAATGATCCCACCGAGAAGTGGCGCCGACCCGCCAGGAATGTTGTGAAATACTACATCCGAGATATGAGGTTCCCCTAGGTTAGGATATATAACGTTATTGACGTATATAATGTCCTCACCGAGATGTACGGGCCGACTCGAACGGGATTTTGTAAAACATTACCAGCGAGGGTCTAGATGGGTTAGGTTAGGTTATATTACGATATAGACGTCTGTAATGTGCCCACCGAGAAGTAGGGACCGACCCGCCAGGAATGTTGGAAAATACTACATCCGAGATGTTAGGTTCCCTTAGGTTAGGGTATATAACGTTATAGACGTATATAATGTCCTCACCGAAATGTACGGGCCGACACGACCGGGATTTTGTAAAACATTACCAGCGAGGGTCTAGATGGGTTAGGTTAGGTTATATTACGATATAGACGTATATAATGTGCCCACCGAGAAGTAGGGGCCCACCCGCCAGAAATGTTGGAAAATTCTACATCCGAGATGTTAAGTTGCCTTATGTCAGGATATATAACGTTACAGACGTATATAATATCCGCACCGAGACGTACGGGACGAAACGAACGGGACTCTGTAAAACATTCCCAGCTAGGGGCTAGATGTGTTACGTTAGGTTATATTACATTATAGACATATATAATGATCCCACCGAGAATTGGCGCCGACCCGCCAGGAATGTTGTGAAATACTACATCCGAGATGTTAGGTTCCCTTAGGTTAGGATATATAAATTTATAGACGTATATAATTTCCGCACCGAGACGTACGGGAAGACACGAATGGGATTCTGTGAAACATTACCAGCGAGGGTCTCGATGGGTTAGGTTAGGTTATATTACGATATAGACGTATATAATGTGCCCACCGAGAAGTAGGGGCCGACCCGCCAGGAATGTTGGAAAATACTACATCCGAGATGTTAGGTTCCCTTAGGTTAGGATATATAACGTTATAGACGTATATAATGTCCTCGCCGAGATGTACGGGCCGACACAACCGGGATTTTGTAAAACATTCCCAGCTAGGGGCTAGATGTGTTACGTTAGGTTATATTACGTTATAGACGTATGTAATGATCCCACCTAGAAGTAGGGGCCGACCCGCCAGGAATGTTGGAAAATACTACATCCGAGATGTTAGGTTCTCTTAGGTTAGGGTATATAACGTTATAGACGTATATAATGTCCCCACCGAGAAGTACGGGCCGACACGACCGGGATTTTGTAAAACATTACCAGCGAGGGTCTAGATGGATTCGGTTAGGTTATTTTACGATATAGACGTATGTAATGTGCCCACCGAGAAGGAGGGGCCGACCCGCCAGGAATGTTGGAAAATAATACATCCGAGATGTTATGTTCCCTTAGGTTAGGATATATAAATTTATAGACGTATATAATGTCCGCACCGAGATGTAGGGGCCGACACGACCGGGATTTTGTAAAACATTACCAGCGAGGGTCTAGATGGGTTAGGTTAGGTTATATTACGATATAGACGTATATAATGTGCCCACCGAGAAGTAGGAGCCGACCCGCCAGGAATGTTGGAAAATACTACATCCGAGATGTAAAGTTGCCTTAGTTAGGATATATAACGTTATAGACGTATATAATGTCCGCAACGAGACGTACGGGACGACACGACCGGGATTCTGTAAAACATTCCCAGCTAGGGGCTAGATGTGTTAGGTTAGGTTATATTACGTTATGGACGTATATAATGATCCCACCGAGAAGTAGGGGCCGACCCGCCAGGAATGTTGGAAAATACTACATCCGAGATGTTAGGTTCCTTTAGGTTCGGATATATAACGTTATAGACGTATATAATGTCCTCACCGAGATGTACGGGCCGACACGAACGGCATTTTGTAAAACATTACCAGCGAGGGTCTAGATGGCTTAGGTTAGGTTATATTACGATATAGACGTATATAATTTGCCCACCGAGAAGTAGGGGCCGACCCGCCAGGAATGTTGGAAAATACTACATCCGAGATGTTAGGTTCCCTCAGGTTAGGATATATAAAGTTATAGACGTATATGAGGTCCCCACGGAAAAGTACGGGCCGACACGACCGGGATTTTGTATAACATTACCAGCGAGTGTCTATATGGGTTAGGTTAGGTTATATTACGATATAGACGTATATAATGTGCCCACCGAGAAGTAGGATCCGACCCGCCAGGAATGTTGGAAAATACTACATCCGAGATGTTAGGTTCCCTTAGGTTAGGATATATAACGTTATAGACGTATATAATGTCCTCGCCGAGATGTACGGGCCGACACAACCGGGATTTTGTAAAACATTCCCAGCTAGGGGCTAGATGTGTTACGTTAGGTTATATTACGTTATAGACGTATGTAATGATCCCACCTAGAAGTAGGGGCCGACCCGCCAGGAATGTTGGAAAATACTACATCCGAGATGTTAGGTTCTCTTAGGTTAGGGTATATAACGTTATAGACGTATATAATGTCCCCACCGAGAAGTACGGGCCGACACGACCGGGATTTTGTAAAACATTACCAGCGAGGGTCTAGATGGATTCGGTTAGGTTATTTTACGATATAGACGTATGTAATGTGCCCACCGAGAAGGAGGGGCCGACCCGCCAGGAATGTTGGAAAATAATACATCTGAGATGTTATGTTCCCTTAGGTTAGGATATATAAATTTATAGACGTATATAATGTCCGCACCGAGACGTACGGGAAGACATGAACGGGATTCTGTGAAGCATTACCAGCGAGGGTCTAGGTGGGTTAGGTTAGGTTATATTTCGTTATAGACGTATATAATGTTCCCACCGAGAAGTAGGGGCCGACCCGCCAGAAATGTTGGAAAATTCTACATCCGAGATGTTAAGTTGCCTTAGGTTAGGATATATAACGTTATAGACGTATATAATGTCCTCACCGAGATGTAGGGGCCGACACGACCGGGATTTTGTAAAACATTACCAGCGAGGGTCTAGATGGGTTAGGTTAGGTTATATTACGATATAGACGTATATAATGTGCCCACCGAGAAGTAGGAGCCGACCCGCCAGGAATGTTGGAAAATACTACATCCGAGATGTTAGGTTCCTTTAGGTTCGGATATATAACGTTATAGACGTATATAATGTCCTCACCGAGATGTACGGGCCGACACGAACGGCATTTTGTAAAACATTACCAGCGAGGGTCTAGATGGCTTAGGTTAGGTTATATTACGATATAGACGTATATAATTTGCCCACCGAGAAGTAGGGGCCGACCCGCCAGGAATGTTGGAAAATACTACATCCGAGATGTTAGGTTCCCTCAGGTTAGGATATATAAAGTTATAGACGTATATGAGGTCCCCACGGAAAAGTACGGGCCGACACGACCGGGATTTTGTATAACATTACCAGCGAGTGTCTATATGGGTTAGGTTAGGTTATATTACGATATAGACGTATATAATGTGCCCACCGAGAAGTAGGATCCGACCCGCCAGGAATGTTGGAAAATACTACATCCGAGATGTTAGGTTCCCTTAGGTTAGGATATATAACGTTATAGACGTATATAATGTCCTCGCCGAGATGTACGGGCCGACACAACCGGGATTTTGTAAAACATTCCCAGCTAGGGGCTAGATGTGTTACGTTAGGTTATATTACGTTATAGACGTATGTAATGATCCCACCTAGAAGTAGGGGCCGACCCGCCAGGAATGTTGGAAAATACTACATCCGAGATGTTAGGTTCTCTTAGGTTAGGGTATATAACGTTATAGACGTATATAATGTCCCCACCGAGAAGTACGGGCCGACACGACCGGGATTTTGTAAAACATTACCAGCGAGGGTCTAGATGGATTCGGTTAGGTTATTTTACGATATAGACGTATGTAATGTGCCCACCGAGAAGGAGGGGCCGACCCGCCAGGAATGTTGGAAAATAATACATCCGAGATGTTATGTTCCCTTAGGTTAGGATATATAAATTTATAGACGTATATAATGTCCGCACCGAGACGTACGGGAAGACATGAACGGGATTCTGTGAAGCATTACCAGCGAGGGTCTAGGTGGGTTAGGTTAGGTTATATTTCGTTATAGACGTATATAATGTTCCCACCGAGAAGTAGGGGCCGACCCGCCAGAAATGTTGGAAAATTCTACATCCGAGATGTTAAGTTGCCTTAGGTTAGGATATATAACGTTATAGACGTATATAATGTCCTCACCGAGATGTAGGGGCCGACACGACCGGGATTTTGTAAAACATTACCAGCGAGGGTCTAGATGGGTTAGGTTAGGTTATATTACGATATAGACGTATATAATGTGCCCACCGAGAAGTAGGAGCCGACCCGCCAGGAATGTTGGAAAATACTACATCCGAGATGTAAAGTTGCCTTAGTTAGGATATATAACGTTATAGACGTATATAATGTCCGCAACGAGACGTACGGGACGACACGACCGGGATTCTGTAAAACATTCCCAGCTAGGGGCTAGATGTGTTAGGTTAGGTTATATTACGTTATGGACGTATATAATGATCCCACCGAGAAGTAGGGGCCGACCCGCCAGGAATGTTGGAAAATACTACATCCGAGATGTTAGGTTCCTTTAGGTTCGGATATATAACGTTATAGACGTATATAATGTCCTCACCGAGATGTACGGGCCGACACGAACGGCATTTTGTAAAACATTACCAGCGAGGGTCTAGATGGCTTAGGTTAGGTTATATTACGATATAGACGTATAAAATTTGCCCACCGAGAAGTAGGGGCCGACCCGCCAGGAATGTTGGAAAATACTACATCCGAGATGTTAGGTTCCCTCAGGTTAGGATATATAAAGTTATAGACGTATATGAGGTCCCCACGGAAAAGTACGGGCCGACACGACCGGGATTTTGTATAACATTACCAGCGAGTGTCTATATGGGTTAGGTTAGGTTATATTACGATATAGACGTATATAATGTGCCCACCGAGAAGTAGGATCCGACCCGCCAGGAATGTTGGAAAATACTACATCCGAGATGTTAGGTTCTCTTAGGTTAGGATATATAACGTTATAGACGTATATAATGTCCCCACCGAGAAGTACGGGCAGACACGACCGGGATTTTGTAAAACATTACCAGCGATGGTCTAGATGGGTTAGGTTAGGTTATATTACGTTATAGACGTATATAATGTGCCCACCGAGAAGCAGGGGCCGACCCGCCAGGAATGTTGGAAAATACTACATCCGAGATATTAGGTTCCCTTAGGTTAGGATATATAAATTTATAGACGTATATAATGTCCGCACCGAGACGTAAGGGAAGACATGAACGGGATTCTGTGAAACATTACCAGCGAGGGTCTAGGTGGGTTAGGTTAGGTTATATTACGATATAGACATATATAATGTGCCCACAGAGAAGTAGGGGCCGACCCGCCAGGAATGTTGGAAAATACTACATCCGAGATGTTAGGTTCCCTCAGGTTAGGATATATAACGTTATAGACGTATATAATTTCCGCACCGAGACGTACGGGAAGACACGAATGGGATTCTGTGAAACATTACCAGCGAGGGTCTAGGTGGGTTAGGTTAGGTTATATTACGATATATACGTATATAATGTGCCCACCGAGAAGTAGGGGCCGACCCGCCAGGAATGTTGGAAAATACTACATCCGAGATGTTAGGTTCCCTTAGGTTAGGATATATAACGTTAAAGACATATATAATGTCCTCACCGAGATGTACGGGCCGACACGACCGGGATTTTGTAAAACGTTACCAGCGAGGGTCTAGATGGGCTAGGTTAGGTTATATTACGATATAGACGTATATAATGTGCCCACCGAGAAGTAGGGGCCGACCCGCCAGGAATGTTGGAAAATACTACATCCGTGATGTTAGGTTCCCTTAGGTTAGGATATATAACGTTATAGACTTATATAATGTCCTCACCGAGATGTACGGGCCGACACGACCGGGATTTTGTAAAACATTACCAGCGAGGGTCTAGATGGGTTAGGTTAGGTTATATTACGATATAGACGTATATAATGTGCCCACCGAGAAGTAGGGGCCGACCCGCCAGGAATATTGGAAAATACTACATCCGAGATGTTAGGTTCCCTTAGGTTAGGATATATAACGTTATAGACGTATATAATGTCCTCGCCGAGATGTACGGGCCGACACAACCGGGATTTTGTAAAACATTCCCAGCTAGGGGCTAGATGTGTTACGTTAGGTTATATTACGTTATAGACGTATGTAATGATCCCACCTAGAAGTAGGGGCCGACCCGCCAGGAATGTTGGAAAATACTACATCCGAGGTGTTAGGTTCTCTTAGGTTAGGGTATATAACGTTATAGACGTATATAATGTCCCCACCGAGAAGTACGGGCAGACACGACCGTGATTTTGTAAAACATTACCAGCGATGGTCTAGATGGGTTAGGTTAGGTTATATTACGTTATAGACGTATATAATGTGCCCACCGAGAAGCAGGGGCCGACCCGCCAGGAATGTTGGAAAATACTACATCCGAGATATTAGGTTCCCTTAGGTTAGGATATATAAATTTATAGACGTATATAATGTCCGCACCGAGACGTAAGGGAAGACATGAACGGTATTCTGTGAAACATTACCAGCGAGGGTCTAGGTGGGTTAGGTTAGGTTATATTACGATATAGACATATATAATGTGCCCACAGAGAAGTAGGGGCCGACCCGCCAGGAATGTTGGAAAATACTACATCCGAGATGTTAGGTTCCCTCAGGTTAGGATATATAACGTTATAGACGTATATAATTTCCGCACCGAGACGTACGGGAAGACACGAATGGGATTCTGTGAAACATTACCAGCGAGGGTCTAGGTGGGTTAGGTTAGGTTATATTACGATATATACGTATATAATGTGCCCACCGAGAAGTAGGGGCCGACCCGCCAGGAATGTTGGAAAATACTACATCCGAGATGTTAGGTTCCCTTAGGTTAGGATATATAACGTTATAGACATATATAATGTCCTCACCGAGATGTACGGGCCGACACGACCGGGATTTTGTAAAACGTTACCAGCGAGGGTCTAGATGGGCTAGGTTAGGTTATATTACGATATAGACGTATATAATGTGCCCACCGAGAAGTAGGGGCCGACCCGCCAGGAATGTTGGAAAATACTACATCCGTGATGTTAGGTTCCCTTAGGTTAGGATATATAACGTTATAGACTTATATAATGTCCTCACCGAGATGTACGGGCCGACACGACCGGGATTTTGTAAAACATTACCAGCGAGGGTCTAGATGGGTTAGGTTAGGTTATATTACGATATAGACGTATATAATGTGCCCACCGAGAAGTAGGGGCCGACCCGCCAGGAATATTGGAAAATACTACATCCGAGATGTTAGGTTCCCTTAGGTTAGGATATATAACGTTATAGACGTATATAATGTCCTCGCCGAGATGTACGGGCCGACACAACCGGGATTTTGTAAAACATTCCCAGCTAGGGGCTAGATGTGTTACGTTAGGTTATATTACGTTATAGACGTATGTAATGATCCCACCTAGAAGTAGGGGCCGACCCGCCAGGAATGTTGGAAAATACTACATCCGAGGTGTTAGGTTCTCTTAGGTTAGGGTATATAACGTTATAGACGTATATAATGTCCCCACCGAGAAGTACGGGCAGACACGACCGGGATTTTGTAAAACATTACCAGCGATGGTCTAGATGGGTTAGGTTAGGTTATATTACGTTATAGACGTATATAATGTGCCCACCGAGAAGCAGGGGCCGACCCGCCAGGAATGTTGGAAAATACTACATCCGAGATATTAGGTTCCCTTAGGTTAGGATATATAACGTTATAGACGTATATAATGTCCGCACCGAGACGTACGGGAAGACATGAACGGGATTCTGTGAAACATTACCAGCGAGGGTCTAGGTGGGTTAGGTTAGGTTATATTACGATATAGACATATATAATGTGCCCACCGAGAAGTAGGGGCCGACCCGCCAGGAATGTTGGAAAATACTACATCCGAGATGTTAGGTTCCCTTAGGTTAGGATATATAACGTTATAGACTTATATAATGTCCTCACCGAGATGTACGGGCCGACACGACCGGGATTTTGTAAAACATTACCAGCGAGGGTCTAGATGGGTTAGGTTAGGTTATATTACGATATAGACGTATATAATGTGCCCACCGAGAAGTAGGGGCCGACCCGCCAGGAATGTTGGAAAATACTACATCCGAGATGTTAGGTTCCCTTAGGTTAGGATATATAACGTTATAGACGTATATAATGTCCTCGCCGAGAGGTACGGGCCGACACAACCGGGATTTTGTAAAACATTCCCAGCTAGGGGCTAGATGTGTTACGTTAGGTTATATTACGTTATAGACGTATGTAATGATCCCACCTAGAAGTAGGGGCCGACCCGCCAGGAATGTTGGAAAATACTACATCCGAGATGTTAGGTTCTCTTAGGTTAGGGTATATAACGTTATAGACGTATATAATGTCCCCACCGAGAAGTACGGGCCGACACGACCGGGATTTTGTAAAACATTACCAGCGAGGGTCTAGATGGATTCGGTTAGGTTATTTTACGATATAGACGTATGTAATGTGCCCACCGAGAAGGAGGGGCCGACCCGCCAGGAATGTTGGAAAATACTACATCCGAGATGTTATGTTCCCTTAGGTTAGGATATATAAATTTATAGACGTATATAATGTCCGCACCGAGACGTACGGGAAGACATGAACGGGATTCTGTGAAGCATTACCAGCGAGGGTCTAGGTGGGTTAGGTTAGGTTATATTACGTTATAGACGTATATAATGTTCCCACCGAGAAGTAGGGGCCGACCCGCCAGAAATGTTGGAAAATTCTACATCCGAGATGTTAAGTTGCCTTAGGTTAGGATATATAACGTTATAGACGTATATAATGTCCTCACCGAGATGTACGGGCCGACACGACCGGGATTTTGTAAAACATTACCAGCGAGGGTCTAGATGGATTCGGTTAGGTTATTTTACGATATAGACGTATGTAATGTGCCCACCGAGAAGGAGGGGCCGACCCGCCAGGAATGTTGGAAAATACTACATCCGAGATGTAAAGTTGCCTTAGGTTAGGATATATAACGTTATAGACGTATATATTGTCCGCACCGAGACGTACGGGACGACACGACCGGGATTCTGTAAAACATTCCCAGCTAGGGGCTAGATGTGTTAGGTTAGGTTATATTACGTTATAGACGTATATAATGATCCCACCGAGAAGTAGGGGCCGACCCGCCAGGAATGTTGGAAAATACTACATCCGAGATGTTAGGTTCCTTTAGGTTCGGATATATAACGTTATAGACGTATATAATGTCCTCACCGAGATGTACGGGCCGACACGAACGGCATTTTGTAAAACATTACCAGCGAGGGTCTAGATGGCTTAGGTTAGGTTATATTACGATATAGACGTATATAATTTGCCCACCGAGAAGTAGGGGCCGACCCGCCAGGAATGTTGGAAAATACTGCATCCGAGATGTTAGGTTCCCTCAGGTTAGGATATATAAAGTTATAGACGTATATGAGGTCCCCACGGAAAAGTACGGGCCGACACGACCGGGATTTTGTAAAACATTACCAGCGAGTGTCTAGACGGGTTAGGTTAGGTTATATTACGATATAGACGTATATAATGTAGCCACCGAGAAGTAGGATCCGACCCGCCAGGAATGTTGGAAAATACTACATCCGAGATGTTAGGTTCTCTTAGGTTAGGATATATAACGTTATAGACATATATAATGTCCCCACCGAGAAGTACGGGCAGACACGACCGGGATTTTGTAAAACATTACCAGCGATGGTCTAGATGGGTTAGGTTAGGTTATATTACGATATAGACGTATATAATGTGCCCACCGAGAAGCAGGGGCCGACCCGCCAGGAATGTTGGAAAATACTACATCCGAGATATTAGGTTCCCTTAGGTTAGGATATATAAATTTATAGACGTATATAATGTCCGCAGCGAGACGTACGGGAAGACATGAACGGGATTCTGTGAAGCATTCCCAGCTAGGGGCTAGATGTGTTAGGTTAGGTTATATTACGTTATAGACGTATATAATGATCCCACCGAGAAGTAGGGGCCGACCCGCCAGGAATGTTGGAAAATACTACATCCGAGATGTTACGTTCCTTTAGGTTCGGATATATAACGTTATAGACGTATATAATGTCCTCACCGAGATGTACGGGCCGACACGAACGGCATTTTGTAAAACATTACCAGCGAGGGTCTAGATGGCTTAGGTTAGGTTATATTACGATATATACGTATATAATTTGCCCACCGAGAAGTAGGGGCCGACCCGCCAGGAATGTTGGAATAACTACATCCGAGATATTAGGTTCCCTTAAGTTAGGATATATAAATTTATAGACGTATATAATGTCCGCACCGAGACGTACGGGAAGACATGAACGGGATTCTG
Source organism: Xylocopa violacea (assembly GCA_963969225.1). Lineage (NCBI taxonomy): Eukaryota > Metazoa > Arthropoda > Insecta > Hymenoptera > Apidae > Xylocopa > Xylocopa violacea. The sequence goes on from CAXAJV010000761.1 coordinate 6,843,655, forward strand.
TGAAACATTACCAGCGAGGGTCTAGGTGGGTTAGGTTAGGTTATATTACGATATAGACATATATAATGTGCCCACCGAGAAGTAGGGGCCGACCCGCCAGGAATGTTGGAAAGTACTACATCCGAGATGTTAGGTTCCCTTAGGTTAGGATATATAACGTTATAGACGTATATAATGTCCTCGCCGAGATGTACGGGCCGACACAACCGGGATTTTGTAAAACATTACCAGCGTGGGTCTAGATGGATTCGGTTAGGTTATTTTACGATATAGACGTATGTAATGTGCCCACCGAGAAGGAGGGGCCGACCCGCCAGGAATGTTGGAAAATACTACATCCGAGATGTTATGTTCCCTTAGGTTAGGATATATAAATTTATAGACGTATATAATGTCCGCACCGCGACGTACGGGAAGACATGAACGGGATTCTGTGAAGCATTACCAGCGAGGGTCTAGGTGGGTTAGGTTAGGTGATATTACGTTATAGACGTATATAATGTTCCCACCGAGAAGTAGGGGCCGACCCGCCAGAAATGTTGGAAAATTCTACATCCGAGATGTTAAGTTGCCTTAGGTTAGGATATATAACGTTATAGACGTATATAATGTCCTCACCGAAATGTACGGGCCGACACGACAGGGATTTTGTAAAACATTACCAGCGATGGTCTAGATGGGTTAGGTTAGGTTATATTACGATATAGACGTATATAATGTGCCCACGGAGAAGTAGGGGCCGACCCGCCAGGAATGTTGGAAAATACTACATCCGAGATATTAGGTTCCCTTAGGTTAGGATATATAAATTTATAGACGTATATAATGTCCGCACCGAGACGTACGGGAAGACATGAACGGGATTCTGTGAAACATTACCAGCGAGGGTCTAGGTGGGTTAGGTTAGGTTATACTACGATATAGACGTATATAATGTGCCTACCGAGAAGTAGGGGCCGACCCGCCAGGAATGTTGGAAAATACTACATCCGAGATGTTAGGTTCACTTAGGTTAGGATATATAACGTTATAGACGTATATAATGTCCTCACCGAGATGTACGGTCCGACACGACCGGGATTTTGTAAAACATTACCAGCGAGGGTCTAGATGGGTTAGGTCAGGTTATATTACGATATAGACGTATATAATGTGCCCACCGAGAAGTAGGGGCCGACCCGCCAGGATTGTTGGAAAATACTATATCCGAGATGTTAGGTTCCCTCAGGTTAGGATATATAACGTTATAGACGTATATAATGTCCGCACCGAGACGTACGGGACGACACGAACGAGATTCTGTAAAACATTCCCAGCTAGGGGCTAGATGTGTTACGTTAGGTTATATTACGTTATAGACGTATATAATGATCCCACCGAGAATTGGCGCCGACCCGCCAGGAATGTTGTGAAATACTACATCCGAGATGTTAGGTTCCCTTAGGTTAGGATATATAAATTTATAGACGTATATAATTTCCGCACCGAGACGTACGGGAAGACACGAATGGGATTCTGTGAAACATTGCCAGCGAGGGTCTAGGTGGGTTAGGTTAGGTTATATTACGATATATACGTATATAATGTGCCCACCGAGAAGTAGGGGCCGACCCGCCAGGAATGTTGGAAAATACTACATCCGAGATGTTAGGTTCCCTTAGGTTAGGATATATAACGTTATAGACGTATATAATGTCCTCGCCGAGATGTACGGGCCGACACAACCGGGATTTTGTAAAACATTCCCAGCTAGGGGCTAGATGTGTTACGTTAGGTTATAATACGTTATAGACTTATGTAATGATCCCACCTAGAAGTAGGGGCCGACCCGCCAGGAATGTTGGAAAATACTACATCCGAGATGTTAGGTTCCCTTAGGTTAGGATATATAACGTTATAGACGTATATAATGTCCGCACCGAGACGTACGGGACGACACGAACGAGATTCTGTAAAACATTCCCAGCTAGGGGCTAGATGTGTTACATTAGGTTATATTACGTTACAGACGTATATAATGATCCCACCGAGAATTGGCGCCGACCCGCCAGGAATGTTGTGAAATACTACATCCGAGATGTTAGGTTCCCTTAGGTTAGGATATATAAATTTATAGACGTATATAATTTCCGCACCGAGACGTACGGGAAGACACGAATGGGATTCTGTGAAACATTACCAGCGAGGGTCTAGGTTGGTTAGGTTAGGTTATATTACGATATATACGTATATAATGTGCCCACCGAGAAGTAGGGGCCGACCCGCCAGGAATGTTGGAAAATACTACATCCGAGATGTTAGGTTCCCTTAGGTTAGGATATATAACGTTATAGACGTATATAATGTCCTCGCCGAGATGTACGGGCCGACACGACCGGGATTTTGTAAAACATTACCAGCGAGGGTCTAGATGGATTCGGTTAGGTTATACTTCGATATAGACGTATATAATGTGCCCACCGAGAAGTAGGGGCCGACCCGCCAGGAATGTTGGAAAATACTACATCCGAGATGTTAGGTTCTCTTAGGTTAGGGTATATAACGTTATAGACGTATATAATGTCCCCACCGAGAAGTACGGGCCGACACGACCGGGATTTTGTAAAACATTACCAGCGAGGGTCTAGATGGATTCGGTTAGGTTCTTTTACGATATAGACGTATGTAATGTGCCCACCGAGAAGTAGGGGCCGACCCGCCAGGAATGTTGGAAAATACTACATCCGAGATGTTAGGTTCCCTTAGGTTGGGATATATAAATTTATAGACGTATATAATGTCCGCACCGAGACGTAGGGGAAGACATGAACGGGATTGTGTGAAGCATTACCAGCGAGGGTCTAGGTGGGTTAGGTTAGGTTATATTACGTTATAGACGTATATAATGTTCCCACCGAGAAGTAGGGGCCGACCAGCCAGAAATGTTGGAAAATTCTACATCCGAGATGTTAAGTTGCCTTAGGTTAGGATATATAACGTTATGGACGTATATAATGTCCGCACCGAGACGTACGGGACGACACGAACGGGATTCTGTAAAACATTCCCAGCTAGGGGCTAGATGTGTTACGTTAGGTTATATTACATTATAGACATATATAATGATCCCACCGAGAATTGGCGCCGACCCGCCAGGAATGTTGTGAAATACTACATCCGAGATGTTAGGTTCCCATAGGTTAGGATATGTAAATTTATAGACGTATATAATGTCCGCACCGAGACGTACGGGAAGACATGAACGGGATTCTGTGAAACATTACCAGCGAGGGTCTAGGTGGGTTAGGTTAGGTTATATTACGATATAGACGTATATAATGTGCCCACCGAGAAGTAGGATCCGACCCGCCAGGAATGTTGGAAAATACTACATCCGAGATGTTAGGTTCCCTTAGGTTAGGATATATAACGTTATAGACGTATATAATGTCCTCACCGAGATGTACGGGCCGACACGACAGGGATTTTGTAAAACATTACCAGCGAGGGTCTAGATGGGTTAGGTTAGGTTATATTACGATATAGACGTATATAATGTGCCCACGGAGAAGTAGGGGCCGACCCGCCAGGAATGTTGGAAAATACTACATCCGAGATATTAGGTTCCCTTAGGTTAGGATATATAAATTTATAGACGTATATAATGTCCGCACCGAGACGTACGGGAAGACATGAACGGGATTCTGTGAAGCATTACCAGCGAGGGTCTAGGTGGGTTAGGTTAGGTTATACTACGATATAGACGTATATAATGTGCCTACCGAGAAGTAGGGGCCGACCCGCCAGGAATGTTGGAAAATACTACATCCGAGATGTTAGGTTCCCTTAGGTTAGGATATATAACGTTATAGACGTATATAATGTCCGCACCGAGACGTACGGGACGACACGAACGAGATTCTGTAAAACATTCCCAGCTAGGGGCTAGATGTGTTACATTAGGTTATATTACGTTACAGACGTATATAATGATCCCACCGAGAATTGGCGCCGACCCGCCAGGAATGTTGTGAAATACTACATCCGAGATGTTAGGTTCCCTTAGGTTAGGATATATAAATTTATAGACGTATATAATTTCCGCACCGAGACGTACGGGAAGACACGAATGGGATTCTGTGAAACATTACCAGCGAGGGTCTAGGTTGGTTAGGTTAGGTTATATTACGATATATACGTATATAATGTGCCCACCGAGAAGTAGGGGCCGACCCGCCAGGAATGTTGGAAAATACTACATCCGAGATGTTAGGTTCCCTTAGGTTAGGATATATAACGTTATAGACGTATATAATGTCCTCGCCGAGATGTACGGGCCGACACAACCGGGATTTTGTAAAACATTCCCAGCTAGGGGCTAGATGTGTTACGTTAGGTTATATTACGTTATAGACTTATGTAATGATCCCACCTAGAAGTAGGGGCTGACCCGCCAGGAATGTTGGAAAATACTACATCCGAGATGTTAGGTTCCCTTAGGTTAGGATATATAACGTTATAGACTTATATAATGTCCTCACCGAGATGTACGGGCAGACACGACCGCGATTTTGTAAAACATTACCAGCGAGGGTCTAGATGGGTTAGGTTAGGTTATATTACGATATAGACGTAAATAATGTGCCCACCGAGATGTAGGGGCAGACACGACCGCGATTTTGTAAAACATTACCAGCGAGGGTCTAGATGGGTTAGGTTAGGTTATATTACGATATAGACCTATATAATGTGCCCACCGAGAAGTAGGGGCCGACCCGCCAGGAATGTTGGAAAATACTACATCCGAGATGTTAGGTTCCCTTAGGTTAGGATATATAACGTTATAGACGTATATAATGTCCCCACCGAGAAGTACGGGCCGACACGACCGGGATTTTGTAAAACATTACCAGCGAGGGTCTAGATGGAATCGGTTAGGTTCTTTTACGATATAGACGTATGTAATGTGCCCACCGAGAAGTAGGGGCCGACCCGCCAGGAATGTTGGAAAATACTACATCCGAGATGTTAGGTTCCCTTAGGTTGGGATATATAAATTTATAGACGTATATAATGTCCGCACCGAGACGTAGGGGAAGACATGAACGGGATTGTGTGAAGCATTACCAGCGAGGGTCTAGGTGGGTTAGGTTAGGTTATATTACGTTATAGACGTATATAATGTTCCCACCGAGAAGTAGGGGCCGACCAGCCAGAAATGTTGGATAATTCTACATCCGAGATGTTAAGTTGCCTTAGGTTAGGATATATAACGTTATAGACGTATATAATGTCCGCACCGAGACGTACGGGACGACACGAACGGGATTCTGTAAAACATTCCCAGCTAGGGGCTAGATGTGTTACGTTAGGTTATATTACATTATAGACATATATAATGATCCCACCGAGAATTGGCGCCGACCCGCCAGGAATGTTGTGAAATACTACATCCGAGATGTTAGGTTCCCATAGGTTAGGATATATAAATTTATAGACGTATATAATGTCCGCACCGAGACGTACGGGAAGACATGAACGGGATTCTGTGAAACATTACCAGCGAGGGTCTAGGTGGGTTAGGTTAGGTTATATTACGATATAGACGTATATAATGTGCCCACCGGGAAGTAGGAGCCGACCCGCCAGGAATGTTGGAAAATACTACATCCGAGATGTAAAGTTGCCTTAGGTTAGGATATATAACGTTATAGACGTATATAATGTCCGCACCGAGACGTACGGGACGACACGACCGGGATTCTGTAAAACATTCCCAGCTAGGGGCTAGATGTGTTAGGTTAGGTTATATTACGTTATAGACGTATATAATGATCCCACCGAGAAGTAGGGGCCGACCCGCCAGGAATGTTGGAAAATACTACATCCGAGATGTTAGGTTCCTTTACGTTCGGATATATAACGTTATAGACGTATATAATGTCCTCACCGAGATGTACGGGCCGACACGAACGGCATTTTGTAAAACATTACCAGCGAGGGTCTAGATGGCTTAGGTTAGGTTATATTACGATATAGACGTATATAATTTGCCCACCGAGAAGTAGGGGCCGACCCGCCAGGAATGTTGGAAAATACTACATCCGAGATGTTAGGTTCCCTCAGGTTAGGATATATAAAGTTATAGACGTATATGAGGTCCCCACGGAAAAGTACGGGCCGACACGACCAGGATTTTGTAAAACATTACCAGCGAGTGTCTAGATGGGTTAGGTTAGGTTATATTACGATATAGACGTATATAATGTGCCCACCGAGAAGTAGGATCCGACCCGCCAGGAATGTTGGAAAATACTACATCCGAGATGTTAGGTTCTCTTAGGTTAGGATATATAACGTTATAGACATATATAATGTCCCCACCGAGAAGTACGGGCAGACACGACCGGGATTTTGTAAAACATTACCAGCGATGGTCTAGATGGGTTAGGTTAGGTTATATTACGATATAGACGTATATAATGTGCCCACCGAGAAGCAGGGGCCGACCCGCCAGGAATGTTGGAAAATACTACATCCGAGATATTAGGTTCCCTTAGGTTAGGATATATAAATTTATAGACGTATATAATGTCCGCAGCGAGACGTACGGGAAGACATGAACGGGATTCTGTGAAGCATTACCAGCGAGGGTCTAGGTGGGTTAGGTTAGGTTATACTACGATATAGACGTATATAATGTGCCTACCGAGAAGTAGGGGCCGACCCGCCAGGAATGTTGGAAAATACTACATCCGAGATGTTAAGTTCACTTAGGTTAGGATATATAACGTTATAGACGTATATAATGTCCTCACCGAGATGTACGGGCCGACACGAACGGCATTTTGTAAAACATTACCAGCGAGGCTCTAGATGGCTTAGGTTAGGTTATATTACGATATAGACGTATATAATTTGCCCACCGAGAAGTAGGGGCCGACCCGCCAGGAATGTTGGAAAATACTACATCCGAGATGTTAGGTTCCCTCAGGTTAGGATATATAAAGTTATAGACGTATATGAGGTCCCCACGGAAAAGTACGGGCCGAAACGACCGGGATTTTGTAAAACATTACCAGCGAGTGTCTAGATGGGTTAGGTTAGGTTATATTACGATATAGACGTATATAATGTGCCCACCGAGAAGTAGGATCCGACCCGCCAGGAATGTTGGATAATACTACATCCGAGATGTTAGGTTCCCTTAGGTTAGGATATATAACGTTATAGACGTATATAATGTCCTCACCGAGATGTACGGGCCGACACGACAGGGATTTTGTAAAACATTACCAGCGATGGTCTAGATGGGTTAGGTTAGGTTATATTACGATATAGACGTATATAATGTGCCCACGGAGAAGTAGGGGCCGACCCGCCAGGAATGTTGGAAAATACTACATCCGAGATATTAGGTTCCCTTAGGTTAGGATATATAAATTTATAGACGTATATAATGTCCGCACCGAGACGTACGGGAAGACATGAACGGGATTCTGTGAAGCATTACCAGCGAGGGTCTAGGTGGGTTAGGTTAGGTTATACTACGATATAGACGTATATAATGTGCCCACCGAGAAGTAGGGGCCGACCTGCCAGGAATGTTGGAAAATACTACATCCGAGATGTTAGGTTCTCTTAGGTTAGGGTATATAACGTTATAGACGTATATAATGCCCCACCGAGAAGTACGGGCCGACACGACCGGGATTTTGTAAAACATTACCAGCGAGGGTGTAGATGGGTTCGGTTAGGTTATATTACGATATAGAAGTATGTAATGTGCCCACCGAGAAGTATGGGCCGACACGCCAGGAATGTTGGAAAATACTACATACGAGATGTTATGTTCCCTTAGGTTAGGATATATAAATTTATAGACGTATATAATGTCCCCACCGAGACGTACGGGAAGACATGAACGGGATTCTGTGAAGCATTACCAGCGAGGGTCTAGGTGGGTTAGGTTAGGTTATATTACGTTATAGACGTATATAATGTTCCCACCGAGAAGTAGGGGCGACCCGCCAGAAATGTTGGAAAATTCTACATACGAGATGTTAAGTTGCATTAGGTTAGGATATATAACGTTATAGACGTATATAATGTCCTCACCGAGATGTACGGGCCGATACGACCGGGATTTTGTAAAACATTACCAGCGAGCGTCTAGATGGGTTAGGTTAGGTTATATTACGATATAGACGTATATAATGTGCCCACCGAGAAGTAGGAGCCGACCCGCCAGGAATGTTGGAAAATACTACATCCGAGATGTAAAGTTGCCTTAGGTTAGGATATATAACGTCATAGACGTATATAATGTCCGCACCGAGACGTACGGGACGACACGACCGGGATTCTGTAAAACATTCCCAGCTAGGGGCTAGATGTGTTACGTTAGGTTATATTACATTATAGACGTATATAATGATCCCACCGAGAATTGGCGCCGACCCGCCAGGAATGTTGTGAAATACTACATACGAGATGTTAGGTTCCCATAGGTTAGGATATATAAATTTATAGACGTATATAATGTCCGCACCCAGACGTACGGGAAGACATGAACGGGATTCTGTGAAACATTACCAGCGAGGGTCTAGGTGGGTTAGGTTAGGTTATATTACGATATAGACGTATATAATGTCACCACCGAGAAGTAGGGGCCGACCCAGCAGGAATATTGGAAAATACTACATCCGAGATGTTAGGTACCCTTAGGTTAGGATATATAAATTTATAGACGTATATAATGTCCGCACCGAGATGTACGGGCCGACACGACCGGGATTTTGTAAAACATTACCAACGAGGGGCTAGATGTGTTACGTTAGGTTATATTACGTTATAGACGTATGTAATGATCCCACCTAGAAGTAGGGGCCGACCCGCCAGGAATGTTGGAAAATACTACATCCGAGATGTTAGGTTCGCTTAGGTTAGGATATATAACGTTATAGACTTATATAATGTCCTCACCGAGATGTACGGGCCGACACGACCGGGATTTTGTAAAACATTACCAGCGAGGGTCTAGATGGGTTAGGTTAGGTTATATTACGATATAGACGTATATAATGTGCCCACTGAGAAGTAGGGGCCGACCCGCCAGGAATGTTGGAAAATACTACATCCGAGATGTTAGGTTCCCTTAGGTTAGGATATATAACGTTATAGACGTATATAATGTCCTCGCCGAGATGTACGGGCCGACACAAGCGGGATTTTGTAAAACATTCCCAGCTAGGGGCTAGATGTGTTACGTTAGGTTATATTACGTTATAGACGTATGTAATGATCCCACCTAGAAGTAGGGGCCGACCCGCCAGGAATGTTGGAAAATACTACATCCGAGATGTTAGGTTCTCTTAGGTTAGGGTATATAACGTTATAGACGTATATAATGTCCCCACCGAGAAGTACGGGCCGACACGACCGGGATTTTGTAAAACATTACCAGCGAGGGTCTAGATGGATTCGGTTAGGTTATATTTCGTTATAGACGTATATAATGATCCCACCTAGAAGCAGGGGCCGACCCGCCAGGAATGTTGGAAAATACTACATCCGAGATGTTAGGTTCTCTTAGGTTAGGGTATATAACGTTATAGACGTATATAATGTCCCCACCGAGAAGTACGGGCCGACACGACCGGGATTTTGTAAAACATTACCAGCGAGGGTCTAGATGGATTCGGTTAGGTTATTTTACGATATAGACGTATGTAATGTGCCCACCGAGAAGTAGGGGCCGACCCGCCAGGAATGTTGGAAAATACTACATCCGAGATGTTAGGTTCCCTTAGGTTGGGATATATAAATTTATAGACGTATATAATGTCCGCACCGAGACGTACGGGAAGACATGAACGGGATTGTGTGAAGCATTACCAGCGAGCGTCTAGGTGGGTTAGGTTAGGTTATATTACGTTATAGACGTATATAATGTGCCCACCGAGAAGTAGGGGCCGACCCGCCAGGAATGTTGGAAAATACTACATCCGAGATGTTAGGTTCACATAGGTTAGGATATATAACGTTATAGACGTATATAATGTCCTCACCGAAATGTACGGGCCGACACGACAGGGATTTTGTAAAACATTACCAGCGATGGTCTAGATGGGTTAGGTTAGGTTATATTACGATATAGACGTATATAATGTGCCCACGGAGAAGTAGGGGCCGCCCCGCCAGGAATGTTGGAAAATACTACATCCGAGATATTAGGTTCCCTTAGGTTAGGATATATAAATTTATAGACGTATAAAATGTCCGCACCGAGACGTACGGGAAGACATGAACGGGATTCTGTGAAGCATTACCAGCGAGGGTCTAGGTGGGTTAGGTTAGGTTATACTACGATATAGACGTATATAATGTGCCTACCGAGAAGTAGGGGCCGACCCGCCAGGAATGTTGGAAAATACTACATCCGAGATGTTAGGTTCCCTTAGGTTAGGATATATAACGTTATAGACGTATATAATGTCCTCACCGAGATGTACGGGACGACACGACCGGGATTTTGTAAAACATTACCAGCGAGTGTCTAGATGGGTTAGGTTAGGTTATATTACGATATAGACGTATACAATGTGCCCACCGAGAAGTAGGGGCCGACCTGCCAGGAATGTTGGAAAATACTACATACGAGGTGTTAGGTTCTCTTAGGTTAGGGTATATAACGTTATAGACGTATATAATGTCCCCACCGAGAAGTACGGGCCGACACGACCGGGATTTTGTAAAACATTACCAGCGGGGGTCTAGATGGGTTCGGTTAGGTTATATTACGATATAGAAGTATGTAATGTGCCCACCGAGAAGTATGGGCCGACCCGCCAGGAATGTTGGAAAATACTACATACGAGATGTTATGTTCCCTTAGGTTAGGATATATAAATTTATAGACGTATATAATGTCCGCACCGAGACGTACGGGAAGATATGAACGGGATTCTGTGAAGCATTACCAGCGAGGGTCTAGGTGGGTTAGGTTAGGTTATATTACGTTATAGACGTATATAATGTTCCCACCGAGAAGCAGGGGCCGACCCGCCAGAAATGTTGGAAAATTCTACATACGAGATGTTAAGTTGCATTAGGTTAGGATATATAACGTTATAGACGAATATAATGTCCTCACCGAGATGTACGGGCCGATACGACCGGGATTTTGTAAAACATTACCAGCGAGGGTCTAGATGGGTTAGGTTAGGTTATATTACGATATAGACGTATATAGTGTGCCCACCGAGAAGTAGGAGCCGACCCGCCAGGAATGTTGGAAAATACTACATCCGAGATGTAAAGTTGCCTTAGGTTAGGATATATAACGTTATAGACGTATATAATGTCCGCACCGAGACGTACGGGACGACACGACCGGGATTCTGTAAAACATTCCCAGCTAGGGGCTAGATGTGTTAGGTTAGGTTATATTACGTTATAGACGTATATAATGATCCCACCGAGAAGTAGGGGCCGACCCGCCAGGAATGTTGGAAAATACTACATCCGAGATGTTAGGTTCCTTTAGGTTCGGATATATAACGTTATAGACGTATATAATGTCCTCACCGAGATGTACGGGCCGACACGAACGGCATTTTGTAAAACATTACCAGCGAGGTTCTAGATGGCTTAGGTTAGGTTATATTACGATATAGACGTATATAATTTGCCCACCGAGAAGTAGGGGCCGACCCGCCAGGAATGTTGGAAAATACTACATCCGAGATATTAGGTTCCCTTAGGTTAGGATATATAAATTTATAGACGTATATAATGTCCGCACCGAGACGTACGGGAAGACATGAACGGGATTCTGTGAAACATTACCAGCGAGGGTCTAGGTGGGTTAGGTTAGGTTATATTACGATATAGACATATATAATGTGCCCACCGAGAAGTAGGGGCCGACCCGCCAGGATTGTTGGAAAATACTACATCCGAGATGTTAGGTTCCCTCAGGTTAGGATATATAACGTTATAGACGTATATAATGTCCGCACCGAGACGTACGGGACGACACGAACGAGATTCTGTAAAACATTCCCAGCTAGGGGCTAGATGTGTTACGTTAGGTTATATTACGTTATAGACGTATATAATGATCCCACCGAGAATTGGCGCCGACCCGCCAGGAATGTTGTGAAATACTACATCCGAGATGTTAGGTTCTCTTAGGTTAGGGTATATAACGTTATAGACGTATATAATGTCCCCACCGAGAAGTACGGGCCGACACGACCGGGATTTTGTAAAACATTACCAGCGAGGGTCTAGGTGGGTTAGGTTAGGTTATATTACGATATAGACGTATATAATGTGCCCACCTAGAAGTAGGGGTCGACCCGCCAGGAATGTTGGAAAATACTACATACGAGATGTTAGGTTCTCTTAGGTTAGGGTATATAACGTTATAGACGTATATAATGTCCTCACCGAGATGTACGGGCCGACACGACCGGGATTTTGTAAAACGTTACCAGCGAGGGTCTAGATGGGTTAGGTTAGGTTATATTACGTTATAGACGTATATAATGTCCTCACCGAAATGTACGGGCCGACACGACAGGGATTTTGTAAAACATTACCAGCGATGGTCTAGATGGGTTAGGTTAGGTTATATTACGATATAGACGTATATAATGAGCCCACGGAGAAGTAGGGGCCGACCCGCCAGGAATGTTGGAAAATACTACATCCGAGATATTAGGTTCCCTTAGGTTAGGATATATAAATTTATAGACGTATATAATGTCCGCACCGAGACGTACGGGAAGACATGAACGGGATTCTGTGAAGCATTACCAGCGAGGGTCTAGGTGGGTTAGGTTAGGTTATACTACGATATAGACGTATATAATGTGCCTACCGAGAAGTAGGGGCCGACCCGCCAGGAATGTTGGAAAATACTACATCCGAGATGTTAGGTTCACTTAGGTTAGGATATATAACGTTATAGACGTATATAATGTCCTCACCGAGATTTACGGTCCGACACGACCGGGATTTCGTAAAACATTACCAGCGAGGGTCTAGATGGGTTAGGTCAGGTTATATTACGATATAGACGTATATAATGTGCCCACCGAGAAGTAGGGGCCGACCCGCCAGGAATGTTGGAAAATACTACATCCGAGATGTTAGGTTCCCTTAGGTTAGGGTATATAACGTTATAGACGTATATAATGTCCTCACCGAGATGTACGGGCCGACACGACCGGGATTTTGTAAAACGTTACCAGCGAGGGTCTAGATGGGTTAGGTTAGGTTATATTACGATATAGACGTATATAATGTGCCCACCGAGAAGTAGGGGCCGACCCGCCAGGAATGTTGGAAAATACTACATCCGAGATGTTAGGTTCCCTTAGGTTAGGATATATAACGTTATAGACGTATATAATGTCCTCGCCGAGATGTACGGGCCGACACAACCGGGATTTTGTAAAACATTCCCAGCTAGGGGCTAGATGTGTTACGTTAGGTTATATTACGTTATAGACTTATGTAATGATCCCACCTAGAAGTAGGGGCCGACCCGCCAGGAATGTTGGAAAATACTACATCCGAGATGTTAGGTTCCCTTAGGTTAGGATATATAACGTTATAGACTTATATAATGTCCTCACCGAGATGTACGGGCCCACACGACCGGGATTTTGTAAAACATTACCAGCGAGGGTCTAGATGGGTTAGGTTAGGTTATATTACGATATGGACGTATGTAATGTGCCCACCGAGAAGTAGGGGCCGACCCGCCAGGAATGTTGGAAAATACTACATCCGAGATGTTAGGTTCCCTTAGGTTAGGATATATAACGTTATAGACGTATATAATGTCCTCACCGAGATGTACGGGCCGACACGACTGGGATTTTGTAAAATATTACCAGCGAGGGTCTAGATGGGTTAGGTTAGGTTATATTACGATATAGACGTATATAATGTGCCCACCGAGAAGTAGGGGCCGACCCGCCAGAAATGTTGGAAAATTCTACATCCGAGATGTTAAGTTGCCTTAGGTCAGGATATATAACGTTATAGACGTATATAATATCCGCACCGAGACGTACGGGCGACACGAACGGGATTCTGTAAAACATTCCCAGCTAGGGGCTAGATGTGTTACGTTAGGTTATATTACATTATAGACATATATAATGATCCCACCGAGAATTGGCGCCGACCCGCCAGGATTGTTGTGAAATACTACATCCGAGATGTTAGGTTCCCATAGGTCAGGATATATAAATTTATAGACGTATATAATGTCCGCACCGAGACGTACGGGAAGACATGAACGGGATTCTGTGAAACATTACCAGCGAGGGTCTAGGTGGGTTAGGTTAGGTAATATTACGATATAGACGTATATAATGTCCCCACCGAGAAGTAGGGGCCGACCCGCCAGGAATATTGGAAAATACTACATCCGAGATGTTAGGTTCCCATAGGTTAGGATATATAAATTTATAGACGTATATAATGTCCGCACCGAGATGTACGGGCCGACACGACCGGGATTTTGTAAAACATTACCAACGAGGGGCTAGATGTGTTACGTTAGGTTATATTACGTTATAGACGTATGTAATGATCCCACCTAGAAGTAGGGGCCGATCCGCCAGGAATGTTGGAAAATACTACATCCGAGATGTTAGGTTCGCTTAGGTTAGGATATATAACGTTATAGACTTATATAATGTCCTCACCGAGATGTACTGGCCGACACGACCGGGATTTTGTAAAACATTACCAGCGAGGGTCTAGATGGGTTAGGTTAGGTTATATTGCGATATAGACGTATATAATGTGCCCACTGAGAAGTAGGGGCCGACCCGCCAGGAATGTTGGAAAATACTACATCCGAGATGTTAGGTTCCCTTAGGTTAGGATATATAACGTTATAGACGTATATAATGCCCTCGCCGAGATGTACGGGCCGACACAAGCGGGATTCTGTAAAACATTCCCAGCTAGGGGCTAGATGTGTTACGTTAGGTTATATTACATTATAGACATATATAATGATCCCACCGAGAATTGGCGCCGACCCGCCAGGAATGTTGTGAAATACTACATCCGAGATGTTAGGTTCCCATCGGTTAGGATATATAAATTTATAGACGTATATAATGTCCGCACCGAGACGTACGGGAAGACATGAACGGGATTCTGTGAAACATTACCAGCGAGGGTCTAGGTGGGTTAGGTTAGGTTATATTACGATATAGACGTATATAATGTCCCCACCGAGAAGTAGGGGCCGACCCGCCAGGAATATTGGAAAATACTACATCCGAGATGTTAGGTTCCCTTAGGTTAGGATATATAAATTTATAGACGTATATAATGTCCGCACCGAGATGTACGGGCCGACACGACCGGGATTTTGTAAAATATTACCAACGAGGGTCTAGATGGGTTAGGTTAGGTTATATTACGATATAGACGTATATAATGTGCCCACCGAGAAGTAGGGGCCGACCCGCCAGGAATGTTGGAAAATACTACATCCGAGATATTAGGTTCACTTAGGTTAGGATATATAACGTTATAGACGTATATGAGGTCCCCACGGAAAAGTACGGGCCGACACGACCGGGATTTTGTAAAACATTACCAGCGAGGGTCTAGATAGGTTAGGTTAGGTTATATTACGATATAGACGTATATAATGTGCCCACCTAGAAGTAGGGGTCGACCCGCCAGGAATGTTGGAAAATACTACATCCGAGATGTTAGGTTCTCTTAGGTTAGGGTATATAACGTTATAGACTTATATAATGTCCTCACCGAGATGTACGGGCCGACACGACCGGGATTTTGTAAAACATTACCAGCGAGGGTCTAGATGGGTTAGGTTAGGTTATATTACGATATAGACGTATATAATGTGCCCACTGAGAAGTAGGGGCCGACCCGCCAGGAATGTTGGAAAATACTACATCCGAGATGTTAGGTTCCCTTAGGTTAGGATATATAACGTTATAGACGTATATAATGCCCTCGCCGAGATGTACGGGCCGACACAAGCGGGATTTTGTAAAACATTCCCAGCTAGGGGCTAGATGTGTTACGTTAGGTTATATTACGTTATAGACGTATGTAATGATCCCACCTAGAAGTAGGGGCCGACCCGCCAGGAATGTTGGAAAATACTACATCCGAGATGTTAGGTTCTCTTAGGTTAGGGTATATAACGTTATAGACGTATATAATGTCCCCACCGAGAAGTACGGGCCGACACGACCGGGATTATGTAAAACATTACCAGCGAGGGTCTAGATAGGTTAGGTTAGGTTATATTACGATATAGACGTATATAATGTGCCCACCTAGAAGTAGGGGTCGACCCGCCAGGAATGTTGGAAAATACTACATACGAGATGTTAGGTTCCCTTAGGTTAGGATATATAACGTTATAGACGTATATAATGTCCGCACCGAGACGTACGGGACGACACGAACGGGATTCTGTAAAACATTCCCAGCTAGGGGCTAGATGTGTTACGTTAGGTTATATTACGTTATAGACGTATATAATGATCCCACCGAGAATTGGCGCCGACCCGCCAGGAATGTTGTGAAATACTACATCCGAGATGTTAGGTTCCCTTAGGTTAGGATATATAAATTTATAGACGTATATAATGTCCGCACCGAGACGTACGGGAAGACATGAACGGGATTCTGTGAAACATTACCAGCGAGGGTCTAGGTGGGTTAGGTTAGGTTATATTACGATATAGACGTATATAATGTCCCCACCGAGAAGTAGGGGCCGACCCGCCAGGAATATTGGAAAATACTACATCCGAGATGTTAGGTTCCCTTAGGTTAGGATATATAAATTTATAGACGTATATAATGTCCGCACCGAGACGTACGGGAAGACATGAACGGGATTCTGTGAAACATTACCAGCGAGGGTCTAGGTGGGTTAGGTTAGGTTATATTACGATATAGACGTATATAATGTCCCCACCGAGAAGTAGGGGCCGACCCGCCAGGAATATTGGAAAATACTACATCTGAGATGTTAGGTTCCCTTAGGTTAGGATATATAACGTTATAGACGTATATAATGCCCTCGCCGAGATGTACGGGCCGACACAAGCGGGATTTTGTAAAACATTCCCAGCTAGGGGCTAGATGTGTTACGTTAGGTTATATTACGTTATAGACGTATGTAATGATCCCACCTAGAAGTAGGGGCCGACCCGCCAGGAATGTTGGAAAATACTACATCCGAGATGTTAGGTTCGCTTAGGTTAGGATATATAACGTTATAGACTTATATAATGTCCTCACCGAGATGTACGGGCCGACACGACCGGGATTTTGTAAAACATTACCAGCGAGGGTCTAGATGGGTTAGGTTAGGTTATATTACGATATAGACGTATATAATGTGCCCACTGAGAAGTAGGGGCCGACCCGCCAGGAATGTTGGAAAATACTACATCCGAGATGTTAGGTTCCCTTAGGTTAGGATATATAACGTTATAGACGTATATAATGCGCTCGCCGAGATGTACGGGCCGACACAAGCGGGATTTTGTAAAACATTCCCAGCTAGGGGCTAGATGTGTTACGTTAGGTTATATTACGTTATAGACGTATGTAATGATCCCACCTAGAAGTAGGGGCCGACCCGCCAGGAATGTTGGAAAATACTACATCCGAGATGTTAGGTTCTCTTAGGTTAGGGTATATAACGTTATAGACGTATATAATATCAGCACCGAGACGTACGGGACGACACGAACGGGATTCTGTAAAACATTCCCAGCTAGGGGCTAGATGTGTTACGTTAGGTTATATTACGTTATAGACGTATATAATGATCCCACCGAGAATTGGCGCCGACCCGCCAGGAATGTTGTGAAATACTACATCCGAGATGTTAGGTTCCCTTAGGTTAGGATATATAAATTTATAGACGTATATAATGTCCGCACCGAGACGTACGGGAAGACATGAACGGGATTCTGTGAAACATTACCAGCGAGGGTCTAGGTGGGTTAGGTTAGGTTATATTACGATATAGACGTATATAATGTGCCCACCGAGAAGTAGGGGCCGACCCGCCAGGAATGTTGGAAAATACTACATCCGAGATGTTAGGTTCTCTTAGGTTAGGGTATATAACGTTATAGACGTATATAATGTCCCCACCGAGAAGTACGGGCAGACACGACCGCGATTTTGTAAAACATTACCAGCGAGGGTCTAGATGGGTTAGGTTAGGTTATATTACGATATAGACCTATATAATGTGCCCACCGAGAAGTAGGGGCCGACCCTCCAGGAATGTTGGAAAATACTACATCCGAGATGTTAGGTTCCCTTAGGTTAGGATATATAAATTTATAGACTTGTATAATGTCCGCACCGAGACGTACGGGAAGACATGAACGGGATTCTGTGAAACATTACCAGCGAGGGTCTAGGTGGGTTAGGTTAGGTTATATTACGATATAGACGTATATAATGTGCCCACCGAGAAGTAGGGGTCGACCCGCCAGGAATGTTGGACAATACTACATCCGAGATGTTAGGTTCCCTTAGGTTAGGATATATAACGTTATAGACGTATATAATGTCCTCACCGAGATGTACGGGCCGACACGACCGGGATTTTGTAAAACATTACCAGCGAGGGTCTAGATGGGTTAGGTTAGGTTATATTACGATATAGACGTATATAATGTGCCCACCGAGAAGTAGGGGCCGACCCGCCAGAAATGGTGGAAAATTCTACATCCGAGATGTTAAGTTGCCTTAGGTCAGGATATATAACGTTATAGACGTATATAATATCCGCACCGAGACGTACGGGACGACACGAACGGGATTCTGTAAAACATTCCCAGCTAGGGGCTAGATGTGTTACGTTAGGTTATATTACATTATAGACATATATAATGATCCCACCGAGAATTGGCGCCGACCCGCCAGGAATGTGTGAAATACTACATCCGAGATGTTAGGTTCCCATAGGTTAGGATATATAAATTTATAGACGTATATAATGTCCGCACCGAGACGTACGGGAAGACATGAACGGGATTCTGTGAAACATTACCAGCGAGGGTCTAGGTGGGTTAGGTTAGGTTATATTACGATATAGACGTATATAATGTCCCCACCGAGAAGTAGGGGCCGACCCGCCAGGAATATTGGAAAATACTACATCTGAGATGTTAGGTTCCCTTAGGTTAGAATATATAAAAATATAGACGTATATAATGTCCGCACCGAGATGTACGGGCCGACACGACCGGGATTTTGTAAAACATTACCAACGAGGGTCTAGATGGGTTAGGTTAGGTTATATTACGATATAGACGTATATAATGTGCCCACCGAGAAGTAGGGGCCGACCCGCCAGGAATGTTGGAAAATACTACATCCGAGATATTAGGTTCACTTAGGTTAGGATATATAACGTTATAGACGTATATAATGTCCTCACCGAGATGTACGGTCCGACACGACCGGGATTTTGTAAAACATTACCAGCGAGGGTCTAGATGGGTTAGGTCAGGTTATATTACGATATAGACGTATATAATGTGCCCACCGAGAAGTAGGGGCCGACCCACCAGGAATGTTGGAAAATACTACATCCGAGATGTTAGGTTCCCTCAGGTTAGGATATATAAAGTTATAGACGTATATGAGGTCCCCACGGAAAAGTACGGGCCGACACGACCGGGATTTTGTAAAACATTACCAGCGAGGGTCTAGATAGGTTAGGTTAGGTTATATTACGATATAGACGTATATAATGTGCCCACCTAGAAGTAGGGGTCGACCCGCCAGGAATGTTGGAAAATACTACATCCGAGATGTTAGGTTCTCTTAGGTTAGGGTATATAACGTTATAGACGTATATAATGTCCCCACCGAGAAGTACGGGCCGACACGACCGGGATTATGTAAAACATTACCAGCGAGGGTCTAGATAGGTTAGGTTAGGTTATATTACGATATAGACGTATATAATGTGCCCACCTAGAAGTAGGGGTCGACCCGCCAGGAATGTTGGAAAATACTACATACGAGATGTTAGGTTCTCTTAGGTTAGGGTCTATAACGTTATAGACGTATATAATGTCCTCACCGAGATGTACCGGCCGACACGACCGGGATTTCGTAAAACGTTACCAGCGAGGGTCTAGATGGGTTAGGTTAGGTTATATTACGATATAGACGTATATAATGTGCCCACCGAGAAGTAGGGGCCGACCCGCCAGAAATGGTGGAAAATTCTACATCCGAGATGTTAAGTTGCCTTAGGTCAGGATATATAACGTTATAGACGTATATAATATCAGCACCGAGACGTACGGGACGACACGAACGGGATTCTGTAAAACATTCCCAGCTAGGGGCTAGATGTGTTACGTTAGGTTATATTACGTTATAGACGTATATAATGATCCCACCGAGAATTGGCGCCGACCCGCCAGGAATGTTGTGAAATACTACATCCGAGATGTTAGGTTCCCTTAGGTTAGGATATATAAATTTATAGACGTATATAATGTCCGCACCGAGACGTACGGGAAGACATGAACGGGATTCTGTGAAACATTACCAGCGAGGGTCTAGGTGGGTTAGGTTAGGTTATATTACGATATAGACGTATATAATGTGCCCACCGAGAAGTAGGGGCCGACCCGCCAGGAATGTTGGAAAATACTACATCCGAGATGTTAGGTTCTCTTAGGTTAGGGTATATAACGTTATAGACGTATATAATGTCCCCACCGAGAAGTACGGGCAGACACGACCGCGATTTTGTAAAACATTACCAGCGAGGGTCTAGATGGGTTAGGTTAGGTTATATTACGATATAGACCTATATAATGTGCCCACCGAGAAGTAGGGGCCGACCCTCCAGGAATGTTGGAAAATACTACATCCGAGATGTTAGGTTCCCTTAGGTTAGGATATATAAATTTATAGACTTGTATAATGTCCGCACCGAGACGTACGGGAAGACATGAACGGGATTCTGTGAAACATTACCAGCGAGGGTCTAGGTGGGTTAGGTTAGGTTATATTACGATATAGACGTATATAATGTGCCCACCGAGAAGTAGGGGTCGACCCGCCAGGAATGTTGGACAATACTACATCCGAGATGTTAGGTTCCCTTAGGTTAGGATATATAACGTTATAGACGTATATAATGTCCTCACCGAGATGTACGGGCCGACACGACCGGGATTTTGTAAAACATTACCAGCGAGGGTCTAGATGGGTTAGGTTAGGTTATATTACGATATAGACGTATATAATGTGCCCACCGAGAAGTAGGGGCCGACCCGCCAGAAATGGTGGAAAATACTACATCCGAGATGTTAGGTTCTCTTAGGTTAGGGTATATAACGTTATAGACGTATATAATGTCCCCACCGAGAAGTACGGGCAGACACGACCGCGATTTTGTAAAACATTACCAGCGAGGGTCTAGATGGGTTAGGTTAGGTTATATTACGATATAGACCTATATAATGTGCCCACCGAGAAGTAGGGGCCGACCCTCCAGGAATGTTGGAAAATACTACATCCGAGATGTTAGGTTCCCTTAGGTTAGGATATATAAATTTATAGACTTGTATAATGTCCGCACCGAGACGTACGGGAAGACATGAACGGGATTCTGTGAAACATTACCAGCGAGGGTCTAGGTGGGTTAGGTTAGGTTATATTACGATATAGACGTATATAATGTGCCCACCGAGAAGTAGGGGTCGACCCGCCAGGAATGTTGGACAATACTACATCCGAGATGTTAGGTTCCCTTAGGTTAGGATATATAACGTTATAGACGTATATAATGTCCTCACCGAGATGTACGGGCCGACACGACCGGGATTTTGTAAAACATTACCAGCGAGGGTCTAGATGGGTTAGGTTAGGTTATATTACGATATAGACGTATATAATGTGCCCACCGAGAAGTAGGGGCCGACCCGCCAGAAATGGTGGAAAATTCTACATCCGAGATGTTAAGTTGCCTTAGGTCAGGATATATAACGTTATAGACGTATATAATATCCGCACCGAGACGTACGGGACGACACGAACGGGATTCTGTAAAACATTCCCAGCTAGGGGCTAGATGTGTTACGTTAGGTTATATTACATTATAGACATATATAATGATCCCACCGAGAATTGGCGCCGACCCGCCAGGAATGTGTGAAATACTACATCCGAGATGTTAGGTTCCCATAGGTTAGGATATATAAATTTATAGACGTATATAATGTCCGCACCGAGACGTACGGGAAGACATGAACGGGATTCTGTGAAACATTACCAGCGAGGGTCTAGGTGGGTTAGGTTAGGTTATATTACGATATAGACGTATATAATGTCCCCACCGAGAAGTAGGGGCCGACCCGCCAGGAATATTGGAAAATACTACATCTGAGATGTTAGGTTCCCTTAGGTTAGAATACATAAAAATATAGACGTATATAATGTCCGCACCGAGATGTACGGGCCGACACGACCGGGATTTTGTAAAACATTACCAACGAGGGTCTAGATGGGTTAGGTTAGGTTATATTACGATATAGACGTATATAATGTGCCCACCGAGAAGTAGGGGCCGACCCGCCAGGAATGTTGGAAAATACTACATCCGAGATATTAGGTTCACTTAGGTTAGGATATATAACGTTATAGACGTATATAATGTCCTCACCGAGATGTACGGTCCGACACGACCGGGATTTTGTAAAACATTACCAGCGAGGGTCTAGATGGGTTAGGTCAGGTTATATTACGATATAGACGTATATAATGTGCCCACCGAGAAGTAGGGGCCGACCCACCAGGAATGTTGGAAAATACTACATCCGAGATGTTAGGTTCCCTCAGGTTAGGATATATAAAGTTATAGACGTATATGAGGTCCCCACGGAAAAGTACGGGCCGACACGACCGGGATTTTGTAAAACATTACCAGCGAGGGTCTAGATAGGTTAGGTTAGGTTATATTACGATATAGACGTATATAATGTGCCCACCTAGAAGTAGGGGTCGACCCGCCAGGAATGTTGGAAAATACTACATACGAGATGTTAGGTTCTCTTAGGTTAGGGTATATAACGTTATAGACGTATATAATGTCCTCACCGAGATGTACGGGCCGACACGACCGGGATTTTGTAAAACGTTACCAGCGAGGGTCTAGATGGGTTAGGTTAGGTTATATTACGATATAGACGTATATAATGTGCCCACCGAGAAGTAGGCGCCGACCCGCCAGAAATGTTGGAAAATTGTACATCCGAGATGTTAAGTTGCCTTAGGTTAGGATATATAACGTTATAGACGTATATAATGTCCGCACCGAGACGTACGGGACGACACGAACGGGATTCTGTAAAACATTCCCAGCTAGGGGCTAGATGTGTTACGTTAGGTTATATTACGTTATAGACGTATATAATGATTCCACCGAGAATTGGCGCCGACCCGCCAGGAATGTTGTGAAATACTACATCCGAGATGTTAGGTTCCCTTAGGTTAGGATATATAAATTTATAGACGTATATAATGTCCGCACCGAGACGTACGGGAAGACATGAACGGGATTCTGTGAAACATTACCAGCGAGGGTCTAGGTGGGTTAGGTTAGGTTATATTACGATATAGACGTATATAATGTGCCCACCGAGAAGTAGGGGCCGACCGGCCAGGAATGTTGGAAAATACTACATCCGAGATGTTAGGTTCCCTTAGGTTAGGATATATAACGTTATAGACGTATATAATGTCCTCACCGAGATGTACGGGCCGACACGACCGGGATTTTGTAAAACATTACCAGCGAGGGTCTAGATGGGTTAGGTTAGGTTATATTACGATATAGACGTATATAATGAGCCCACCGAGAAGTAGGGGCCGACCCTCCAGGAATGTTGGAAAATACTACATCCGAGATGTTAGGTTCCCTTAGGTTAGGATATATAAATTTATAGACTTATATAATGTCCGCACCGAGACGTACGGGAAGACATGAACGGGATTCTGTGAAACATTACCAGCGAGGGTCTAGGTGGGTTAGGTTAGGTTATATTACGATATAGACGTATATAATGTGCCCACCGAGAAGTAGGGGTCGACCCGCCAGGAATGTTGGAAAATACTACATCCGAGATGTTAGGTTCCCTTAGGTTAGGATATATAACGTTATAGACGTATATAATGTCCTCACCGAGATGTACGGGCCGACACGACCGGGATTTTGTAAAACATTACCAGCGAGGGTCTAGATGGGTTAGGTTAGGTTATATTACGATATAGACGTATATAATGTGCCCACCGAGAAGTAGGGGCCGACCCGCCAGAAATGGTGGAAAATTCTACATCCGAGATGTTAAGTTGCCTTAGGTCAGGATATATAACGTTATAGACGTATATAATGTCCGCACCGCGACGTACGGGACGACACGAACGGGATTCTGTAAAACATTCCCAGCTAGGGGCTAGATGTGTTACGTTAGGTTATATTACGTTATAGACGTATATAATGATCCCACCGAGAATTGGCGCCGACCCGCCAGGAATGTTGTGAAATACTACATCCGAGATGTTAGGTTCCCTTAGGTTAGGATATATAAATTTATAGACGTATATAATGTCCGCACCGAGACGTACGGGAAGACATGAACGGGATTCTGTGAAACATTACCAGCGAGGGTCTAGGTGGGTTAGGTTAGGTTATATTACGATATAGACGTATATAATGTGCCCACCGAGAAGTAGGGGCCGACCGGCCAGGAATGTTGGAAAATACTACATCCGAGATGTTAGGTTCCCTTAGGTTAGGATATATAACGTTATAGACGTATATAATGTCCTCACCGAGATGTACGGGCCGACACGACCGGGATTTTGTAAAACATTACCAACGAGGGTCTAGATGGGTTAGGTTAGGTTATATTACGATATAGACGTATATAATGTGCCCACCGAGAAGTAGGGGCCGACCCGCCAGGAATGTTGGAAAATACTACATCCGAGATATTAGGTTCACTTAGGTTAGGATATATAACGTTATAGACGTATATAATGTCCTCACCGAGATGTACGGTCCGACACGACCGGAATTTTGTAAAACATTACCAGCGAGGGTCTAGATGGGTTAGGTCAGGTTATATTACGATATAGACGTATATAATGTGCCCACCGAGTAGTAGGGGCCGACCCACCAGGAATGTTGGAAATTACTACATCCGAGATGTTAGGTTCCCTCAGATTAGGATATATAAAGTTATAGACGTATATGAGGTCCCCACGGAAAAGTACGGGCCGACACGACCGGGATTTTGTAAAACATTACCAGCGAGGGTCTAGATAGGTTAGGTTAGGTTATATTACGATATAGACGTATATAATGTGCCCACCTAGAAGTAGGGGTCGACCCGCCAGGAATGTTGGAAAATACTACATACGAGATGTTAGGTTCTCTTAGGTTAGGGTATATAACGTTATAGACGTATATAATGTCCTCACCGAGATGTACGGGCCGACACGACCGGGATTTTGTAAAACGTTACCAGCGAGGGTCTAGATGGGTTAGGTTAGGTTATATTACGATATAGACGTATATAATGTGCCCACCTAGAAGTAGGGGTCGACCCGCCAGGAATGTTGGAAAATACTACATACGAGATGTTAGGTTCCCTTAGGTTAGGATATATAACGTTATAGACGTATATAATGTCCGCACCGAGACGTACGGGACGACACGAACGGGATTCTGTAAAACATTCCCAGCTAGGGGCTAGATGTGTTACGTTAGGTTATATTACGTTATAGACGTATATAATGATCCCACCGAGAATTGGCGCCGACCCGCCAGGAATGTTGTGAAATACTACATCCGAGATGTTAGGTTCCCTTAGGTTAGGATATATAAATTTATAGACGTATATAATGTCCGCACCGAGACGTACGGGAAGACATGAACGGGATTCTGTGAAACATTACCAGCGAGGGTCTAGGTGGGTTAGGTTAGGTTATATTACGATATAGACGTATATAATGTCCCCACCGAGAAGTAGGGGCCGACCCGCCAGGAATATTGGAAAATACTACATCCGAGATGTTAGGTTCCCTTAGGTTAGGATATATAAATTTATAGACGTATATAATGTCCGCACCGAGACGTACGGGAAGACATGAACGGGATTCTGTGAAACATTACCAGCGAGGGTCTAGGTGGGTTAGGTTAGGTTATATTACGATATAGACGTATATAATGTCCCCACCGAGAAGTAGGGGCCGACCCGCCAGGAATATTGGAAAATACTACATCTGAGATGTTAGGTTCCCTTAGGTTAGGATATATAACGTTATAGACGTATATAATGCCCTCGCCGAGATGTACGGGCCGACACAAGCGGGATTTTGTAAAACATTCCCAGCTAGGGGCTAGATGTGTTACGTTAGGTTATATTACGTTATAGACGTATGTAATGATCCCACCTAGAAGTAGGGGCCGACCCGCCAGGAATGTTGGAAAATACTACATCCGAGATGTTAGGTTCGCTTAGGTTAGGATATATAACGTTATAGACTTATATAATGTCCTCACCGAGATGTACGGGCCGACACGACCGGGATTTTGTAAAACATTACCAGCGAGGGTCTAGATGGGTTAGGTTAGGTTATATTACGATATAGACGTATATAATGTGCCCACTGAGAAGTAGGGGCCGACCCGCCAGGAATGTTGGAAAATACTACATCCGAGATGTTAGGTTCCCTTAGGTTAGGATATATAACGTTATAGACGTATATAATGCGCTCGCCGAGATGTACGGGCCGACACAAGCGGGATTTTGTAAAACATTCCCAGCTAGGGGCTAGATGTGTTACGTTAGGTTATATTACGTTATAGACGTATGTAATGATCCCACCTAGAAGTAGGGGCCGACCCGCCAGGAATGTTGGAAAATACTACATCCGAGATGTTAGGTTCTCTTAGGTTAGGGTATATAACGTTATAGACGTATATAATGTCCCCACCGAGAAGTACGGGCCGACACGACCGGGATTATGTAAAACATTACCAGCGAGGGTCTAGATAGGTTAGGTTAGGTTATATTACGATATAGACGTATATAATGTGCCCACCTAGAAGTAGGGGTCGACCCGCCAGGAATGTTGGAAAATACTACATACGAGATGTTAGGTTCTCTTAGGTTAGGGTCTATAACGTTATAGACGTATATAATGTCCTCACCGAGATGTACCGGCCGACACGACCGGGATTTCGTAAAACGTTACCAGCGAGGGTCTAGATGGGTTAGGTTAGGTTATATTACGATATAGACGTATATAATGTGCCCACCGAGAAGTAGGGGCCGACCCGCCAGAAATGGTGGAAAATTCTACATCCGAGATGTTAAGTTGCCTTAGGTCAGGATATATAACGTTATAGACGTATATAATATCAGCACCGAGACGTACGGGACGACACGAACGGGATTCTGTAAAACATTCCCAGCTAGGGGCTAGATGTGTTACGTTAGGTTATATTACGTTATAGACGTATATAATGATCCCACCGAGAATTGGCGCCGACCCGCCAGGAATGTTGTGAAATACTACATCCGAGATGTTAGGTTCCCTTAGGTTAGGATATATAAATTTATAGACGTATATAATGTCCGCACCGAGACGTACGGGAAGACATGAACGGGATTCTGTGAAACATTACCAGCGAGGGTCTAGGTGGGTTAGGTTAGGTTATATTACGATATAGACGTATATAATGTGCCCACCGAGAAGTAGGGGCCGACCCGCCAGGAATGTTGGAAAATACTACATCCGAGATGTTAGGTTCTCTTAGGTTAGGGTATATAACGTTATAGACGTATATAATGTCCCCACCGAGAAGTACGGGCAGACACGACCGCGATTTTGTAAAACATTACCAGCGAGGGTCTAGATGGGTTAGGTTAGGTTATATTACGATATAGACCTATATAATGTGCCCACCGAGAAGTAGGGGCCGACCCTCCAGGAATGTTGGAAAATACTACATCCGAGATGTTAGGTTCCCTTAGGTTAGGATATATAAATTTATAGACTTGTATAATGTCCGCACCGAGACGTACGGGAAGACATGAACGGGATTCTGTGAAACATTACCAGCGAGGGTCTAGGTGGGTTAGGTTAGGTTATATTACGATATAGACGTATATAATGTGCCCACCGAGAAGTAGGGGTCGACCCGCCAGGAATGTTGGACAATACTACATCCGAGATGTTAGGTTCCCTTAGGTTAGGATATATAACGTTATAGACGTATATAATGTCCTCACCGAGATGTACGGGCCGACACGACCGGGATTTTGTAAAACATTACCAGCGAGGGTCTAGATGGGTTAGGTTAGGTTATATTACGATATAGACGTATATAATGTGCCCACCGAGAAGTAGGGGCCGACCCGCCAGAAATGGTGGAAAATTCTACATCCGAGATGTTAAGTTGCCTTAGGTCAGGATATATAACGTTATAGACGTATATAATATCCGCACCGAGACGTACGGGACGACACGAACGGGATTCTGTAAAACATTCCCAGCTAGGGGCTAGATGTGTTACGTTAGGTTATATTACATTATAGACATATATAATGATCCCACCGAGAATTGGCGCCGACCCGCCAGGAATGTGTGAAATACTACATCCGAGATGTTAGGTTCCCATAGGTTAGGATATATAAATTTATAGACGTATATAATGTCCGCACCGAGACGTACGGGAAGACATGAACGGGATTCTGTGAAACATTACCAGCGAGGGTCTAGGTGGGTTAGGTTAGGTTATATTACGATATAGACGTATATAATGTCCCCACCGAGAAGTAGGGGCCGACCCGCCAGGAATATTGGAAAATACTACATCTGAGATGTTAGGTTCCCTTAGGTTAGAATATATAAAAATATAGACGTATATAATGTCCGCACCGAGATGTACGGGCCGACACGACCGGGATTTTGTAAAACATTACCAACGAGGGTCTAGATGGGTTAGGTTAGGTTATATTACGATATAGACGTATATAATGTGCCCACCGAGAAGTAGGGGCCGACCCGCCAGGAATGTTGGAAAATACTACATCCGAGATATTAGGTTCACTTAGGTTAGGATATATAACGTTATAGACGTATATAATGTCCTCACCGAGATGTACGGTCCGACACGACCGGGATTTTGTAAAACATTACCAGCGAGGGTCTAGATGGGTTAGGTCAGGTTATATTACGATATAGACGTATATAATGTGCCCACCGAGAAGTAGGGGCCGACCCACCAGGAATGTTGGAAAATACTACATCCGAGATGTTAGGTTCCCTCAGGTTAGGATATATAAAGTTATAGACGTATATGAGGTCCCCACGGAAAAGTACGGGCCGACACGACCGGGATTTTGTAAAACATTACCAGCGAGGGTCTAGATAGGTTAGGTTAGGTTATATTACGATATAGACGTATATAATGTGCCCACCTAGAAGTAGGGGTCGACCCGCCAGGAATGTTGGAAAATACTACATCCGAGATGTTAGGTTCTCTTAGGTTAGGGTATATAACGTTATAGACGTATATAATGTCCCCACCGAGAAGTACGGGCCGACACGACCGGGATTATGTAAAACATTACCAGCGAGGGTCTAGATAGGTTAGGTTAGGTTATATTACGATATAGACGTATATAATGTGCCCACCTAGAAGTAGGGGTCGACCCGCCAGGAATGTTGGAAAATACTACATACGAGATGTTAGGTTCTCTTAGGTTAGGGTCTATAACGTTATAGACGTATATAATGTCCTCACCGAGATGTACCGGCCGACACGACCGGGATTTCGTAAAACGTTACCAGCGAGGGTCTAGATGGGTTAGGTTAGGTTATATTACGATATAGACGTATATAATGTGCCCACCGAGAAGTAGGGGCCGACCCGCCAGAAATGGTGGAAAATTCTACATCCGAGATGTTAAGTTGCCTTAGGTCAGGATATATAACGTTATAGACGTATATAATATCAGCACCGAGACGTACGGGACGACACGAACGGGATTCTGTAAAACATTCCCAGCTAGGGGCTAGATGTGTTACGTTAGGTTATATTACGTTATAGACGTATATAATGATCCCACCGAGAATTGGCGCCGACCCGCCAGGAATGTTGTGAAATACTACATCCGAGATGTTAGGTTCCCTTAGGTTAGGATATATAAATTTATAGACGTATATAATGTCCGCACCGAGACGTACGGGAAGACATGAACGGGATTCTGTGAAACATTACCAGCGAGGGTCTAGGTGGGTTAGGTTAGGTTATATTACGATATAGACGTATATAATGTGCCCACCGAGAAGTAGGGGCCGACCCGCCAGGAATGTTGGAAAATACTACATCCGAGATGTTAGGTTCTCTTAGGTTAGGGTATATAACGTTATAGACGTATATAATGTCCCCACCGAGAAGTACGGGCAGACACGACCGCGATTTTGTAAAACATTACCAGCGAGGGTCTAGATGGGTTAGGTTAGGTTATATTACGATATAGACCTATATAATGTGCCCACCGAGAAGTAGGGGCCGACCCTCCAGGAATGTTGGAAAATACTACATCCGAGATGTTAGGTTCCCTTAGGTTAGGATATATAAATTTATAGACTTGTATAATGTCCGCACCGAGACGTACGGGAAGACATGAACGGGATTCTGTGAAACATTACCAGCGAGGGTCTAGGTGGGTTAGGTTAGGTTATATTACGATATAGACGTATATAATGTGCCCACCGAGAAGTAGGGGTCGACCCGCCAGGAATGTTGGACAATACTACATCCGAGATGTTAGGTTCCCTTAGGTTAGGATATATAACGTTATAGACGTATATAATGTCCTCACCGAGATGTACGGGCCGACACGACCGGGATTTTGTAAAACATTACCAGCGAGGGTCTAGATGGGTTAGGTTAGGTTATATTACGATATAGACGTATATAATGTGCCCACCGAGAAGTAGGGGCCGACCCGCCAGAAATGGTGGAAAATTCTACATCCGAGATGTTAAGTTGCCTTAGGTCAGGATATATAACGTTATAGACGTATATAATATCCGCACCGAGACGTACGGGACGACACGAACGGGATTCTGTAAAACATTCCCAGCTAGGGGCTAGATGTGTTACGTTAGGTTATATTACATTATAGACATATATAATGATCCCACCGAGAATTGGCGCCGACCCGCCAGGAATGTGTGAAATACTACATCCGAGATGTTAGGTTCCCATAGGTTAGGATATATAAATTTATAGACGTATATAATGTCCGCACCGAGACGTACGGGAAGACATGAACGGGATTCTGTGAAACATTACCAGCGAGGGTCTAGGTGGGTTAGGTTAGGTTATATTACGATATAGACGTATATAATGTCCCCACCGAGAAGTAGGGGCCGACCCGCCAGGAATATTGGAAAATACTACATCTGAGATGTTAGGTTCCCTTAGGTTAGAATATATAAAAATATAGACGTATATAATGTCCGCACCGAGATGTACGGGCCGACACGACCGGGATTTTGTAAAACATTACCAACGAGGGTCTAGATGGGTTAGGTTAGGTTATATTACGATATAGACGTATATAATGTGCCCACCGAGAAGTAGGGGCCGACCCGCCAGGAATGTTGGAAAATACTACATCCGAGATATTAGGTTCACTTAGGTTAGGATATATAACGTTATAGACGTATATAATGTCCTCACCGAGATGTACGGTCCGACACGACCGGGATTTTGTAAAACATTACCAGCGAGGGTCTAGATGGGTTAGGTCAGGTTATATTACGATATAGACGTATATAATGTGCCCACCGAGAAGTAGGGGCCGACCCACCAGGAATGTTGGAAAATACTACATCCGAGATGTTAGGTTCCCTCAGGTTAGGATATATAAAGTTATAGACGTATATGAGGTCCCCACGGAAAAGTACGGGCCGACACGACCGGGATTTTGTAAAACATTACCAGCGAGGGTCTAGATAGGTTAGGTTAGGTTATATTACGATATAGACGTATATAATGTGCCCACCTAGAAGTAGGGGTCGACCCGCCAGGAATGTTGGAAAATACTACATACGAGATGTTAGGTTCTCTTAGGTTAGGGTATATAACGTTATAGACGTATATAATGTCCTCACCGAGATGTACGGGCCGACACGACCGGGATTTTGTAAAACGTTACCAGCGAGGGTCTAGATGGGTTAGGTTAGGTTATATTACGATATAGACGTATATAATGTGCCCACCGAGAAGTAGGCGCCGACCCGCCAGAAATGTTGGAAAATTGTACATCCGAGATGTTAAGTTGCCTTAGGTTAGGATATATAACGTTATAGACGTATATAATGTCCGCACCGAGACGTACGGGACGACACGAACGGGATTCTGTAAAACATTCCCAGCTAGGGGCTAGATGTGTTACGTTAGGTTATATTACGTTATAGACGTATATAATGATTCCACCGAGAATTGGCGCCGACCCGCCAGGAATGTTGTGAAATACTACATCCGAGATGTTAGGTTCCCTTAGGTTAGGATATATAAATTTATAGACGTATATAATGTCCGCACCGAGACGTACGGGAAGACATGAACGGGATTCTGTGAAACATTACCAGCGAGGGTCTAGGTGGGTTAGGTTAGGTTATATTACGATATAGACGTATATAATGTGCCCACCGAGAAGTAGGGGCCGACCGGCCAGGAATGTTGGAAAATACTACATCCGAGATGTTAGGTTCCCTTAGGTTAGGATATATAACGTTATAGACGTATATAATGTCCTCACCGAGATGTACGGGCCGACACGACCGGGATTTTGTAAAACATTACCAGCGAGGGTCTAGATGGGTTAGGTTAGGTTATATTACGATATAGACGTATATAATGAGCCCACCGAGAAGTAGGGGCCGACCCTCCAGGAATGTTGGAAAATACTACATCCGAGATGTTAGGTTCCCTTAGGTTAGGATATATAAATTTATAGACTTATATAATGTCCGCACCGAGACGTACGGGAAGACATGAACGGGATTCTGTGAAACATTACCAGCGAGGGTCTAGGTGGGTTAGGTTAGGTTATATTACGATATAGACGTATATAATGTGCCCACCGAGAAGTAGGGGTCGACCCGCCAGGAATGTTGGAAAATACTACATCCGAGATGTTAGGTTCCCTTAGGTTAGGATATATAACGTTATAGACGTATATAATGTCCTCACCGAGATGTACGGGCCGACACGACCGGGATTTTGTAAAACATTACCAGCGAGGGTCTAGATGGGTTAGGTTAGGTTATATTACGATATAGACGTATATAATGTGCCCACCGAGAAGTAGGGGCCGACCCGCCAGAAATGGTGGAAAATTCTACATCCGAGATGTTAAGTTGCCTTAGGTCAGGATATATAACGTTATAGACGTATATAATGTCCGCACCGCGACGTACGGGACGACACGAACGGGATTCTGTAAAACATTCCCAGCTAGGGGCTAGATGTGTTACGTTAGGTTATATTACGTTATAGACGTATATAATGATCCCACCGAGAATTGGCGCCGACCCGCCAGGAATGTTGTGAAATACTACATCCGAGATGTTAGGTTCCCTTAGGTTAGGATATATAAATTTATAGACGTATATAATGTCCGCACCGAGACGTACGGGAAGACATGAACGGGATTCTGTGAAACATTACCAGCGAGGGTCTAGGTGGGTTAGGTTAGGTTATATTACGATATAGACGTATATAATGTGCCCACCGAGAAGTAGGGGCCGACCGGCCAGGAATGTTGGAAAATACTACATCCGAGATGTTAGGTTCCCTTAGGTTAGGATATATAACGTTATAGACGTATATAATGTCCTCACCGAGATGTACGGGCCGACACGACCGGGATTTTGTAAAACATTACCAACGAGGGTCTAGATGGGTTAGGTTAGGTTATATTACGATATAGACGTATATAATGTGCCCACCGAGAAGTAGGGGCCGACCCGCCAGGAATGTTGGAAAATACTACATCCGAGATATTAGGTTCACTTAGGTTAGGATATATAACGTTATAGACGTATATAATGTCCTCACCGAGATGTACGGTCCGACACGACCGGGATTTTGTAAAACATTACCAGCGAGGGTCTAGATGGGTTAGGTCAGGTTATATTACGATATAGACGTATATAATGTGCCCACCGAGAAGTAGGGGCCGACCCACCAGGAATGTTGGAAATTACTACATCCGAGATGTTAGGTTCCCTCAGATTAGGATATATAAAGTTATAGACGTATATGAGGTCCCCACGGAAAAGTACGGGCCGACACGACCGGGATTTTGTAAAACATTACCAGCGAGGGTCTAGATAGGTTAGGTTAGGTTATATTACGATATAGACGTATATAATGTGCCCACCTAGAAGTAGGGGTCGACCCGCCAGGAATGTTGGAAAATACTACATACGAGATGTTAGGTTCTCTTAGGTTAGGGTATATAACGTTATAGACGTATATAATGTCCTCACCGAGATGTACGGGCCGACACGACCGGGATTTTGTAAAACGTTACCAGCGAGGGTCTAGATGGGTTAGGTTAGGTTATATTACGATATAGACGTATATAATGTGCCCACCGAGAAGTAGGCGCCGACCCGCCAGAAATGTTGGAAAATTGTACATCCGAGATGTTAAGTTGCCTTAGGTTAGGATATATAACGTTATAGACGTATATAATGTCCGCACCGAGACGTACGGGACGACACGAACGGGATTCTGTAAAACATTCCCAGCTAGGGGCTAGATGTGTTACGTTAGGTTATATTACGTTATAGACGTATATAATGATCCCACCGAGAATTGGCGCCGACCCGCCAGGAATGTTGTGAAATACTACATCCGAGATGTTAGGTTCCCTTAGGTTAGGATATATAAATTTATAGACGTATATAATGTCCGCACCGAGACGTACGGGAAGACATGAACGGGATTCTGTGAAACATTACCAGCGAGGGTCTAGGTGGGTTAGGTTAGGTTATATTACGATATAGACGTATATAATGTGCCCACCGAGAAGTAGGGGCCGACCGGCCAGGAATGTTGGAAAATACTACATCCGAGATGTTAGGTTCCCTTAGGTTAGGATATATAACGTTATAGACGTATATAATGTCCTCACCGAGATGTACGGGCCGACACGACCGGGATTTTGTAAAACATTACCAGCGAGGGTCTAGATGGGTTAGGTTAGGTTATATTACGATATAGACGTATATAATGAGCCCACCGAGAAGTAGGGGCAGACACGACCGCGATTTTGTAAAACATTACCAGCGAGGGTCTAGATGGGTTAGGTTAGGTTATATTACGATATAGACCTATATAATGTGCCCACCGAGAAGTAGGGGCCGACCCGCCAGGAATGTTGGAAAATACTACATCCGAGATGTTAGGTTCCCTTAGGTTAGGATATATAAATTTATAGACTTATATAATGTCCGCACCGAGACGTACGGGAAGACATGAACGGGATTCTGTGAAACATTACCAGCGAGGGTCTAGGTGGGTTAGGTTAGGTTATATTACGATATAGACGTATATAATGTCCCCACCGAGAAGTAGGGGCCGACCCGCCAGGAATATTGGAAAATACTACATCCGAGATGTTAGGTTCCCTTAGGTTAGGATATATAAATTTATAGACGTATATAATGTCCGCACCGAGATGTACGGGCCGACACGACCGGGATTTTGTAAAACATTACCAACGAGGGTCTAGATGGGTTAGGTTAGGTTATATTACGATATAGACGTATATAATGTGCCCACCGAGAAGTAGGGGCCGACCCGCCAGGAATGTTGGAAAATACTACATCCGAGATATTAGGTTCACTTAGGTTAGGATATATAACGTTATAGACGTATATAATGTCCTCACCGAGATGTACGGTCCGACACGACCGGGATTTTGTAAAACATTACCAGCGAGGGTCTAGATGGGTTAGGTCAGGTTATATTACGATATAGACGTATATAATGTGCCCACCGAGAAGTAGGGGCCGACCCACCAGGAATGTTGGAAAATACTACATCCGAGATGTTAGGTTCCCTCAGGTTAGGATATATAAAGTTATAGACGTATATGAGGTCCCCACGGAAAAGTACGGGCCGACACGACCGGGATTTTGTAAAACATTACCAGCGAGGGTCTAGATAGGTTAGGTTAGGTTATATTACGATATAGACGTATATAATGTGCCCACCTAGAAGTAGGGGTCGACCCGCCAGGAATGTTGGAAAATACTACATACGAGATGTTAGGTTCTCTTAGGTTAGGGTATATAACGTTATAGACGTATATAATGTCCTCACCGAGATGTCCGGGCCGACACGACCGGGATTTTGTAAAACGTTACCAGCGAGGGTCTAGATGGGTTAGGTTAGGTTATATTACGATATAGACGTATATAATGTGCCCACCGAGAAGTAGGGGCCGACCCGCCAGAAATGTTGGAAAATTGTACATCCGAGATGTTAGGTTGCCTTAGGTTAGGATATATAACGTTATAGACGTATATAATGTCCGCACCGAGACGTACGGGACGACACGAACGGGATTCTGTAAAACATTCCCAGCTAGGGGCTAGATGTGTTACGTTAGGTTATATTACGTTATAGACGT
Organism: Xylocopa violacea; assembly: GCA_963969225.1. NCBI lineage: Eukaryota > Metazoa > Arthropoda > Insecta > Hymenoptera > Apidae > Xylocopa > Xylocopa violacea. The sequence continues at coordinate 6,880,464 of CAXAJV010000761.1, forward strand.
ATATAATGATCCCACCGAGAATTGGCGCCGACCCGCCAGGAATGTTGTGAAATACTACATCCGAGATGTTAGGTTCCCTTAGGTTAGGATATATAAATTTATAGACGTATATAATGTCCGCACCGAGACGTACGGGAAGACATGAACGGGATTCTGTGAAACATTACCAGCGAGGGTCTAGATGGGTTAGGTTAGGTTATATTACGATATAGACGTATATAATGAGCCCACCGAGAAGTAGGGGCAGACACGACCGCGATTTTGTAAAACATTACCAGCGAGGGTCTAGATGGGTTAGGTTAGGTTATATTACGATATAGACCTATATAATGTGCCCACCGAGAAGTAGGGGCCGAACCGCCAGGAATGTTGGAAAATACTACATCCGAGATGTTCGGTTCCCTTAGGTTAGGATATATAAATTTATAGACTTATATAATGTCCGCACCGAGACGTACGGGAAGACATGAACGGGATTCTGTGAAACATTACCAGCGAGGGTCTAGATAGGTTAAGTTAGGTTATATTACGATATAGACGTATATAATGTGCCCACCGAGAAGTAGGGGCCGACCCGCCAGGAATGTTGGAAAATACTACATCCGAGATGTTAGGTTCCCTTAGGTTAGGATATATAACGTTATAGACGTATATAATGTCCTCACCGAGATGTACGGGCCGACACGACCGGGATTTTGTAAAACATTACCAGCGAGGGTCTAGATGGGTTAGGTTAGGTTATATTACGATATAGACGTATATAATGTGCCCACCGAGAAGTAGGGGCCGACCCGCCAGAAATGGTGGAAAATTCTACATCCGAGATGTTAAGTTGCCTTAGGTCAGGATATATAACGTTATAGACGTATACAATATCCGCACCGAGACGTACGGGACGACACGAACGGGATTCTGCAAAACATTCCCAGCTAGGGGCTAGATGTGTTACGTTAGGTTATATTACATTATAGACATATATAATGATCCCACCGAGAATTGGCGCCGACCCGCCAGGAATGTGTGAAATACTACATCCGAGATGTTAGGTTCCCATAGGTTAGGATATATAAATTTATAGACGTATATAATGTCCGCACCGAGACGTACGGGAAGACATGAACGGGATTCTGTGAAACATTACCAGCGAGGGTCTAGGTGGGTTAGGTTAGGTTATATTACGATATAGACGTATATAATGTCCCCACCGAGAAGTAGGGGCCGACCCGCCAGGAATATTGGAAAATACTACATCTGAGATGTTAGGTTCCCTTAGGTTAGGATATATAACGTTATAGACGTATATAATGCCCTCGCCGAGATGTACGGGCCGACACAAGCGGGATTTTGTAAAACATTCCCAGCTAGGGGCTAGATGTGTTACGTTAGGTTATATTACGTTATAGACGTATGTAATGATCCCACCTAGAAGTAGGGGCCGACCCGCCAGGAATGTTGGAAAATACTACATCCGAGATGTTAGGTTCGCTTAGGTTAGGATATATAACGTTATAGACTTATATAATGTCCTCACCGAGATGTACCGGCCGACACGACCGGGATTTTGTAAAACATTACCAGCGAGGGTCTAGATGGGTTAGGTTAGGTTATATTACGATATAGACGTATATAATGTGCCCACTGAGAAGTAGGGGCCGACCCGCCAGGAATGTTGGAAAATACTACATCCGAGATGTTAGGTTCCCTTAGGTTAGGATATATAACGTTATAGACGTATATAATGCCCTCGCCGAGATGTACGGGCCGACACAAGCGGGATTTTGTAAAACATTCCCAGCTAGGGGCTAGATGTGTTACGTTAGGTTATATTACGTTATAGACGTATGTAATGATCCCACCTAGAAGTAGGGGCCGACCCGCCAGGAATGTTGGAAAATACTACATCCGAGATGTTAGGTTCTCTTAGGTTAGGGTATATAACGTTATAGACGTATATAATGTCCTCACCGAGATGTACGGGCCGACACGACCGGGATTTCGTAAAACGTTACCAGCGAGGGTCTAGATGTGTTAGGTTAGGTTATATTACGATATAGACGTATATAATGTGCCCACCGAGAAGCAGGGGCCGACCCGCCAGAAATGTTGGAAAATTGTACATCCGAGATGTTAAGTTGCCTTAGGTTAGGATATATAACGTTATAGACGTATATAATGTCCGCACCGAGACGTACGGGAAGACACGAACGGGATTCTGTAAAACATTCCCAGCTAGGGGCTAGATGTGTTACGTTAGGTTATATTACGTTATAGACGTATATAATGATCCCACCGAGAATTGGCGCCGACCCGCCAGGAATGTTGTGAAATACTACATCCGAGATGTTAGGTTCCCTTAGGTTAGGATATATAAATTTATAGACGTATATAATGTCCGCACCGAGACGTACGGGAAGACATGAACGGGATTCTGTGAAACATTACCAGCGAGGGTCTAGGTGGGTTAGGTTAGGTTATATTACGATATAGACGTATATAATGTGCCCACCGAGAAGTAGGGGCCGACCCGCCAGGAATGTTGGAAAATACTACATCCGAGATGTTAGGTTCTCTTAGGTTAGGGTATATAACGTTATAGACGTATATAATGTCCCCACCGAGAAGTACGGGCAGACACGACCGCGATTTTGTAAAACATTACCAGCGAGGGTCTAGATGGGTTAGGTTAGGTTATATTACGATATAGACCTATATAATGTGCCCACCGAGAAGTAGGGGCCGACCCGCCAGGAATGTTGGAAAATACTACATCCGAGATGTTAGGTTCCCTTAGGTTAGGATATATAAATTTATAGACTTATATAATGTCCGCACCGAGACGTACGGGAAGACATGAACGGGATTCTGTGAAACATTACCAGCGAGGGTCTAGGTGGGTTAGGTTAGGTTATATTACGATATAGACGTATATAATGTGCCCACCGAGAAGTAGGGGCCGACCCGCCAGGAATGTTGGAAAATACTACATCCGAGATGTTAGGTTCTCTTAGGTTAGGGTATATAACGTTATAGACGTATATAATGTACCCACCGAGAAGTACGGGCAGACACGACCGCGATTTTGTAAAACATTACCAGCGAGGGTCTAAATGGGTAAGGTTAGGTTATATTACGATATAGACGTAAATAATGTGCCCACCGAGATGTAGGGGCAGACACGACCGCGATTTTGTAAAACATTACCAGCGAGGGTCTAGATGGGTTAGGTTAGGTTATATTACGATATAGACCTATATAATGTGCCCACCGAGAAGTAGGGGCCGACCCGCCAGGAATGTTGGAAAATACTACATCCGAGATGTTAGGTTCCCTTAGGCTAGGATATATAAATTTATAGACTTATATAATGTCCGCACCGAGACGTACGGGAAGACATGAACGGGATTCTGTGAAACATTACCAGCGAGGGTCTAGGTGGGTTAGGTTAGGTTATATTACGATATAGACGTATATAATGTGCCCACCGAGAAGTAGGGGCCGACCCGCCAGGAATGTTGGAAAATACTACATCCGAGATGTTAGGTTCTCTTAGGTTAGGGTATATAACGTTATAGACGTATATAATGTCCCCACCGAGAAGTACGGGCAGACACGACCGCGATTTTGTAAAACATTACCAGCGAGGGTCTAGATGGGTTAGGTTAGGTTATATTACGATATAGACCTATATAATGTGCCCACCGAGAAGTAGGGGCCGACCCGCCAGGAATGTTGGAAAATACTACATCCGAGATGTTAGGTTCCCTTAGGTTAGGATATATAAATTTATAGACTTATATAATGTCCGCACCGAGACGTACGGGAAGACATGAACGGGATTCTGTGAAACATTACCAGCGAGGGTCTAGGTGGGTTAGGTTAGGTTATATTACGATATAGACGTATATAGTGTGCCCACCGAGAAGTAGGGGCCGACCCGCCAGGAATGTTGGAAAATACTACATCCGAGATGTTAGGTTCCCTTAGGTTAGGATATATAACGTTATAGACGTATATAATGTCCTCACCGAGATGTACGGGCCGACACGACCGGGATTTTGTAAAACATTACCAGCGAGGGTCTAGATGGGTTAGGTTAGGTTATATTACGATATAGACGTATATAATGTGCCCACCGAGAAGTAGGGGCCGACCCGCCAGAAATGGTGGAAAATTCTACATCCGAGATGTTAAGTTGCCTTAGGTCAGGATATATAACGTTATAGACGTATATAATATCCGCACCGAGACGTACGGGACGACACGAACGGGATTCTGTAAAACATTCCCAGCTAGGGGCTAGATGTGTTACGTTAGGTTATATTACATTATAGACATATATAATGATCCCACCGAGAATTGGCGCCGACCCGCCAGGAATGTGTGAAATACTACATCCGAGATGTTAGGTTCCCATAGGTTAGGATATATAAATTTATAGACGTATATAATGTCCGCACCGAGACGTACGGGAAGACATGAACGGGATTCTGTGAAACATTACCAGCGAGGGTCTAGGTGGGTTAGGTTAGGTTATATTACGATATAGACGTATATAATGTCCCCACCGAGAAGTAGGGGCCGACCCGCCAGGAATATTGGAAAATACTACATCTGAGATGTTAGGTTCCCTTAGGTTAGAATATATAAAAATATAGACGTATATAATGTCCGCACCGAGATGTACGGGCCGACACGACCGGGATTTTGTAAAACATTACCAACGAGGGTCTAGATGGGTTAGGTTAGGTTATATTACGATATAGACGTATATAATGTGCCCACCGAGAAGTAGGGGCCGACCCGCCAGGAATGTTGGAAAATACTACATCCGAGATATTAGGTTCACTTAGGTTAGGATATATAACGTTATAGACGTATATAATGTCCTCACCGAGATGTACGGTCCGACACGACCGGGATTTTGTAAAACATTACCAGCGAGGGTCTAGATGGGTTAGGTCAGGTTATATTACGATATAGACGTATATAATGTGCCCACCGAGAAGTAGGGGCCGACCCACCAGGAATGTTGGAAAATACTACATCCGAGATGTTAGGTTCCCTCAGGTTAGGATATATAAAGTTATAGACGTATATGAGATCCCCACGGAAAAGTACGGGCCGACACGACCGGGATTTTGTAAAACATTACCAGCGAGGGTCTAGATAGGTTAGGTTAGGTTATATTACGATATAGACGTATATAATGTGCCCACCTAGAAGTAGGGGTCGACCCGCCAGGAATGTTGGAAAATACTACATACGAGATGTTAGGTTCTCTTAGGTTAGGGTATATAACGTTATAGACGTATATAATGTCCTCACCGAGATGTACGGGCCGACACGACCGGGATTTTGTAAAACGTTACCAGCGAGGGTCTAGATGGGTTAGGTTAGGTTATATTACGATATAGACGTATATAATGTGCCCACCGAGAAGTAGGCGCCGACCCGCCAGAAATGTTGGAAAATTGTACATCCGAGATGTTAAGTTGCCTTAGGTTAGGATATATAACGTTATAGACGTATATAATGTCCGCACCGAGACGTACGGGACGACACGAACGGGATTCTGTAAAACATTCCCAGCTAGGGGCTAGATGTGTTACGTTAGGTTATATTACGTTATAGACGTATATAATGATCCCACCGAGAATTGGCGCCGACCCGCCAGGAATGTTGTGAAATACTACATCCGAGATGTTAGGTTCCCTTAGGTTAGGATATATAAATTTATAGACGTATATAATGTCCGCACCGAGACGTACGGGAAGACATGAACGGGATTCTGTGAAACATTACCAGCGAGGGTCTAGGTGGGTTAGGTTAGGTTATATTACGATATAGACGTATATAATGTGCCCACCGAGAAGTAGGGGCCGACCGGCCAGGAATGTTGGAAAATACTACATCCGAGATGTTAGGTTCCCTTAGGTTAGGATATATAAATTTATAGACTTATATAATATCCGCACCGAGACGTACGGGAAGACATGAACGGGATTCTGTGAAACATTACCAGCGAGGGTCTAGGTGGGTTAGGTTAGGTTATATTACGATATAGACGTATATAATGTGCCCACCGAGAAGTAGGGGCCGACCCGCCAGGAATGTTGGAAAATACTACATCCGAGATGTTAGGTTCCCTTAGGTTAGGATATATAAATTTATAGACTTATATAATGTCCGCACCGAGACGTACGGGAAGACATGAACGGGATTCTGTGAAACATTACCAGCGAGGGTCTAGGTGGGTTAGGTTAGGTTATATTACGATATAGACGTATATAATGTCCCCACCGAGAAGTAGGGGCCGACCCGCCAGGAATATTGGAAAATACTACATCCGAGATGTTAGGTTCCCTTAGGTTAGGATATATAAATTTATAGACGTATATAATGTCCGCACCGAGATGTACGGGCCGACACGACCGGGATTTTGTAAAACATTACCAACGAGGGTCTAGATGGGTTAGGTTAGGTTATATTACGATATAGACGTATATAATGTGCCCACCGAGAAGTAGGGGCCGACCCGCCAGGAATGTTGGAAAATACTACATACGAGATGTTAGGTTCTCTTAGGTTAGGGTATATAACGTTATAGACGTATATAATGTCCTCACCGAGATGTCCGGGCCGACACGACCGGGATTTTGTAAAACGTTACCAGCGAGGGTCTAGATGGGTTAGGTTAGGTTATATTACGATATAGACGTATATAATGTGCCCACCGAGAAGTAGGGGCCGACCCGCCAGGAATGTTGGAAAATACTACATCCGAGATGTTAGGTTCCCTTAGGTTAGGATATATAACGTTATAGACGTATATAATGTCCTCATCGAGATGTACGGGCCGACACGACCGGGATTTTGTAAAACATTACCAGCGAGGATCTAGATGGGTTAGGTCAGGTTATATTACGATATAGACGTATATAATGTGCCCACCGAGAAGTAGGGGCCGAGCCGCCAGGAATGTTGGAAAATACTACATCTGAGATGTTAGGTTCCCTTAGGTTAGGATATATAACGTTATAGACGTATATAATGCCCTCGCCGAGATGTACGGGCCGACACAAGCGGGATTTTGTAAAACATTCCCAGCTAGGGGCTAGATGTGTTACGTTAGGTTATATTACGTTATAGACGTATGTAATGATCCCACCTAGAAGTAGGGGCCGACCCGCCAGGAATGTTGGAAAATACTACATCCGAGATGTTAGGTTCGCTTAGGTTAGGATATATAACGTTATAGACTTATATAATGTCCTCACCGAGATGTACGGGCCGACACGACCGGGATTTTGTAAAACATTACCAGCGAGGGTCTAGATGGGTTAGGTTAGGTTATATTACGATATAGACGTATATAATGTGCCCACTGAGAAGTAGGGGCCGACCCGCCAGGAATGTTGGAAAATACTACATCCGAGATGTTAGGTTCCCTTAGGTTAGGATATATAACGTTATAGACGTATATAATGCCCTCGCCGAGATGTACGGGCCGACACAAGCGGGATTTTGTAAAACATTCCCAGCTAGGGGCTAGATGTGTTACGTTAGGTTATATTACGTTATAGACGTATGTAATGATCCCACCTAGAAGTAGGGGCCGACCCGCCAGGAATGTTGGAAAATACTACATCCGAGATGTTAGGTTCTCTTAGGTTAGGGTATATAACGTTATAGACGTATATAATGTCCCCACCGAGAAGTACGGGCCGACACGACCGGGATTTTGTAAAACATTACCAGCGAGGGTCTAGATGGGTTAGGTTAGGTTATATTACGATATAGACGTATATAATGTGCCCACCGAGAAGTAGGGGCCGACCCGCCAGGAATGTTGGAAAATACTACATCCGAGATATTAGGTTCACTTAGGTTAGGATATATAACGTTATAGACGTATATAATGTCCTCACCGAGATGTACGGGCCGACACGACCGGGATTTTGTAAAACGTTACCAGCGAGGGTCTAGATGGGTTAGGTCAGGTTATATTACGATATAGACGTATATAATGTGCCCACCGAGAAGTAGGGGCCGACCCGCCAGGAATGTTGGAAAATACTACATCCGAGATGTTAGGTTCCCTTAGGTTAGGATATATAACGTTATAGACGTATATAATGCCCTCGCCGAGATGTACGGGCCGACACAAGCGGGATTTTGTAAAACATTCCCAGCTAGGGGCTAGATGTGTTACGTTAGGTTATATTACTTTATAGACGTATGTAATGATCCCACCTAGAAGTAGGGGCCGACCCGCCAGGAATGTTGGAAAATACTACATCCGAGATGTTAGGTTCTCTTAGGTTAGGGTATATAACGTTATAGACGTATATAATGTCCCCACCGAGAAGTACGGGCCGACACGACCGGGATTTTGTAAAACATTACCAGCGAGGGTCTAGATGGGTTAGGTTAGGTTATATTACGATATAGACGTATATAATGTGCCCACCGAGAAGTAGGGGCCGACCCGCCAGGAATGTTGGAAAATACTACATCCGAGATATTAGGTTCACTTAGGTTAGGATATATAACGTTATAGACGTATATAATGTCCTCACCGAGATGTACGGTCCGACACGACCGGGATTTTGTAAAACATTACCAGCGAGGGTCTAGATGGGTTAGGTCAGGTTATATTACGATATAGACGTATATAATGTGCCCACCGAGAAGTAGGGGCCGACCCACCAGGAATGTTGGAAAATACTACATCCGAGATGTTAGGTTCCCTCAGGTTAGGATATATAAAGTTATAGACGTATATGAGGTCCCCACGGGAAAGTACGGGCCGACACGACCGGGATTATGTAAAACATTACCAGCGAGGGTCTAGATAGGTTAGGTTAGGTTATATTACGATATAGACGTATATAATGTGCCCACCTAGAAGTAGGGGTCGACCCGCCAGGAATGTTGGAAAATACTACATACGAGATGTTAGGTTCTCTTAGGTTAGGGTATATAACGTTATAGACGTATATAATGTCCTCACCGAGATGTACGGGCCGACACGACCGGGATTTCGTAAAACGTTACCAGCGAGGGTCTAGATGGGTTAGGTTAGGTTATATTACGATATAGACGTATATAATGTGCCCACCGAGAAGCAGGGGCCGACCCGCCAGAAATGTTGGAAAATTGTACATCCGAGATGTTAAGTTGCCTTAGGTTAGGATATATAACGTTATAGACGTATATAATGTCCGCACCGAGACGTACGGGACGACACGAACGGGATTCTGTAAAACATTCCCAGCTAGGGGCTAGATGTGTTACGTTAGGTTATATTACGTTATAGACGTATATAATGATCCCACCGAGAATTGGCGCCGACCCGCCAGGAATGTTGTGAAATACTACATCCGAGATGTTAGGTTCCCTTAGGTTAGGATATATAAATTTATAGACGTATATAATGTCCGCACCGAGACGTACGGGAAGACATGAACGGGATTCTGTGAAACATTACCAGCGAGGGTCTAGGTGGGTTAGGTTAGGTTATATTACGATATAGACGTATATAATGTGCCCACCGAGAAGTAGGGGCCGACCCGCCAGGAATGTTGGAAAATACTACATCCGAGATGTTAGGTTCTCTTAGGTTAGGGTATATAACGTTATAGACGTATATAATGTCCCCACCGAGAAGTACGGGCAGACACGACCGCGATTTTGTAAAACATTACCAGCGAGGGTCTAGATGGGTTAGGTTAGGTTATAATACGATATAGACCTATATAATGTGCCCACCGAGAAGTAGGGGCCGACCCGCCAGGAATGTTGGAAAATACTACATCCGAGATGTTAGGTTCCCTTAGGTTAGGATATATAAATTTATAGACTTATATAATGTCCGCACCGAGACGTACGGGAAGACATGAACGGGATTCTGTGAAACATTACCAGCGAGGGTCTAGGTGGGTTAGGTTAGGTTATATTACGATATAGACGTATATAATGTGCCCACCGAGAAGTAGGGGCCGACCCGCCAGGAATGTTGGAAAATACTACATCCGAGATGTTAGGTTCTCTTAGGTTAGGGTATATAACGTTATAGACGTATATAATGTACCCACCGAGAAGTACGGGCAGACACGACCGCGATTTTGTAAAACATTACCAGCGAGGGTCTAAATGGGTAAGGTTAGGTTATATTACGATATAGACGTAAATAATGTGCCCACCGAGATGTAGGGGCAGACACGACCGCGATTTTGTAAAACATTACCAGCGAGGGTCTAGATGGGTTAGGTTAGGTTATATTACGATATAGACCTATATAATGTGCCCACCGAGAAGTAGGGGCCGACCCGCCAGGAATGTTGGAAAATACTACATCCGAGATGTTAGGTTCTCTTAGGTTAGGGTATATAACGTTATAGACGTATATAATGTCCCCACCGAGAAGTACGGGCAGACACGACCGCGATTTTGTAAAACATTACCAGCGAGGGTCTAGATGGGTTAGGTTAGGTTATATTACGATATAGACCTATATAATGTGCCCACCGAGAAGTAGGGGCCGACCCGCCAGGAATGTTGGAAAATACTACATCCGAGATGTTAGGTTCCCTTAGGTTAGGATATATAAATTTATAGACTTATATAATGTCCGCACCGAGACGTACGGGAAGACATGAACGGGATTCTGTGAAACATTACCAGCGAGGGTCTAGGTGGGTTAGGTTAGGTTATATTACGATATAGACGTATATAATGTGCCCACCGAGAAGTAGGGGCCGACCCGCCAGGAATGTTGGAAAATACTACATCCGAGATGTTAGGTTCTCTTAGGTTAGGGTATATAACGTTATAGACGTATATAATGTACCCACCGAGAAGTACGGGCAGACACGACCGCGATTTTGTAAAACATTACCAGCGAGGGTCTAAATGGGTAAGGTTAGGTTATATTACGATATAGACGTAAATAATGTGCCCACCGAGATGTAGGGGCAGACACGACCGCGATTTTGTAAAACATTACCAGCGAGGGTCTAGATGGGTTAGGTTAGGTTATATTACGATATAGACCTATATAATGTGCCCACCGAGAAGTAGGGGCCGACCCGCCAGGAATGTTGGAAAATACTACATCCGAGATGTTAGGTTCCCTTAGGCTAGGATATATAAATTTATAGACTTATATAATGTCCGCACCGAGACGTACGGGAAGACATGAACGGGATTCTGTGAAACATTACCAGCGAGGGTCTAGGTGGGTTAGGTTAGGTTATATTACGATATAGACGTATATAATGTGCCCACCGAGAAGTAGGGGCCGACCCGCCAGGAATGTTGGAAAATACTACATCCGAGATGTTAGGTTCCCTTAGGTTAGGATATATAACGTTATAGATGTATATAATGTCCTCACCGAGATGTACGGGCCGACACGACCGGGATTTTGTAAAACATTACCAGCGAGGGTCTAGATGGGTTAGGTTAGGTTATATTACGATATAGACGTATATAATGAGCCCACCGAGAAGTAGGGGCAGACACGACCGCGATTTTGTAAAACATTACCAGCGAAGGTCTAGATGGGTTAGGTTAGGTTATATTACGATATAGACCTATATAATGTGCCCACCGAGAAGTAGGGGCCGACCCGCCAGGAATGTTGGAAAATACTACATCCGAGATGTTAGGTTCCCTTAGGTTAGGATATATAAATTTATAGACTTATATAATGTCCGCACCGAGACGTACGGGAAGACATGAACGGGATTCTGTGAAACATTACCAGCGAGGGTCTAGGTGGGTTAGGTTAGGTTATATTACGATATAGACGTATATAATGTGCCCACCGAGAAGTAGGGGCCGACCCGCCAGGAATGTTGGAAAATACTACATCCGAGATGTTAGGTTCCCTTAGGTTAGGATATATAACGTTATAGACGTATATAATGTCCTCACCGAGATGTACGGGCCGACACGACCGGGATTTTGTAAAACATTACCAGCGAGGGTCTAGATGGGTTAGGTTAGGTTATATTACGATATAGACGTATATAATGTGCCCACCGAGAAGTAGGGGCCGACCCGCCAGAAATGGTGGAAAATTCTACATCCGAGATGTTAAGTTGCCTTAGGTCAGGATATATAACGTTATAGACGTATATAATATCCGCACCGAGACGTACGGGACGACACGAACGGGATTCTGCAAAACATTCCCAGCTAGGGGCTAGATGTGTTACGTTAGGTTATATTACATTATAGACATATATAATGATCCCACCGAGAATTGGCGCCGACCCGCCAGGAATGTGTGAAATACTACCACCGAGATGTTAGGTTCCCATAGGTTAGGATATATAAATTTATAGACGTATATAATGTCCGCACCGAGACGTACGGGAAGACATGAACGGGATTCTGTGAAACATTACCAGCGAGGGTCTAGGTGGGTTAGGTTAGGTTATATTACGATATAGACGTATATAATGTCCCCACCGAGAAGTAGGGGCCGACCCGCCAGGAATATTGGAAAATACTACATCTGAGATGTTAGGTTCCCTTAGGTTAGGATATATAACGTTATAGACGTATATAATGCCCTCGCCGAGATGTACGGGCCGACACAAGCGGGATTTTGTAAAACATTCCCAGCTAGGGGCTAGATGTGTTACGTTAGGTTATATTACGTTATAGACGTATGTAATGATCCCACCTAGAAGTAGGGGCCGACCCGCCAGGAATGTTGGAAAATACTACATCCGAGATGTTAGGTTCTCTTAGGTTAGGGTATATAACGTTATAGACGTATATAATGTCCCCACCGAGAAGTACGGGCCGACACGACCGGGATTTTGTAAAACATTACCAGCGAGGGTCTAGATGGGTTAGGTTAGGTTATATTACGATATAGACGTATATAATGTGCCCACCGAGAAGTAGGGGCCGACCCGCCAGGAATGTTGGAAAATACTACATCCGAGATATTAGGTTCACTTAGGTTAGGATATATAACGTTATAGACGTATATAATGTCCTCACCGAGATGTACGGTCCGACACGACCGGGATTTTGTAAAACATTACCAGCCAGGGTCTAGATGGGTTAGGTCAGGTTATATTACGATATAGACGTATATAATGTGCCCACCGAGAAGTAGGGGCCGACCCACCAGGAATGTTGGAAAATACTACATCCGAGATGTTAGGTTCCCTCAGGTTAGGATATATAAAGTTATAGACGTATATGAGGTCCCCACGGGAAAGTACGGGCCGACACGACCGGGATTATGTAAAACATTACCAGCGAGGGTCTAGATAGGTTAGGTTAGGTTATATTACGATATAGACGTATATAATGTGCCCACCTAGAAGTAGGGGTCGACCCGCCAGGAATGTTGGAAAATACTACATACGAGATGTTAGGTTCTCTTAGGTTAGGGTATATAACGTTATAGACGTATATAATGTCCTCACCGAGATGTACGGGCCGACACGACCGGGATTTCGTAAAACGTTACCAGCGAGGGTCTAGATGGGTTAGGTTAGGTTATATTACGATATAGACGTATATAATGTGCCCACCGAGAAGCAGGGGCCGACCCGCCAGAAATGTTGGAAAATTGTACATCCGAGATGTTAAGTTGCCTTAGGTTAGGATATATAACGTTATAGACGTATATAATGTCCGCACCGAGACGTACGGGACGACACGAACGGGATTCTGTAAAACATTCCCAGCTAGGGGCTAGATGTGTTACGTTAGGTTATATTACGTTATAGACGTATATAATGATCCCACCGAGAATTGGCGCCGACCCGCCAGGAATGTTGTGAAATACTACATCCGAGATGTTAGGTTCCCTCAGGTTAGGATATATAAATTTATAGACGTATATAATGTCCGCACCGAGACGTACGGGAAGACATGAACGGGATTCTGTGAAACATTACCAGCGAGGGTCTAGGTGGGTTAGGTTAGGTTATATTACGATATAGACGTATATAATGTGCCCACCGAGAAGTAGGGGCCGACCCGCCAGGAATGTTGGAAAATACTACATCCGAGATGTTAGGTTCTCTTAGGTTAGGGTATATAACGTTATAGACGTATATAATGTCCCCACCGAGAAGTACGGGCAGACACGACCGCGATTTTGTAAAACATTACCAGCGAGGGTCTAGATGGGTTAGGTTAGGTTATATTACGATATAGACCTATATAATGTGCCCACCGAGAAGTAGGGGCCGACCCGCCAGGAATGTTGGAAAATACTACATCCGAGATGTTAGGTTCCCTTAGGTTAGGATATATAAATTTATAGACGTATATAATGTCCGCACCGAGACGTACGGGAAGACATGAACGGGATTCTGTGAAGCATTACCAGCGAGGGTCTAGGGGGGTTAGGTTAGGTTATATTACGTTATAGACGTATATAATGTTCCCACCGAGAAGTAGGGCCCGACCCGCCAGAAATGTTGGAAAATTGTACATCCGAGATGTTAAGTTGCCTTAGGTTAGGATATATAACGTTATAGACGTATATAATGTCCGCACCGAGACGTACGGGACGACACGAACGGGATTCTGTAAAACATTCCCAGCTAGGGGCTAGATGTGTTACGTTAGGTTATATTACGTTATAGACGTATATAATGATCCCACCGAGAAGTGGCGCCGACCCGCCAGGAATGTGGTGAAATACTACATCCGAGATGTTAGGTTCCCTTAGGTTAGGATATATAAATTTATAGACGTATATAATGTCCGCACCGAGACTTACGGGAAGACATGAACGGGATTCTGTGAAACATTACCAGCGAGGGTCTAGATGGGTTAGGTTAGGTTATATTACGATATAGACCTATATAATGTGCCCACCGAGAAGTAGGGGCCGACCCGCCAGGAATGTTGGAAAATACTACATCCGAGATGTTAGGTTCCCTTAGGTTAGGATATATAAATTTATAGACTTATATAATGTCTGCACCGAGACGTACGGGAAGACATGAACGGGATTCTGTGAAACATTACCAGCGAGGGTCTAGATAGGTTAGGTTAGGTTATATTACGATATAGACGTATATAATGTGCCCACCGAGAAGTAGGGGCCGACCCGCCAGGAATGTTGGAAAATACTACATCCGAGATGTTAGGTTCCCTTAGGTTAGGATATATAACGTTATAGACGTATATAATGTCCTCACCGAGATGTACGGGCCGACACGACCGGGATTTTGTAAAACATTACCAGCGAGGGTCTAGATGGGTTAGGTTAGGTTATATTACGATATAGACGTATATAATGTGCCCACCGAGAAGTAGGGGCCGACCCGCCAGAAATGGTGGAAAATTCTACATCCGAGATGTTAAGTTGCCTTAGGTCAGGATATATAACGTTATAGACGTATATAATATCCGCACCGAGACGTACGGGACGACACGAACGGGATTCTGCAAAACATTCCCAGCTAGGGGCTAGATGTGTTACGTTAGGTTATATTACATTATAGACATATATAATGATCCCACCGAGAATTGGCGCCGACCCGCCAGGAATGTGTGAAATACTACATCCGAGATGTTAGGTTCCCATAGGTTAGGATATATAAATTTATAGACGTATATAATGTCCGCACCGAGACGTACGGGAAGACATGAACGGGATTCTGTGAAACATTACCAGCGAGGTTCTAGGTGGGTTAGGTTAGGTTATATTACGATATAGACGTATATAATGTCCCCACCGAGAGGTAGGGGCCGACCCGCCAGGAATATTGGAAAATACTACATCTGAGATGTTAGGTTCCCTTAGGTTAGGATATATAACGTTATAGACGTATATAATGCCCTCGCCGAGATGTACGGGCCGACACAAGCGGGATTTTGTAAAACATTCCCAGCTAGGGGCTAGATGTGTTACGTTAGGTTATATTACGTTATAGACGTATGTAATGATCCCACCTAGAAGTAGGGGCCGACCCGCCAGGAATGTTGGAAAATACTACATCCGAGATGTTAGGTTCGCTTAGGTTAGGATATATAACGTTATAGACTTATATAATGTCCTCACCGAGATGTACGGGCCGACACGACCGGGATTTTGTAAAACATTACCAGCGAGGGTCTAGATGGGTTAGGTTAGGTTATATTACGATATAGACGTATATAATGTGCCCACTGAGAAGTAGGGGACGACCCGCCAGGAATGTTGGAAAATACTACATCCGAGATGTTAGGTTCCCTTAGGTTAGGATATATAACGTTATAGACGTATATAATGCCCTCGCCGAGATGTACGGGCCGACACAAGCGGGATTTTGTAAAACATTCCCAGCTAGGGGCTAGATGTGTTACGTTTGGTTATATTACGTTATAGACGTATGTAATGATCCCACCTAGAAGTAGGGGCCGACCCGCCAGGAATGTTGGAAAATACTACATCCGAGATGTTAGGTTCTCTTAGGTTAGGGTATATAACGTTATAGACGTATATAATGTCCCCACCGAGAAGTACGGGCCGACACGACCGGGATTTTGTAAAACATTACCAGCGAGGGTCTAGATGGGTTAGGTTAGGTTATATTACGATATAGACGTATATAATGTGCCCACCGAGAAGTAGGGGCCGACCCGCCAGGAATGTTGGAAAATACTACATCCGAGATATTAGGTTCACTTAGGTTAGGATATATAACGTTATAGACGTATATAATGTCCTCACCGAGATGTACGGTCCGACACGACCGGGATTTTGTAAAACATTACCAGCGAGGGTCTAGATGGGTTAGGTCAGGTTATATTACGATATAGACGTATATAATGTGCCCACCGAGAAGTAGGGGCCGACCCACCAGGAATGTTGGAAAATACTACATCCGAGATGTTAGGTTCCCTCAGGTTAGGATATATAAAGTTATAGACGTATATGAGGTCCCCACGGGAAAGTACGGGCCGACACGACCGGGATTATGTAAAACATTACCAGCGAGGGTCTAGATAGGTTAGGTTAGGTTATATTACGATATAGACGTATATAATGTGCCCACCTAGAAGTAGGGGTCGACCCGCCAGGAATGTTGGAAAATACTACATACGAGATGTTAGGTTCTCTTAGGTTAGGGTATATAACGTTATAGACGTATATAATGTCCTCACCGAGATGTACGGGCCGACACGACCGGGATTTCGTAAAACGTTACCAGCGAGGGTCTAGATGGGTTAGGTTAGGTTATATTACGATATAGACGTATATAATGTGCCCACCGAGAAGCAGGGGCCGACCCGCCAGAAATGTTGGAAAATTGTACATCCGAGATGTTAAGTTGCCTTAGGTTAGGATATATAACGTTATAGACGTATATAATGTCCGCACCGAGACGTACGGGACGACACGAACGGGATTCTGTAAAACATTCCCAGCTAGGGGCTAGATGTGTTACGTTAGGTTATATTACGTTATAGACGTATATAATGATCCCACCGAGAATTGGCGCCGACCCGCCAGGAATGTTGTGAAATACTACATCCGAGATGTTAGGTTCCCTTAGGTTAGGATATATAAATTTATAGACGTATATAATGTCCGCACCGAGACGTACGGGAAGACATGAACGGGATTCTGTGAAACATTACCAGCGAGGGTCTAGGTGGGTTAGGTTAGGTTATATTACGATATAGACGTATATAATGTGCCCACCGAGAAGTAGGGGCCGACCCGCCAGGAATGTTGGAAAATACTACATCCGAGATGTTAGGTTCTCTTAGGTTAGGGTATATAACGTTATAGACGTATACAATGTCCCCACCGAGAAGTACGGGCAGACACGACCGCGATTTTGTAAAACATTACCAGCGAGGGTCTAGATGGGTTAGGTTAGGTTATATTACGATATAGACCTATATAATGTGCCCACCGAGAAGTAGGGGCCGACCCGCCAGGAATGTTGGAAAATACTACATTCGAGATGTTAGGTTCCCTTAGGTTAGGATATATAAATTTATAGACTTATATAATGTCCGCACCGAGACGTACGGGAAGACATGAACGGGATTCTGTGAAACATTACCAGCGAGGGTCTAGGTGGGTTAGGTTAGGTTATATTACGATATAGACGTATATAGTGTGCCCACCGAGAAGTAGGGGCCGACCCGCCAGGAATGTTGGAAAATACTACATCCGAGATGTTAGGTTCCCTTAGGTTAGGATATATAACGTTATAGACGTATATAATGTCCTCACCGAGATGTACGGGCCGACACGACCGGGATTTTGTAAAACATTACCAGCGAGGGTCTAGATGGGTTAGGTTAGGTTATATTACGATATAGACGTATATAATGTGCCCACCGAGAAGTAGGGGCCGACCCGCCAGAAATGGTGGAAAATTCTACATCCGAGATGTTAAGTTGCCTTAGGTCAGGATATATAACGTTATAGACGTATATAATATCCGCACCGAGACGTACGGGACGACACGAACGGGATTCTGTAAAACATTCCCAGCTAGGGGCTAGATGTGTTACGTTAGGTTATATTACATTATAGACATATATAATGATCCCACCGAGAATTGGCGCCGACCCGCCAGGAATGTGTGAAATACTACATCCGAGATGTTAGGTTCCCATAGGTTAGGATATATAAATTTATAGACGTATATAATGTCCGCACCGAGACGTACGGGAAGACATGAACGGGATTCTGTGAAACATTACCAGCGAGGGTCTAGGTGGGTTAGGTTAGGTTATATTACGATATAGACGTATATAATGTCCCCACCGAGAAGTAGGGGCCGACCCGCCAGGAATATTGGAAAATACTACATCTGAGATGTTAGGTTCCCTTAGGTTAGAATATATAAAAATATAGACGTATATAATGTCCGCACCGAGATGTACGGGCCGACACGACCGGGATTTTGTAAAACATTACCAACGAGGGTCTAGATGGGTTAGGTTAGGTTATATTACGATATAGACGTATATAATGTGCCCACCGAGAAGTAGGGGCCGACCCGCCAGGAATGTTGGAAAATACTACATCCGAGATATTAGGTTCACTTAGGTTAGGATATATAACGTTATAGACGTATATAATGTCCTCACCGAGATGTACGGTCCGACACGACCGGGATTTTGTAAAACATTACCAGCGAGGGTCTAGATGGGTTAGGTCAGGTTATATTACGATATAGACGTATATAATGTGCCCACCGAGAAGTAGGGGCCGACCCACCAGGAATGTTGGAAAATAGTACATCCGAGATGTTAGGTTCCCTCAGGTTAGGATATATAAAGTTATAGACGTATATGAGATCCCCACGGAAAAGTACGGGCCGACACGGCCGGGATTTTGTAAAACATTACCAGCGAGGGTCTAGATAGGTTAGGTTAGGTTATATTACGATATAGACGTATATAATGTGCCCACCTAGAAGTAGGGGTCGACCCGCCAGGAATGTTGGAAAATACTACATACGAGATGTTAGGTTCTCTTAGGTTAGGGTATATAACGTTATAGACGTATATAATGTCCTCACCGAGATGTACGGGCCGACACGACCGGGATTTTGTGAAACGTTACCAGCGAGGGTCTAGATGGGTTAGGTTAGGTTATATTACGATATAGACGTATATAATGTGCCCACCGAGAAGTAGGCGCCGACCCGCCAGAAATGTTGGAAAATTGTACATCCGAGATGTTAAGTTGCCTTAGGTTAGGATATATAACGTTATAGACGTATATAATGTCCGCACCGAGACGTACGGGACGACACGAACGGGATTCTGTAAAACATTCCCAGCTAGGGGCTAGATGTGTTACGTTAGGTTATATTACGTTATAGACGTATATAATGATCCCACCGAGAATTGGCGCCGACCCGCCAGGAATGTTGTGAAATACTACATCCGAGATGTTAGGTTCCCTTAGGTTAGGATATATAAATTTATAGACGTATATAATGTCCGCACCGAGACGTACGGGAAGACATGAACGGGATTCTGTGAAACATTACCAGCGAGGGTCTAGGTGGGTTAGGTTAGGTTATATTACGATATAGACGTATATAATGTGCCCACCGAGAAGTAGGGGCCGACCGGCCAGGAATGTTGGAAAATACTACATCCGAGATGTTAGGTTCCCTTAGGTTAGGATATATAAATTTATAGACTTATATAATGTCCGCACCGAGACGTACGGGAAGACATGAACGGGATTCTGTGAAACATTACCAGCGAGGGTCTAGATGGGTTAGGTTAGGTTATATTACGATATAGACGTATATAATGAGCCCACCGAGAAGTAGGGGCCGACACGACCGGGATTTTGTAAAACATTACCAGCGAGGGTCTAGATGGGTTAGGTTAGGTTATATTACGATATAGACGTATATAATGCGCCCACCGAGAAGTAGGGGCCGACCCGCCAGGAATGTTGGAAAATACTACATCCGAGATGTTAGGTTCTCTTAGGTTAGGGTATATAACGTTATAGACGTATATAATGTCCCCACCGAGAAGTACGGGCCGACACGACCGGGATTTTGTAAAACATTACCAGCGAGGGTCTAGATGGATTCGGTTAGGTTATTTTACGATATAGACGTATGTAATGTGCCAACCGAGAAGTAGGGGCCGACCCGCCAGGAATGTTGGAAAATACTACATCCGAGATGTTAGGTTCTCTTAGGTTAGGGTATATAACGTTATAGACGTATATAATGTACCCACCGAGAAGTACGGGCAGACACGACCGCGATTTTGTAAAACATTACCAGCGAGGGTCTAAATGGGTAAGGTTAGGTTATATTACGATATAGACGTAAATAATGTGCCCACCGAGATGTAGGGGCAGACACGACCGCGATTTTGTAAAACATTACCAGCGAGGGTCTAGATGGGTTAGGTTAGGTTATATTACGATATAGACCTATATAATGTGCCCACCGAGAAGTAGGGGCCGACCCGCCAGGAATGTTGGAAAATACTACATCCGAGATGTTAGGTTCCCTTAGGCTAGGATATATAAATTTATAGACTTATATAATGTCCGCACCGAGACGTACGGGAAGACATGAACGGGATTCTGTGAAACATTACCAGCGAGGGTCTAGGTGGGCTAGGTTAGGCTATATTACGATATAGACGTATATAATGTGCCCACCGAGAAGTAGGGGCCGACCCGCCAGGAATGTTGGAAAATACTACATCCGAGATGTTAGGTTCCCTTAGGTTAGGATATATAACGTTATAGACGTATATAATGTCCTCACCGAGATGTACGGGCCGACACGACCGGGATTTTGTAAAACATTACCAGCGAGGGTCTAGATGGGTTAGGTTAGGTTATATTACGATATAGACGTATATAATGAGCCCACCGAGAAGTAGGGGCAGACACGACCGCGATTTTGTAAAACATTACCAGCGAAGGTCTAGATGGGTTAGGTTAGGTTATATTACGATATAGACCTATATAATGTGCCCACCGAGAAGTAGGGGCCGACCCGCCAGGAATGTTGGAAAATACTACATCCGAGATGTTAGGTTCCCTTAGGTTAGGATATATAAATTTATAGACTTATATAATGTCCGCACCGAGACGTACGGGAAGACATGAACGGGATTCTGTGAAACATTACCAGCGAGGGTCTAGGTGGGTTAGGTTAGGTTATATTACGATATAGACGTATATAATGTGCCCACCGAGAAGTAGGGGCCGACCCGCCAGGAATGTTGGAAAATACTACATCCGAGATGTAAGGTTCCCTTAGGTTAGGATATATAAAGTTATAGACGTATATGAGGTCCCCATGGAAAAGTACGGGCGACACGACCGGGATTTTGTAAAACATTATCAGCGAGGGTCTAGATGGGTTAGGTTAGGTTATATTACGATATAGACGTATATAATGTGCACACCTAGAAGTAGGGGCCGACCCGCCAGGAATGTTGGAAAATACTACATCCGAGATGTTAGGTTCTCTTAGGTTAGGGTATATAACGTTATAGACGTATATAATGTCCGCACCGAGACGTACGGGACGACACGAAAGGGATTCTGTAAAACATTCCCAGCTAGGGGCTAGATGTGTTACGTTAGGTTATATTACGTTATAGACGTATATAATGATCCCACCGAGAATTGGCGCCGACCCGCCAGGAATGTTGGAAAATACTACATCCGAGATGTTAGGTTCCCTTAGGTTAGGATATATAAATCTATAGACGTATATAATGTCCGCACCGAGACGTACGGGAAGACATGAACGGGATTCTGTGAAACATTACCAGCGAGGGTCTAGGTGGGTTAGGTTAGGTTATATTACGATATAGACGTATATAATGTGCCCACCGAGAAGTAGGGGCCGACCCGCCAGGAATGTTGGAAAATACTACATCCGAGATGTTAGGTTCCCTTAGGTTAGGATATATAACGTTATAGACGTATATAATGTCCTCACCGAGATGTACGGGCCGACACGACCGGGATTTTGTAAAACATTACCAGCGAGGGTCTAGATGGGTTAGGTTAGGTTATATTACGATATAGACGTATATAATGCGCCCACCGAGAAGTAGGGGCCGACCCGCCAGGAATGTTGGAAAATACTACATCCGAGATGTTAGGTTCTCTTAGGTTAGGGTATATAACGTTATAGACGTATATAATGTCCCCACCGAGAAGTACGGGCCGACACGACCGGGATTTTGTAAAACATTACCAGCGAGGGTCTAGATGGATTCGGTTAGGTTATTTTACGATATAGACGTATGTAATGTGCCAACCGAGAAGTAGGGGCCGACCCGCCAGGAATGTTGGAAAATACTACATCCGAGATGTTAGGTTCCCTTAGGTTAGGATATATAAATTTATAGACGTATATAATGTCCGCACCGAGACGTACGGGAAGACATGAACGGGATTCTGTGAAGCATTACCAGCGAGGGTCTAGGGGGGTTAGGTTAGGTTATATTACGTTATAGACGTATATAATGTTCCCACCGAGAAGTAGGGGCCGACCCGCCAGAAATGTTGGAAAATTCTACATCCGAGATGTTAAGTTGCCTTAGGTTAGGATATATAACGTTATAGACGTATGTAATGTCCGCACCGAGACGTACGGGACGACACGAACGGGATTTTGTAAAACATTCCCAGCTAGGGGCTAGATGTGTTACGTTAGGTTATATTACGTTATAGACGTATGTAATGATCCCACCTAGAAGTAGGGGCCGACCCGCCAGGAATGTTGGAAAATACTACATCCGAGATGTTAGGTTCTCTTAGGTTAGGGTATATAACGTTATAGACGTATATAATGTCCGCACCGAGACGTACGGGAAGACATGAACGGGATTCTGTGAAGCATTACCAGCGAGGGTCTAGGGGGGTTAGGTTAGGTTATATTACGTTATAGACGTATATAATGTTCCCACCGAGAAGTAGGGGCCGACCCGCCAGAAATGTTGGAAAATTCTACATCCGAGATGTTAAGTTGCCTTAGGTTAGGATATATAACGTTATAGACGTATGTAATGTCCGCACCGAGACGTACGGGACGACACGAACGGGATTCTGTAAAACATTCCCAGCTAGGGGCTAGATGTGTTACGTTAGGTTATTTTACGTTATAGACGTATATAATGATCCCACCGAGAAGTGGCGCCGACCCGCCAGGAATGTGGTGAAATACTACATCCGAGATGTTAGGTTCCCTTAGGTTAGGATATATAAATTTATAGACGTATATAATGTCCGCACCGAGACTTACGGGAAGACATGAACGGGATTCTGTGAAACATTACCAGCGAGGGTCTAGGTGGGTTAGGTTAGGTTATATTACGATATAGACGTATATAATGTGCCCACCGAGAAGTAGGGGCCGACCCGCCAGGAATGTTGGAAAATACTACATCCGAGATGTTAGGTTCCCTTAGGTTAGGATACATAACGTTATAGACGTATATAATGTCCTCACCGAGATGTACGGGCCGACACGACCGGGATTTTGTAAAACATTACCAGCGAGGGTCTAGATGGGTTAGGTTAGGTTATATTACGATATAGACGTATATAATGAGCCCACCGAGAAGTAGGGGCCGACCCGCCAGAAATGTTGGAAAATTGTACATCCGAGATGTTAAGTTGCCTTAGGTTAGGATATATAACGTTATAGACGTATATAATGTCCGCACCGAGACGTACGGGACGACACGAACGGGATTCTGTAAAACATTCCCAGCTAGGGGCTAGATGTGTTACGTTAGGTTATATTACGTTATAGACGTATATAATGATCCCACCGAGAATTGGCGCCGACCCGCCAGGAATGTTGTGAAATACTACATCCGAGATGTTAGGTTCCCTTAGGTTAGGATATATAAATTTATAGACGTATATAATGTCCGCACCGAGACGTACGGGAAGACATGAACGGGATTCTGTGAAACATTACCAGCGAGGGTCTGGGTGGGTTAGGTTAGGTTATATTACGATATCGACGTATATAATGTCCCCACCGAGAAGTAGGGGCCGACCCGCCAGGAATATTGGAAAATACTACATCTGAGATGTTAGGTTCCCTTAGGTTAGGATATATAACGTTATAGACGTATATAATGCCCTCGCCGAGATGTACGGGCCGACACAAGCGTGATTTTGTAAAACATTCCCAGCTAGGGGCTAGATGTGTTACGTTAGGTTATATTACGTTATAGACGTATGTAATGATCCCACCTAGAAGTAGGGGCCGACCCGCCAGGAATGTTGGAAAATACTACATCCGAGATGTTAGGTTCGCTTAGGTTAGGATATATAACGTTATAGACTTATATAATGTCCTCACCGAGATGTACGGGCCGACACGACCGGGATTTTGTAAAACATTACCAGCGAGGGTCTAGATGGGTTAGGTTAGGTTATATTACGATATAGACGTATATAATGTGCCCACTGAGAAGTAGGGGCCGACCCGCCAGGAATGTTGTGAAATACTACATCCGAGATGTTAGGTTCCCTTAGGTTAGGATATATAACGTTATAGACGTATATAATGCCCTCGCCGAGATGTACGGGCCGACACAAGCGGGATTTTGTAAAACATTCCCAGCTAGGGGCTAGATGTGTTACGTTAGGTTATATTACGTTATAGACGTATGTAATGATCCCACCTAGAAGTAGGGGCCGACCCGCCAGGAATGTTGGAAAATACTACATCCGAGATGTTAGGTTCTCTTAGGTTAGGGTATATAACGTTATAGACGTATATAATGTCCCCACCGAGAAGTACGGGCCGACACGACCGGGATTTTGTAAAACATTACCAGCGAGGGTCTAGATGGGTTAGGTTAGGTTATATTACGATATAGACGTATATAATGTGCCCACTGAGAAGTAGGGGCCGACCCGCCAGGAATGTTGGAAAATACTACATCCGAGATGTTAGGTTCCCTTAGGTTAGGATATATAACGTTATAGACGTATATAATGCCCTCGCCGAGATGTACGGGCCGACACAAGCGGGATTTTGTAAAACATTCCCAGCTAGGGGCTAGATGTGTTACGTTAGGTTATATTACGTTATAGACGTATGTAATGATCCCACCTAGAAGTAGGGGCCGACCCGCCAGGAATGTTGGAAAATACTACATCCGAGATGTTAGGTTCTCTTAGGTTAGGGTATATAACGTTATAGACGTATATAATGTCCCCACCGAGAAGTACGGGCCGACACGACCGGGATTTTGTAAAACATTACCAGCGAGGGTCTAGATGGGTTAGGTTAGGTTATATTACGATATAGACGTATATAATGTGCCCACCGAGAAGTAGGGGCCGACCCGCCAGGAATGTTGGAAAATACTACATCCGAGATATTAGGTTCACTTAGGTTAGGATATATAACGTTATAGACGTATATAATGTCCGCACCGAGACGTACGGGACGACACGAACGGGATTCTGTAAAACATTCCCAGCTAGGGGCTAGATGTGTTACGTTAGGTTATATTACGTTATAGACGTATATAATGATCCCACCGAGAATTGGCGCCGAAACGCCAGGAATGTTGTGAAATACTACATCCGAGATGTTAGGTTCCCTTAGGTTAGGATATATAAATTTATAGACGTATATAATGTCCGCACCGAGACGTACGGGAAGACATGAACGGGATTCTGTGAAACATTACCAGCGAGGGTCTAGGTGGGTTAGGTTAGGTTATATTACGATATAGACGTATATAATGTGCCCACCGAGAAGTAGGGGCCGACCCGCCAGGAATGTTGGAAAATACTACATCCGAGATGTTAGGTTCCCTTAGGTTAGGATATATAACGTTATAGACGTATATAATGTCCTCACCGAGATGTACGGGCCGGCACGACCGGGATTTTGTAAAACATTACCAGCGAGGGTCTAGATGGGTTAGGTTAGGTTATATTACGATATAGACGTATATAATGAGCCCACCGAGAAGTAGGGGCAGACACGACCGCGATTTTGTAAAACATTACCAGCGAGGGTCTAGATGGGTTAGGTTAGGTTATATTACGATATACACCTATATAATGTGCCCACCGAGAAGTAGGGGCCGACCCGCCAGGAATGTTGGAAAATACTACATCCGAGATGTTAGGTTCCCTTAGGTTAGGATATATAAATTTATAGACTTATATAATGTCCGCACCGAGACGTACGGGAAGACATGAACGGGATTCTGTGAAACATTACCAGCGAGGGTCTAGGTGGGTTAGGTTAGGTTATATTACGATATAGACGTATATAATGTGCCCACCGAGAAGTAGGGGCCGACCCGCCAGGAATGTTGGAAAATACTACATCCGAGATGTTAGGTTCTCTTAGGTTAGGGTATATAACGTTATAGACGTATATAATGTCCCCACCGAGAAGTACGGTCAGACACGACCGCGATTTTGTAAAACATTACCAGCGAGGGTCTAGATGGGTTAGGTTAGGTTATATTACGATATAGACGTAAATAATGTGCCCACCGAGATGTAGGGGCAGACACGACCGCGATTTTGTAAAACATTACCAGCGAGGGTCTAGATGGGTTAGGTTAGGTTATATTACGATATAGACCTATATAATGTGCCCACCGAGAAGTAGGGGCCGACCCGCCAGGAATGTTGGAAAATACTACATCCGAGATGTTAGGTTCCCTTAGGTTAGGATATATAAATTTATAGACTTATATAATGTCCGCACCGAGACGTACGGGAAGACATGAACGGGATTCCGTGAAACATTACC
Source organism: Xylocopa violacea (assembly GCA_963969225.1). NCBI lineage: Eukaryota > Metazoa > Arthropoda > Insecta > Hymenoptera > Apidae > Xylocopa > Xylocopa violacea. The sequence goes on from CAXAJV010000761.1 coordinate 6,907,730, forward strand.
AGCGAGGGTCTAGGTGGGTTAGGTTAGGTTATATTACGATATAGACGTATATAATGTCCCCACCGAGAAGTAGGGGCCGACCCGCCAGGAATATTGGAAAATACTACATCTGAGATGTTAGGTTCCCTTAGGTTAGAATATATAAAAATATAGACGTATATAATGTCCGCACCGAGATGTACGGGCCGACACGACCGGGATTTTGTAAAACATTACCAACGAGGGTCTAGATGGGTTAGGTTAGGTTATATTACGATATAGACGTATATAATGTGCCCACCGAGAAGTAGGGGCCGACCCGCCAGAAATGGTGGAAAATTCTACATCCGAGATGTTAAGTTGCCTTAGGTCAGGATATATAACGTTATAGACGTATATAATATCCGCACCGAGACGTACGGGACGACACGAACGGGATTCTGTAAAACATTCCCAGCTAGGGGCTAGACGTGTTACGTTAGGTTATATTACATTATAGACATATATAATGATCCCACCGAGAATTGGCGCCGACCCGCCAGGAATGTGTGAAATACTACATCCGAGATGTTAGGTTCCCACAGGTTAGGATATATAAATTTATAGACGTATATAATGTCCGCACCGAGACGTACGGGAAGACATGAACGGGATTCTGTGAAACATTACCAGCGAGGGTCTAGGTGGGTTAGGTTAGGTTATATTACGATATAGACGTATATAATGTCCCCACCGAGAAGTAGGGGCCGACCCGCCAGGAATATTGGAAAATACTACATCTGAGATCTTAGGTTCCCTTAGGTTAGAATATATAAAAATATAGACGTATATAATGTCCGCACCGAGATGTACGGGCCGACACGACCGGGATTTTGTAAAACATTACCAACGAGGGTCTAGATGGGTTAGGTTAGGTTATATTACGATATAGACGTATATAATGTGCCCACCGAGAAGTAGGGGCCGACCCGCCAGGAATGTTGGAAAATACTACATCCGAGATATTAGGTTCACTTAGGTTAGGATATATAACGTTATAGACGTATATAATGTCCTCACCGAGATGTACGGTCCGACACGACCGGGATTTTGTAAAACATTACCAGCGAGGGTCTAGATGGGTTAGGTCAGGTTATATTACGATATAGACGTATATAATGTGCCCACCGAGAAGTAGGGGCCGACCCACCAGGAATGTTGGAAAATACTACATCCGAGATGTTAGGTTCCCTCAGGTTAGGATATATAAAGTTATAGACGTATATGAGGTCCCCACGGAAAAGTACGGGCCGACACGACCGGGATTTTGTAAAACATTACCAGCGAGGGTCTAGATAGGTTAGGTTAGGTTATATTACGATATAGACGTATATAATGTGCCCACCTAGAAGTAGGGGTCGACCCGCCAGGAATGTTGGAAAATACTACATACGAGATGTTAGGTTCTCTTAGGTTAGGGTATATAACGTTATAGACGTATATAATGTCCTCACCGAGATGTACGGGCCGACACGACCGGGATTTCGTAAAACGTTACCAGCGAGGGTCTAGATGGGTTAGGTTAGGTTATATTACGATATAGACGTATATAATGTGCCCACCGAGAAGTAGGGGCCGACCCGCCAGAAATGTTGGAAAATTGTACATCCGAGATGTTAAGTTGCCTTAGGTTAGGATATATAACGTTATAGACGTATATAATGTCCGCACCGAGACGTACGGGACGACACGAACGGGATTCTGTAAAACATTCCCAGCTAGGGGCTAGATGTGTTACGTTAGGTTATATTACGTTATAGACGTATATAATGATCCCACCGAGAATTGGCGCCGACCCGCCAGGAATGTTGTGAAATACTACATCCGAGATGTTAGGTTCCCTTAGGTTAGGATATATAAATTTATAGACGTATATAATGTCCGCACCGAGACGTACGGGAAGACATGAACGGGATTCTGTGAAACATTACCAGCGAGGGTCTAGGTGGGTTAGGTTAGGTTATATTACGATATAGACGTATATAATGTGCCCACCGAGAAGTAGGGGCCGACCCGCCAGGAATGTTGGAAAATACTACATCCGAGATGTTAGGTTCCCTTAGGTTAGGATATATAACGTTATAGACGTATATAATGTCCTCACCGAGATGTACGGGCCGACACGACCGGGATTTTGTAAAACATTACCAGCGAGGGTCTAGATGGGTTAGGTTAGGTTATATTACGATATAGACGTATATAATGAGCCCACCGAGAAGTAGGGGCAGACACGACCGCGATTTTGTAAAACATTACCAGCGAGGGTCTAGATGGGTTAGGTTAGGTTATATTACGATATACACCTATATAATGTGCCCACCGAGAAGTAGGGGCCGACCCGCCAGGAATGTTGGAAAATACTACATCCGAGATGTTAGGTTCCCTTAGGTTAGGATATATAAATTTATAGACTTATATAATGTCCGCACCGAGACGTACGGGAAGACATGAACGGGATTCTGTGAAACATTACCAGCGAGGGTCTAGGTGGGTTAGGTTAGGTTATATTACGATATAGACGTATATAATGTCCCCACCGAGAAGTAGGGGCCGACCCGCCAGGAATATTGGAAAATACTACATCTGAGATGTTAGGTTCCCTTAGGTTAGAATATATAAAAATATAGACGTATATAATGTCCGCACCGAGATGTACGGGCCGACACGACCGGGATTTTGTAAAACATTACCAACGAGGGTCTAGATGGGTTAGGTTAGGTTATATTACGATATAGACGTATATAATGTGCCCACCGAGAAGTAGGGGCCGACACGCCAGAAATGGTGGAAAATTCTACATCCGAGATGTTAAGTTGCCTTAGGTCAGGATATATAACGTTATAGACGTATATAATATCCGCACCGAGACGTACGGGACGACACGAACGGGATTCTGTAAAACATTCCCAGCTAGGGGCTAGATGTGTTACGTTAGGTTATATTACATTATAGACATATATAATGATCCCACCGAGAATTGGCGCCGACCCGCCAGGAATGTGTGAAATACTACATCCGAGATGTTAGGTTCCCATAGGTTAGGATATATAAATTTATAGACGTATATAATGTCCGCACAGAGACGTACGGGAAGACATGAACGGGATTCTGTGAAACATTACCAGCGAGGGTCTAGGTGGGTTAGGTTAGGTTATATTACGATATAGACGTATATAATGTCCCCACCGAGAAGTAGGGGCCGACCCGCCAGGAATATTGGAAAATACTACATCTGAGATGTTAGGTTCCCTTAGGTTAGAATATATAAAAATATAGACGTATATAATGTCCGCACCGAGATGTACGGGCCGACACGACCGGGATTTTGTAAAACATTACCAACGAGGGTCTAGATGGGTTAGGTTAGGTTATATTACGATATAGACGTATATAATGTGCCCACCGAGAAGTAGGGGCCGACCCGCCAGGAATGTTGGAAAATACTACATCCGAGATATTAGGTTCACTTAGGTTAGGATATATAACGTTATAGACGTATATAATGTCCTCACCGAGATGTACGGTCCGACACGACCGGGATTTTGTAAAACATTACCAGCGAGGGTCTAGATGGGTTAGGTCAGGTTATATTACGATATAGACGTATATAATGTGCCCACCGAGAAGTAGGGGCCGACCCACCAGGAATGTTGGAAAATACTACATCCGAGATGTTAGGTTCCCTCAGGTTAGGATATATAAAGTTATAGACGTATATGAGGTCCCCACGGAAAAGTACGGGCCGACACGACCGGGATTTTGTAAAACATTACCAGCGAGGGTCTAGATAGGTTAGGTTAGGTTATATTACGATATAGACGTATATAATGTTCCCACCGAGAAGTAGGGGCTGACCCGCCAGGAATGTTGGAAAATACTACATCCGAGATGTTAGGTTCCCTTAGGTTAGGATATATAACGTTATAGACGTATATAATGTCCTCACCGAGATGTACGGGCCGACACGACCGGGATTTTGTAAAACGTTACCAGCGAGGGTCTAGATGGGTTAGGTTAAGTTATATTACGACATAGACGTATATAATGTGCCCACCGAGAAGTAGGGGCTGACCCGCCAGAAATGGAAAATTCTACATCCGAGATGTTAAGTTGCCTTAGGTTAGGATATATAACGTTATAGACGTATATAATGTCCGCACCGAGACGTACGGGACGACACGAACGGGATTCTGTAAAACATTCCCAGCTAGGGGCTAGATGTGTTACGTTAGGTTATATTACGTTATAGACGTATATAATGATCCCACCGAGAATTGGCGCCGACCCGCCAGGAATGTTGTGAAATACTACATCCGAGATGTTAGGTTCCCTTAGGTTAGGATATATAAATTTATAGACGTATATAATGTCCGCACCGAGACGTACGGGAAGACATGAACGGGATTCTGTGAAACATTACCAGCGAGGGTCTAGGTGGGTTAGGTTAGGTTATATTACGATATAGACGTATATAATGTGCCCACCGAGAAGTAGGGGCCGACCCGCCAGGAATGTTGGAAAATACTACATCCGAGATGTTAGGTTCCCTTAGGTTAGGATATATAACGTTATAGACGTATATAATGTCCTCACCGAGATGTACGGGCCGACACGACCGGGATTTTGTAAAACATTACCAGCGAGGGTCTAGATGGATTCGGTTAGGTTATTTTACGATATAGACGTATGTAATGTGCCCACCGAGAAGTAGGGGCCGACCCGCCAGGAATGTTGGAAAATACTACATCCGAGATGTTAGGTTCCCTTAGGTTAGGATATATAAATTTATAGACGTATATAATGTCTGCACCGAGACGTACGGGAAGACATGAATGGGATTCTGTGAAGCATTACCAGCGAGGGTCTAGGGGGGTTAGGTTAGGTTATATTACGTTATAGACGTATATAATGTTCCCACCGAGAAGTAGGGGCCGACCCGCCAGAAATGTTGGAAAATTCTACATCCGAGATGTTAAGTTGCCTTAGGTTAGGATATATAACGTTATAGACGTATATAATGTCCGCACCGAGACGTACGGGAAGACATGAACGGGATTCTGTGAAACATTACCAGCGAGGGTCTAGATGGGTTAGGTTAGGTTATATTACGATATAGACCTATATAATGTGCCCACCGAGAAGTAGGGGCCGACCCGCCAGGAATGTTGGAAAATACTACATCCGAGATGTTAGGTTCCCTTAGGTTAGGATATATAACGTTATAGACGTATATAATGTCCTCATCGAGATGTACGGGCCGACACGACCGGGATTTTGTAAAACATTACCAGCGAGGATCTAGATGGGTTAGGTCAGGTTATATTACGATATAGACGTATATATTGTGCCCACCGAGAAGTAGGGGCCGAGCCGCCAGGAATGTTGGAAAATACTACATCCGAGATGTTAGGTTCCCTTAGGTTAGGATATATAAATTTATAGACTTATATAATGTCCGCACCGAGACGTACGGGAAGACATGAACGGGATTCTGTGAAACATTACCAGCGAGGGTCTAGATGGGTTAGGTTAGGTTATATTACGATATAGACCTATATAATGTGCCCACCGAGAAGTAGGGGCCGACCCGCCAGGAATGTTGGAAAATACTACATCCGAGATGTTAGGTTCCCTTAGGTTAGGATATATAAATTTATAGACTTATATAATGTCCGCACCGAGACGTACGGGAATACATGAACGGGATTCTGTGAAACATTACCAGCGAGGGTCTAGGTGGGTTAGGTTAGGTTATATTACGATATAGACGTATATAATGTGCCCACCGAGAAGTGGCGCCGACCCGCCAGGAATGTTGTGAAATACTACATCCGAGATGTTAGGTTCCCTTAGTTTAGGATATATAACGTTTTAGACGTATATAATATCCGCACCGAGACGTACGGGACGCCACGAACGGGATTCTGTAAAACATTCCCAGCTAGGGGCTAGATGTGATACGTTAGGTTATATTACATTATAGACGTATATAATGATCCCACCGATAATTGGCGCCGACCCGCCAGGAATGTTGTGAAATACTACATCCGAGATGTTAGGTTCCCTTAGGTTAGGATATATAAATTTATAGACGTATATAATGTCCGCACCGAGACGTACGGGAAGACATGAACGGGATTCTGTGAAACATTACCAGCGAGGGTCTAGGTGGGTTAGGTTAGGTTATATTACGATATAGACGTATATAATGTGCCCACCGAGAAGTAGGGGCCGACCCGCCAGGAATGTTGGAAAATACTACATCCGAGATGTTAGGTTCCCTTAGGTTAGGATATATAACGTTATAGACGTATATAATGTCCTCACCGAGATGTACGGGCCGACACGACCGGGATTTTGTAAAACATTACCAGCGAGGGTCTAGATGGGTTAGGTTAGGTTATGTTACGATATAGACGTATATAATGCGCCCACCGAGAAGTAGGGGCCGACCCGCCAGGAATGTTGGAAAATACTACATCCGAGATGTTAGGTTCTCTTAGGTTAGGGTATATAACGTTATAGACGTATATAATGTCCCCACCGAGAAGTACGGGCCGACACGACCGGGATTTTGTAAAACATTACCAGCGAGGGTCTAGATGGATTCGGTTAGGTTATTTTACGATATAGACGTATGTAATGTACCAACCGAGAAGTAGGGGCCGACCCGCCAGGAATGTTGGAAAATACTACATCCGAGATGTTAGGTTCCCTTAGGTTAGGATATATAAATTTATAGACGTATATAATGTCCTCACCGAGACGTACGGGAAGACATGAACAGGATTCTGTGAAGCATTACCAGCGAGGGTCTAGGGGGGTTAGGTTAGGTTATATTACGTTATAGACGTATATAATGTTCCCACCGAGAAGTAGGGGCCGACCCGCCAGAAATGTTGGAAAATTCTACATCCGAGATGTTAAGTTGCCTTAGGTTAGGATATATAACGTTATAGACGTATATAATGTCCGCACCGAGACGTACGGGACGACACGAACGGGATTCTGTAAAACATTCCCAGCTAGGGGCTAGATGTGTTACGTTAGGTTATATTACGTTATAGACGTATATAATGATCCCACCGAGAATTGGCGCCGACCCGCCAGGAATGTTGTGAAATACTACATCCGAGATGTTAGGTTCCCTTAGGTTAGGATATATAAATTTATAGACGTATATAATGTCCGCACCGAGACGTACGGGAAGACATGAACGGGATTCTGTGAAACATTACCAGCGAGGGTCTAGGTGGGTTAGGTTAGGTTATATTACGATATAGACGTATATAATGTGCCCACCGAGAAGTAGGGGCCGACCCGCCAGGAATGTTGGAAAATACTACATCCGAGATGTTAGGTTCCCTTAGGTTAGGATATATAACGTTATAGACGTATATAATGTCCTCACCGAGATGTACGGGCCGACACGACCGGGATTTTGTAAAACATTACCAGCGAGGGTCTAGATGGGTTAGGTTAGGTTATATTACGATATAGACGTATATAATGTGCCCACCGAGAAGTAGGGGCCGACCCGCCAGGAATGTTGGAAAATACTACATCCGAGATGTTAGGTTCTCTTAGGTTAGGGTATATAACGTTATAGACGTATATAATGTCCCCACCGAGATGTACGGGCCGACACGACCGGGATTTTGTAAAACATTACCAGCGAGGGTCTAGATGGATTCGGTTAGGTTATTTTACGATATAGACGTATGTAATGTGCCCACCGAGAAGTAGGGGCCGACCCGCCAGGAATGTTGGAAAATACTACATCCGAGATGTTAGGTTCCCTTAGGTTAGGATATATAACGTTATAGACGTATATAATGTCCTCATCGAGATGTACGGGCCGACACGACCGGGATTTTGTAAAACATTACCAGCGAGGATCTAGATGGGTTAGGTCAGGTTATATTACGATATAGACGTATATAATGTGCCCACCGAGAAGTAGGGGCCGAGCCGCCAGGAATGTTGGAAAATACTACATCCGAGATGTTAGGTTCCCTTAGGTTAGGATATATAAATTTATAGACTTATATAATGTCCGCACCGAGACGTACGGGACGCCACGAACGGGATTCTGTAAAACATTCCCAGCTAGGGGCTAGATGTGTTACGTTAGGTTATATTACATTATAGACGTATATAATGATCCCACCGATAATTGGCGCCGACCCGCCAGGAATGTTGTGAAATACTACATCCGAGATGTTAGGTTCCCTTAGGTTAGGATATATAAATTTATAGACGTATATAATGTCCGCACCGAGACGTACGGGAAGACATGAACGGGATTCTGTGAAACATTACCAGCGAGGGTCTAGGTGGGTTAGGTTAGGTTATATTACGATATAGACGTATATAATGTGCCCACCGAGAAGTAGGGGCCGACCCGCCAGGAATGTTGGAAAATACTACATCCGAGATGTTAGGTTCCCTTAGGTTAGGATATATAACGTTATAGACGTATATAATGTCCTCACCGAGATGTACGGGCCGACACGACCGGGATTTTGTAAAACATTACCAGCGAGGGTCTAGATGGGTTAGGTTAGGTTATATTACGATATAGACGTATATAATGTGCCCACCGAGAAGTAGGGGCCGACCCGCCAGGAATGTTGGAAAATACTACATCCGAGATGTTAGGTTCTCTTAGCTTAGGGTATATAACGTTATAGACGTATATAATGTCCCCACCGAGATGTACGGGCCGACACGACCGGGATTTTGTAAAACATTACAAGCGAGGGTCTAGATGGATTCGGTTAGGTTATTTTACGATATAGACGTATGTAATGTGCCCACCGAGAAGTAGGGGCCGACCCGCCAGGAATGTTGGAAAATACTACATCCGAGATGTTAGGTTCCCTTAGGTTAGGATATATAAATTTATAGACGTATATAATGTCCGCACCGAGACGTACGGGAAGACATGAACGGGATTCTGTGAAGTATTACCAGCGAGGGTCTAGGGGGGTTAGGTTAGGTTATATTACGTTATAGACGTATATAATGTTCCCACCGAGAAGTAGGGGCCGACCCGCCAGAAATGTTGGAAAATTCTACATCCGAGATGTTAAGTTGCCTTAGGTTAGGATATATAACGTTATAGACGTATATAATGTCCGCACCGAGACGTACGGGACGACACGAACGGGATTCTGTAAAACATTCCCAGCTAGGGGCTAGATGTGTTACGTTAGGTTATATTACGTTATAGACGTATATAATGATCCCACCGAGAAGTGGCGCCGACCCGCAAGGAATGTTGTGAAATACTACATCCGAGATGTTAGGTTCCCTTAGGTTAGGATATATAACGTTATAGACGTATATAATGTCCTCATCGAGATGTACGGGCCGACACGACCGGGATTTTGTAAAACATTACCAGCGAGGATCTAGATGGGTTAGGTCAGGTTATATTACGATATAGACGTATATAATGTGCCCACCGAGAAGTAGGGGCCGAGCCGCCAGGAATGTTGGAAAATACTACATCCGAGATGTTAGGTTCCCTTAGGTTAGGATATATAAATTTATAGACTTATATAATGTCCGCACCGAGACGTACGGGAAGACATGAACGGGATTCTGTGAAACATTACCAGCGAGGGTCTAGATGGGTTAGGTTAGGTTATATTACGATATAGACCTATATAATGTGCCCACCGAGAAGTAGGGGCCGACCCGCCAGGAATGTTGGAAAATACTACATCCGAGATGTTAGGTTCCCTTAGGTTAGGATATATAAATTTATAGACTTATATAATGTCCGCACCGAGACGTACGGGAAGACATGAACGGGATTCTGTGAAACATTACCAGCGAGGGTCTAGGTGGGTTAGGTTAGGTTATATTACGATATAGACGTATATAATGTGCCCACCGAGAAGTGGCGCCGACCCGCCAGGAATGTTGTGAAATACTACATCCGAGATGTTAGGTTCTCTTAGGTTAGGGTATATAACGTTATAGACGTATATAATGTCCGCACCGAGACGTACGGGACGACACGAAAGGGATTCTGTAAAACATTCCCAGCTAGGGGCTAGATGTGTTACGTTAGGTTATATTACGTTATAGACGTATATAATGATCCCACCGAGAATTGGCGCCGACCCGCCAGGAATGTTGGAAAATACTACATCCGAGATGTTAGGTTCCCTTAGGTTAGGATATATAAATTTATAGACGTATATAATGTCCGCACCGAGACGTACGGGAAGACATGAACGGGATTCTGTGAAACATTACCAGCGAGGGTCTAGGTGGGTTAGGTTAGGTTATATTACGATATAGACGTATATAATATGCCCACCGAGAAGTAGGGGCCGACCCGCCAGGAATGTTGGAAAATACTACATCCGAGATGTTAGGTTCCCTTAGGTTAGGATATATAACGTTATAGACGTATATAATGTCCTCACCGAGATGTACGGGCCGACACGACCGGGATTTTGTAAAACATTACCAGCGAGGGTCTAGATGGATTCGGTTAGGTTATATTACGATATAGACCTATATAATGTGCCCACCGAGAAGTAGGGGCCGACCCGCCAGGAATGTTGGAAAATACTACATCCGAGATGTTAGGTTCCCTTAGGTTAATATATATAAATTTATAGACTTATATAATGTCCGCACCGAGACGTACGGGAAGACATGAACGGGATTCTGTGAAACATTACCAGCGAGGGTCTAGGTGGGTTAGGTTAGGTTATATTACGATATAGACGTATATAATATGCCCACCGAGAAGTAGGGGCCGACCCGCCAGGAATGTTGGAAAATACTACATCCGAGATGTTAGGTTCCCTTAGGTTAGGATATATAACGTTATAGACGTATATAATGTCCTCACCGAGATGTACGGGCCGACACGACCGGGATTTTGTAAAACATTACCAGCGAGGGTCTAGATGGATTCGGTTAGGTTATATTACGATATAGACCTATATAATGCGCCCACCGAGAAGAAGGGGCCGACCCGCCAGGAATGTTGGAAAATACTACATCCGAGATGTTAGGTTCTCTTAGGTTAGGGTATATAACGTTATAGACGTATATAATGTCCCCACCGAGAAGTACGGGCCGACACGACCGGGATTTTGTAAAACATTACCAGCGAGGGTCTAGATGGATTCGGTTAGGTTATATTACGATATAGACCTATATAATGTGCCCACCGAGTAGTAGGGGCCGACCCGCCAGGAATGTTGGAAAATACTACATCCGAGATGTTAGGTTCCCTTAGGTTAGGATATATAAATTTATAGACTTATATAATGTCCGCACCGAGACGTACGGGACGCCACGAACGGGATTCTGTAAAACATTCCCAGCTAGGGGCTAGATGTGTTACGTTAGGTTATATTACATTATAGACGTATATAATGATCCCACCGATAATTGGCGCCGACCCGCCAGGAATGTTGTGAAATACTACATCCGAGATGTTAGGTTCCCTTAGGTTAGGATATATAAATTTATAGACGTATATAATGTCCGCACCGAGACGTACGGGAAGACATGAACGGGATTCTGTGAAACATTACCAGCGAGGGTCTAGGTGGGTTAGGTTAGGTTATATTACGATATAGACGTATATAATGTGCCCACCGAGAAGTAGGGGCCGACCCGCCAGGAATGTTGGAAAATACTACATCCGAGATGTTAGGTTCCCTTAGGTTAGGATATATAACGTTATAGACGTATATAATGTCCTCACCGAGATGTACGGGCCGACACGACCGGGATTTTGTAAAACATTACCAGCGAGGGTCTAGATGGGTTAGGTTAGGTTATATTACGATATAGACGTATATAATGTGCCCACCGAGAAGTAGGGGCCGACCCGCCAGGAATGTTGGAAAATACTACATCCGAGATGTTAGGTTCTCTTAGCTTAGGGTATATAACGTTATAGACGTATATAATGTCCCCACCGAGATGTACGGGCCGACACGACCGGGATTTTGTAAAACATTACAAGCGAGGGTCTAGATGGATTCGGTTAGGTTATTTTACGATATAGACGTATGTAATGTGCCCACCGAGAAGTAGGGGCCGACCCGCCAGGAATGTTGGAAAATACTACATCCGAGATGTTAGGTTCCCTTAGGTTAGGATATATAAATTTATAGACGTATATAATGTCCGCACCGAGACGTACGGGAAGACATGAACGGGATTCTGTGAAGTATTACCAGCGAGGGTCTAGGGGGGTTAGGTTAGGTTATATTACGTTATAGACGTATATAATGTTCCCACCGAGAAGTAGGGGCCGACCCGCCAGAAATGTTGGAAAATTCTACATCCGAGATGTTAAGTTGCCTTAGGTTAGGATATATAACGTTATAGACGTATATAATGTCCGCACCGAGACGTACGGGACGACACGAACGGGATTCTGTAAAACATTCCCAGCTAGGGGCTAGATGTGTTACGTTAGGTTATATTACGTTATAGACGTATATAATGATCCCACCGAGAAGTGGCGCCGACCCGCAAGGAATGTTGTGAAATACTACATCCGAGATGTTAGGTTCCCTTAGGTTAGGATATATAACGTTATAGACGTATATAATGTCCTCATCGAGATGTACGGGCCGACACGACCGGGATTTTGTAAAACATTACCAGCGAGGATCTAGATGGGTTAGGTCAGGTTATATTACGATATAGACGTATATAATGTGCCCACCGAGAAGTAGGGGCCGAGCCGCCAGGAATGTTGGAAAATACTACATCCGAGATGTTAGGTTCCCTTAGGTTAGGATATATAAATTTATAGACTTATATAATGTCCGCACCGAGACGTACGGGAAGACATGAACGGGATTCTGTGAAACATTACCAGCGAGGGTCTAGATGGGTTAGGTTAGGTTATATTACGATATAGACCTATATAATGTGCCCACCGAGAAGTAGGGGCCGACCCGCCAGGAATGTTGGAAAATACTACATCCGAGATGTTAGGTTCCCTTAGGTTAGGATATATAAATTTATAGACTTATATAATGTCCGCACCGAGACGTACGGGAAGACATGAACGGGATTCTGTGAAACATTACCAGCGAGGGTCTAGGTGGGTTAGGTTAGGTTATATTACGATATAGACGTATATAATGTGCCCACCGAGAAGTGGCGCCGACCCGCCAGGAATGTTGTGAAATACTACATCCGAGATGTTAGGTTCTCTTAGGTTAGGGTATATAACGTTATAGACGTATATAATGTCCGCACCGAGACGTACGGGACGACACGAAAGGGATTCTGTAAAACATTCCCAGCTAGGGGCTAGATGTGTTACGTTAGGTTATATTACGTTATAGACGTATATAATGATCCCACCGAGAATTGGCGCCGACCCGCCAGGAATGTTGGAAAATACTACATCCGAGATGTTAGGTTCCCTTAGGTTAGGATATATAAATTTATAGACGTATATAATGTCCGCACCGAGACGTACGGGAAGACATGAACGGGATTCTGTGAAACATTACCAGCGAGGGTCTAGGTGGGTTAGGTTAGGTTATATTACGATATAGACGTATATAATATGCCCACCGAGAAGTAGGGGCCGACCCGCCAGGAATGTTGGAAAATACTACATCCGAGATGTTAGGTTCCCTTAGGTTAGGATATATAACGTTATAGACGTATATAATGTCCTCACCGAGATGTACGGGCCGACACGACCGGGATTTTGTAAAACATTACCAGCGAGGGTCTAGATGGATTCGGTTAGGTTATATTACGATATAGACCTATATAATGTGCCCACCGAGAAGTAGGGGCCGACCCGCCAGGAATGTTGGAAAATACTACATCCGAGATGTTAGGTTCCCTTAGGTTAGGATATATAAATTTATAGACTTATATAATGTCCGCACCGAGACGTACGGGAAGACATGAACGGGATTCTGTGAAACATTACCAGCGAGGGTCTAGGTGGGTTAGGTTAGGTTATATTACGATATAGACGTATATAATATGCCCACCGAGAAGTAGGGGCCGACCCGCCAGGAATGTTGGAAAATACTACATCCGAGATGTTAGGTTCCCTTAGGTTAGGATATATAACGTTATAGACGTATATAATGTCCTCACCGAGATGTACGGGCCGACACGACCGGGATTTTGTAAAACATTACCAGCGAGGGTCTAGATGGATTCGGTTAGGTTATATTACGATATAGACCTATATAATGCGCCCACCGAGAAGAAGGGGCCGACCCGCCAGGAATGTTGGAAAATACTACATCCGAGATGTTAGGTTCTCTTAGGTTAGGGTATATAACGTTATAGACGTATATAATGTCCCCACCGAGAAGTACGGGCCGACACGACCGGGATTTTGTAAAACATTACCAGCGAGGGTCTAGATGGATTCGGTTAGGTTATATTACGATATAGACCTATATAATGTGCCCACCGAGTAGTAGGGGCCGACCCGCCAGGAATGTTGGAAAATACTACATCCGAGATGTTAGGTTCCCTTAGGTTAGGATATATAAATTTATAGACTTATATAATGTCCGCACCGAGACGTACGGGAAGACATGAACGGGATTCTGTGAAACATTACCAGCGAGGGTCTAGGTGGGTTAGGTTAGGTTATATTACGATATAGACGTATATAATGTGCCCACCGAGAAGTAGGGGCTGACCCGCCAGGAATGTTGGAAAATACTACATCCGAGATGTTAGGTTCCCTTAGGTTAGGATATATAACGTTATAGACGTATATAATGTCCTCACCGAGATGTACGGGCCGACACGACCGGGATTTTGTAAAACGTTACCAGCGAGGGTCTAGATGGGTTAGGTTAGGTTATATTACGATATAGACGTATATAATGTGCCCACCGAGAAGTAGGGGCCGACCCGCCAGGAATTTTGGAAAATACTACATCCGAGATGTTAGGTTCCCTTAGGTTAGGATATATAAATTTATAGACGTATATAATGTCCTCACCGAGACGTACGGGAAGACATGAACAGGATTCTGTGAAGCATTACCAGCGAGGGTCTAGGGGGGTTAGGTTAGGTTATATTACGTTATAGACGTATATAATGTTCCCACCGAGAAGTAGGGGCCGACCCGCCAGAAATGTTGGAAAATTCTACATCCGAGATGTTAAGTTGCCTTAGGTTAGGATATATAACGTTATAGACGTATATAATGTCCGCACCGAGACGTACGGGACGACACGAACGGGATTCTGTAAAACATTCCCAGCTAGGGGCTAGATGTGTTACGTTAGGTTATATTACGTTATAGACGTATATAATGATCCCACCGAGAATTGGCGCCGACCCGCCAGGAATGTTGTGAAATACTACATCCGAGATGTTAGGTTCCCTTAGGTTAGGATATATAAATTTATAGACGTATATAATGTCCGCACCGAGACGTACGGGAAGACATGAACGGGATTCTGTGAAACATTACCAGCGAGGGTGTAGGTGGGTTAGGTTAGGTTATATTACGATATAGACGTATATAATGTGCCCACCGAGAAGTAGGGGCCGACCCGCCAGGAATGTTGGAAAATACTACATCCGAGATGTTAGGTTCCCTTAGGTTAGGATATATAACGTTATAGACGTATATAATGTCCTCACCGAGATGTACGGGCCGACACGACCGGGATTTTGTAAAACATTACCAGCGAGGGTCTAGATGGGTTAGGTTAGGTTATATTACGATATAGACGTATATAATGTGCCCACCGAGAAGTAGGGGCCGACCCGCCAGGAATGTTGGAAAATACTACATCCGAGATGTTAGGTTCTCTTAGGTTAGGGTATATAACGTTATAGACGTATATAATGTCCCCACCGAGATGTACGGGCCGACACGACCGGGATTTTGTAAAACATTACCAGCGAGGGTCTAGATGGATTCGGTTAGGTTATTTTACGATATAGACGTATGTAATGTGCCCACCGAGAAGTAGGGGCCGACCCGCCAGGAATGTTGGAAAATACTACATCCGAGATGTTAGGTTCCCTTAGGTTAGGATATATAACGTTATAGACGTATATAATGTCCTCATCGAGATGTACGGGCCGACACGACCGGGATTTTGTAAAACATTACCAGCGAGGATCTAGATGGGTTAGGTCAGGTTATATTACGATATAGACGTATATAATGTGCCCACCGAGAAGTAGGGGCCGAGCCGCCAGGAATGTTGGAAAATACTACATCCGAGATGTTAGGTTCCCTTAGGTTAGGATATATAAATTTATAGACTTATATAATGTCCGCACCGAGACGTACGGGACGCCACGAACGGGATTCTGTAAAACATTCCCAGCTAGGGGCTAGATGTGTTACGTTAGGTTATATTACGTTATAGACGTATATAATGATCCCACCGATAATTGGCGCCGACCCGCCAGGAATGTTGTGAAATACTACATCCGAGATGTTAGGTTCCCTTAGGTTAGGATATATAAATTTATAGACGTATATAATGTCCGCACCGAGACGTACGGGAAGACATGAACGGGATTCTGTGAAACATTACCAGCGAGGTTCTAGGTGGGTTAGGTTAGGTTATATTACGATATAGACGTATATAATGTGCCCACCGAGAAGTAGGGGCCGACCCGCCAGGAATGTTGGAAAATACTACATCCGAGATGTTAGGTTCCCTTAGGTTAGGATATATAACGTTATAGACGTATATAATGTCCTCACCGAGATGTACGGGCCGACACGACCGGGATTTTGTAAAACATTACCAGCGAGGGTCTAGATGGGTTAGGTTAGGTTATATTACGATATAGACGTATATAATGTGCCCACCGAGAAGTAGGGGCCGACCCGCCAGGAATGTTGGAAAATACTACATCCGAGATGTTAGGTTCTCTTAGGTTAGGGTATATAACGTTATAGACGTATATAATGTCCCCACCGAGATGTACGGGCCGACACGACCGGGATTTTGTAAAACATTACCAGCGAGGGTCTAGATGGATTCGGTTAGGTTATTTTACGATATAGACGTATGTAATGTGCCCACCGAGAAGTAGGGGCCGACCCGCCAGGAATGTTGGAAAATACTACATCCGAGATGTTAGGTTCCCTTAGGTTAGGATATATAACGTTATAGACGTATATAATGTCCTCATCGAGATGTACGGGCCGACACGACCGGGATTTTGTAAAACATTACCAGCGAGGATCTAGATGGGTTAGGTCAGGTTATATTACGATATAGACGTATATAATGTGCCCACCGAGAAGTAGGGGCCGAGCCGCCAGGAATGTTGGAAAATACTACATCCG
Organism: Xylocopa violacea; assembly: GCA_963969225.1. NCBI lineage: Eukaryota > Metazoa > Arthropoda > Insecta > Hymenoptera > Apidae > Xylocopa > Xylocopa violacea. The sequence goes on from CAXAJV010000761.1 coordinate 6,925,071, forward strand.
AGATGTTAGGTTCCCTTAGGTTAGGATATATAAATTTATAGACTTATATAATGTCCGCACCGAGACGTACGGGACGCCACGAACGGGATTCTGTAAAACATTCCCAGCTAGGGGCTAGATGTGTTACGTTAGGTTATATTACATTATAGACGTATATAATGATCCCACCGATAATTGGCGCCGACCCGCCAGGAATGTTGTGAAATACTACATCCGAGATGTTAGGTTCCCTTAGGTTAGGATATATAAATTTATAGACGTATATAATGTCCTCATCGAGATGTACGGGCCGACACGACCGGGATTTTGTAAAACATTACCAGCGAGGATCTAGATGGGTTAGGTCAGGTTATATTACGATATAGACGTATATAATGTGCCCACCGAGAAGTAGGGGCCGAGCCGCCAGGAATGTTGGAAAATACTACATCCGAGATGTTAGGTTCCCTTAGGTTAGGATATATAAATTTATAGACTTATATAATGTCCGCACCGAGACGTACGGGAAGACATGAACGGGATTCTGTGAAACATTACCAGCGAGGGTCTAGATGGGTTAGGTTAGGTTATATTACGATATAGACCTATATAATGTGCCCACCGAGAAGTAGGGGCCGACCCGCCAGGAATGTTGGAAAATACTACATCCGAGATGTTAGGTTCCCTTAGGTTAGGATATATAAATTTATAGACTTATATAATGTCCGCACCGAGACGTACGGGAAGACATGAACGGGATTCTGTGAAACATTACCAGCGAGGGTCTAGGTGGGTTAGGTTAGGTTATATTACGATATAGACGTATATAATGTGCCCACCGAGAAGTGGCGCCGACCCGCCAGGAATGTTGTGAAATACTACATCCGAGATGTTAGGTTCTCTTAGGTTAGGGTATATAACGTTATAGACGTATATAATGTCCGCACCGAGACGTACGGGACGACACGAAAGGGATTCTGTAAAACATTCCCAGCTAGGGGCTAGATGTGTTACGTTAGGTTATATTACGTTATAGACGTATATAATGATCCCACCGAGAATTGGCGCCGACCCGCCAGGAATGTTGGAAAATACTACATCCGAGATGTTAGGTTCCCTTAGGTTAGGATATATAAATTTATAGACGTATATAATGTCCGCACCGAGACGTACGGGAAGACATGAACGGGATTCTGTGAAACATTACCAGCGAGGGTCTAGGTGGGTTAGGTTAGGTTATATTACGATATAGACGTATATAATATGCCCACCGAGAAGTAGGGGCCGACCCGCCAGGAATGTTGGAAAATACTACATCCGAGATGTTAGGTTCCCTTAGGTTAGGATATATAACGTTATAGACGTATATAATGTCCTCACCGAGATGTACGGGCCGACACGACCGGGATTTTGTAAAACATTACCAGCGAGGGTCTAGATGGATTCGGTTAGGTTATATTACGATATAGACGTATATAATGTGCCCACCGAGAAGTAGGGGCCGACCCGCCAGGAATGTTGGAAAATACTACATCCGAGATGTTAGGTTCCCTTAGGTTAGGATATATAACGTTATAGACGTATATAATGTCCTCACCGAGATGTACGGGCCGACACGACCGGGATTTTGTAAAACATTACCAGCGAGGGTCTAGATGGGTTAGGTTAGGTTATATTACGATATAGACGTATATAATGTGCCCACCGAGAAGTAGGGGCCGACCCGCCAGGAATGTTGGAAAATACTACATCCGAGATGTTAGGTTCTCTTAGCTTAGGGTATATAACGTTATAGACGTATATAATGTCCCCACCGAGATGTACGGGCCGACACGACCGGGATTTTGTAAAACATTACCAGCGAGGGTCTAGATGGATTCGGTTAGGTTATTTTACGATATAGACGTATGTAATGTGCCCACCGAGAAGTAGGGGCCGACCCGCCAGGAATGTTGGAAAATACTACATCCGAGATGTTAGGTTCCCTTAGGTTAGGATATATAACGTTATAGACGTATATAATGTCCTCATCGAGATGTACGGGCCGACACGACCGGGATTTTGTAAAACATTACCAGCGAGGATCTAGATGGGTTAGGTCAGGTTATATTACGATATAGACGTATATAATGTGCCCACCGAGAAGTAGGGGCCGAGCCGCCAGGAATGTTGGAAAATACTACATCCGAGATGTTAGGTTCCCTTAGGTTAGGATATATAAATTTATAGACTTATATAATGTCCGCACCGAGACGTACGGGAAGACATGAACGGGATTCTGTGAAACATTACCAGCGAGGGTCTAGATGGGTTAGGTTAGGTTATATTACGATATAGACCTATATAATGTGCCCACCGAGAAGTAGGGGCCGACCCGCCAGGAATGTTGGAAAATACTACATCCGAGATGTTAGGTTCCCTTAGGTTAGGATATATAAATTTATAGACTTATATAATGTCCGCACCGAGACGTACGGGAAGACATGAACGGGATTCTGTGAAACATTACCAGCGAGGGTCTAGGTGGGTTAGGTTAGGTTATATTACGATATAGACGTATATAATGTGCCCACCGAGAAGTGGCGCCGACCCGCCAGGAATGTTGTGAAATACTACATCCGAGATGTTAGGTTCTCTTAGGTTAGGGTATATAACGTTATAGACGTATATAATGTCCGCACCGAGACGTACGGGACGACACGAAAGGGATTCTGTAAAACATTCCCAGCTAGGGGCTAGATGTGTTACGTTAGGTTATATTACGTTATAGACGTATATAATGATCCCACCGAGAATTGGCGCCGACCCGCCAGGAATGTTGGAAAATACTACATCCGAGATGTTAGGTTCCCTTAGGTTAGGATATATAAATTTATAGACGTATATAATGTCCGCACCGAGACGTACGGGAAGACATGAACGGGATTCTGTGAAACATTACCAGCGAGGGTCTAGGTGGGTTAGGTTAGGTTATATTACGATATAGACGTATGTAATGTGCCCACCGAGAAGTATGGGCCGACCCGCCAGGAATGTTGGAAAATACTACATCCGAGATGTTAGGTTCCCTTAGGTTAGGATATATAACGTTATAGACGTATATAATGTCCTCACCGAGATGTACGGGCCGACACGACCGGGATTTTGTAAAACATTACCAGCGAGGGTCTAGATGGATTCGGTTAGGTTATATTACGATATAGACCTATATAATGTGCCCACCGAGAAGTAGGGGCCGACCCGCCAGGAATGTTGGAAAATACTACATCCGAGATGTTAGGTTCCCTTAGGTTAGGATATATAAATTTATAGACTTATATAATGTCCGCACCGAGACGTACGGGAAGACATGAACGGGATTCTGTGAAACATTACCAGCGAGGGTCTAGGTGGGTTAGGTTAGGTTATATTACGATATAGACGTATATAATGTGCCCACCGAGAAGTGGCGCCGACCCGCCAGGAATGTTGGAAAATACTACATCCGAGATGTTAGGTTCCCTTAGGTTAGGATATATAAATTTATAGACTTATATAATGTCCGCACCGAGACGTACGGGAAGACATGAACGGGATTCTGTGAAACATTACCAGCGAGGGTCTAGGTGGGTTAGGTTAGGTTATATTACGATATAGACGTATATAATGTGCCCACCGAGAAGTAGGGGCTGACCCGCCAGGAATGTTGGAAAATACTACATCCGAGATGTTAGGTTCCCTTAGGTTAGGATATATAACGTTATAGACGTATATAATGTCCTCACCGAGATGTACGGGCCGACACGACCGGGATTTTGTAAAACGTTACCAGCGAGGGTCTAGATGGGTTAGGTTAGGTTATATTACGATATAGACGTATATAATGTGCCCACCGAGAAGTAGGGGCCGACCCGCCAGGAATGTTGGAAAATACTACATCCGAGATGTTAGGTTCTCTTAGGTTAGGGTATATAAAGTTATAGACGTATATAATGTCCCCACCGAGATGTACGGGCCGACACGACCGGGATTTTGTAAAACATTACCAGCGAGGGTCTAGATGGATTCGGTTAGGTTATTTTACGATATAGACGTATGTAATGTGCCCACCGAGAAGTAGGGGCCGACCCGCCAGGAATGTTGGAAAATACTACATCCGAGATGTTAGGTTCTCTTAGGTTAGGATATATAACGTTATAGACGTATATAATGTCCGCACCGAGACGTACGGGACGACACGAAAGGGATTCTGTAAAACATTCCCAGCTAGGGGATAGATGTGTTACGTTAGGTTATATTACGTTATAGACGTATATAATGATCCCACCGAGAATTGGCGCCGACCCGCCAGGAATGTTGGAAAATACTACATCCGAGATGTTAGGTTCCCTTAGGTTAGGATATATAAATTTATAGACGTATATAATGTCCGCACCGAGACGTACGGGAAGACATGAACGGGATTCTGTGAAACATTACCAGCGAGGGTCTAGGTGGGTTAGGTTAGGTTATATTACGATATAGACGTATATAATATGCCCACCGAGAAGTAGGGGCCGACCCGCCAGGAATGTTGGAAAATACTACATCCGAGATGTTAGGTTCCCTTAGGTTAGGATATATAACGTTATAGACGTATATAATGTCCTCACCGAGATGTACGGGCCGACACGACCGGGATTTTGTAAAACATTACCAGCGAGGGTCTAGATGGATTCGGTTAGGTTATATTACGATATAGACCTATATAATGTGCCCACCGAGAAGTAGGGGCCGACCCGCCAGGAATGTTGGAAAATACTACATCCGAGATGTTAGGTTCCCTTAGGTTAGGATATATAAATTTATAGACTTATATAATGTCCGCACCGAGACGTACGGGAAGACATGAACGGGATTCTGTGAAACATTACCAGCGAGGGTCTAGGTGGGTTAGGTTAGGTTATATTACGATATAGACGTATATAATATGCCCACCGAGAAGTAGGGGCCGACCCGCCAGGAATGTTGGAAAATACTACATCCGAGATGTTAGGTTCCCTTAGGTTAGGATATATAACGTTATAGACGTATATAATGTCCTCACCGAGATGTACGGGCCGATACGACCGGGATTTTGTAAAACATTACCAGCGAGGGTCTAGTTGGATTCGGTTAGGTTATATTACGATATAGACCTATATAATGCGCCCACCGAGAAGTAGGGGCCGACCCGCCAGGAATGTTGGAAAATACTACATCCGAGATGTTAGGTTCTCTTAGCTTAGGGTATATAACGTTATAGACGTATATAATGTCCCCACCGAGATGTACGGGCCGACACGACCGGGATTTTGTAAAACATTACCAGCGAGGGTGTAGATGGATTCGGTTAGGTTATTTTACGATATAGACGTATGTAATGTGCCCACCGAGAAGTAGGGGCCGACCCGCCAGGAATGTTGGAAAATACTACATCCGAGATGTTAGGTTCCCTTAGGTTAGGATATATAACGTTATAGACGTATATAATGTCCTCATCGAGATGTACGGGCCGACACGACCGGGATTTTGTAAAACATTACCAGCGAGGATCTAGATGGGTTAGGTCAGGTTATATTACGATATAGACGTATATAATGTGCCCACCGAGAAGTAGGGGCCGAGCCGCCAGGAATGTTGGAAAATACTACATCCGAGATGTTAGGTTCCCTTAGGTTAGGATATATAAATTTATAGACTTATATAATGTCCGCACCGAGACGTACGGGAAGACATGAACGGGATTCTGTGAAACATTACCAGCGAGGGTCTAGATGGGTTAGGTTAGGTTATATTACGATATAGACCTATATAATGTGCCCACCGAGAAGTAGGGGCCGACCCGCCAGGAATGTTGGAAAATACTACATCCGAGATGTTAGGTTCCCTTAGGTTAGGGTATATAAATTTATAGACTTATATAATGTCCGCACCGAGACGTACGGGAAGACATGAACGGGATTCTGTGAAACATTACCAGCGGGGGTCTAGGTGGGTTAGGTTAGGTTATATTACGATATAGACGTATATAATGTGCCCACCGAGAAGTGGCGCCGACCCGCCAGGAATGTTGTGAAATACTACATCCGAGATGTTAGGTTCTCTTAGGTTAGGGTATATAACGTTATAGACGTATATAATGTCCGCACCGAGACGTACGGGACGACACGAAAGGGATTCTGTAAAACATTCCCAGCTAGGGGCTAGATGTGTTACGTTAGGTTATATTACGTTATAGACGTATATAATGATCCCACCGAGAATTGGCGCCGACCCGCCAGGAATGTTGGAAAATACTACATCCGAGATGTTAGGTTCCCTTAGGTTAGGATATATAACGTTATAGACGTATATAATGTCCTCACCGAGATGTACGGGCCGACACGACCGGGATTTTGTAAAACATTACCAGCGAGGGTCTAGATGGATTCGGTTAGGTTATATTACGATATAGACCTATATAATGTGCCCACCGAGAAGTAGGGGCCGACCCGCCAGGAATGTTGGAAAATACTACATCCGAGATGTTAGGTTCCCTTAGGTTAGGATATATAAATTTATAGACTTATATAATGTCCGCACCGAGACGTACGGGAAGACATGAACGGGATTCTGTGAAACATTACCAGCGAGGGTCTAGGTGGGTTAGGTTAGGTTATATTACGATATAGACGTATATAATATGCCCACCGAGAAGTAGGGGCCGACCCGCCAGGAATGTTGGAAAATACTACATCCGAGATGTTAGGTTCCCTTAGGTTAGGATATATAACGTTATAGACGTATATAATGTCCTCACCGAGATGTACGGGCCGATACGACCGGGATTTTGTAAAACATTACCAGCGAGGGTCTAGTTGGATTCGGTTAGGTTATATTACGATATAGACCTATATAATGCGCCCACCGAGAAGTAGGGGCCGACCCGCCAGGAATGTTGGAAAATACTACATCCGAGATGTTAGGTTCTCTTAGCTTAGGGTATATAACGTTATAGACGTATATAATGTCCCCACCGAGATGTACGGGCCGACACGACCGGGATTTTGTAAAACATTACCAGCGAGGGTGTAGATGGATTCGGTTAGGTTATTTTACGATATAGACGTATGTAATGTGCCCACCGAGAAGTAGGGGCCGACCCGCCAGGAATGTTGGAAAATACTACATCCGAGATGTTAGGTTCCCTTAGGTTAGGATATATAACGTTATAGACGTATATAATGTCCTCATCGAGATGTACGGGCCGACACGACCGGGATTTTGTAAAACATTACCAGCGAGGATCTAGATGGGTTAGGTCAGGTTATATTACGATATAGACGTATATAATGTGCCCACCGAGAAGTAGGGGCCGAGCCGCCAGGAATGTTGGAAAATACTACATCCGAGATGTTAGGTTCCCTTAGGTTAGGATATATAAATTTATAGACTTATATAATGTCCGCACCGAGACGTACGGGAAGACATGAACGGGATTCTGTGAAACATTACCAGCGAGGGTCTAGATGGGTTAGGTTAGGTTATATTACGATATAGACCTATATAATGTGCCCACCGAGAAGTAGGGGCCGACCCGCCAGGAATGTTGGAAAATACTACATCCGAGATGTTAGGTTCCCTTAGGTTAGGGTATATAAATTTATAGACTTATATAATGTCCGCACCGAGACGTACGGGAAGACATGAACGGGATTCTGTGAAACATTACCAGCGGGGGTCTAGGTGGGTTAGGTTAGGTTATATTACGATATAGACGTATATAATGTGCCCACCGAGAAGTGGCGCCGACCCGCCAGGAATGTTGTGAAATACTACATCCGAGATGTTAGGTTCTCTTAGGTTAGGGTATATAACGTTATAGACGTATATAATGTCCGCACCGAGACGTACGGGACGACACGAAAGGGATTCTGTAAAACATTCCCAGCTAGGGGCTAGATGTGTTACGTTAGGTTATATTACGTTATAGACGTATATAATGATCCCACCGAGAATTGGCGCCGACCCGCCAGGAATGTTGGAAAATACTACATCCGAGATGTTAGGTTCCCTTAGGTTAGGATATATAAATTTATAGACGTATATAATGTCCGCACCGAGACGTACGGGAAGACATGAACGGGATTCTGTGAAACATTACCAGCGAGGGTCTAGGTGGGTTAGGTTAGGTTATATTACGATATAGACGTATATAATGTGCCCACCGAGAAGTAGGGGCCGACCCGCCAGGAATGTTGGAAAATACTACATCCGAGATGTTAGGTTCCCTTAGGTTAGGATATATAAATTTATAGACGTATATAATGTCTGCACCGAGACGTACGGGAAGACATGAACGGGATTCTGTGAAGCATTACCAGCGAGGGTCTAGGGGGGTTAGGTTAGGTTATATTACGTTATAGACGTATATAATGTTCCCACCGAGAAGTAGGGGCCGACCCGCCAGAAATGTTGGAAAATTCTACATCCGAGATGTTAAGTTGCCTTAGGTTAGGATATATAACGTTATAGACGTATATAATGTCCGCACCGGGCCGTACGGGACGCCACGAACGGGATTCTGTAAAACATTCCCAGCTAGGGGCTAGATGTGTTACGTTAGGTTATATTACATTATAGACGTATATAATGATCCCACCGATAATTGGCGCCGACCCGCCAGGAATGTTGTGAAATACTACATCCGAGATGTTAGGTTCCCTTAGGTTAGGATATATAAATTTCAAGACGTATATAATGTCCGCACCGAGACGTACGGGAAGACATGAACGGGATTCTGTGAAACATTCCCAGCTAGGGGCTAAATGTGTTACGTTAGGTTATATTACGTTATAGACGTATATAATGATCCCACCGAGAATTGGCGCCGACCCGCCAGGAATGTTGTGAAATACTACATCCGAGATGTTAGGATCTCTTAGGTTAGGGTATATAACGTTATAGACGTATATAATGTCCCCACCGAGATGTACGGGCCGACACGACCGGGATTTTGTAAAACATTACCAGCGAGGGTCTAGATGGATTCGGTTAGGTTATTTTACGATATAGACGTATGTAATGTGCCCACCGAGAAGTAGGGGCCGACCCGCCAGGAATGTTGGAAAATACTACATCCGAGATGTTAGGTTCTCTTAGGTTAGGGTATATAACGTTATAGACGTATATAATGTCCCCACCGAGATATACGGGCCGACACGACCGGGATTTTGTAAAACATTACCAGCGAGGGTCTAGATGGATTCGGTTAGGTTATTTTACGATATAGACGTATGTAATGTGCCCACCGAGAAGTAGGGGCCGACCCGCCAGGAATGTTGGAAAATACTACATCCGAGATGTTAGGTTCCCTTAGGTTAGGATATATAAATTTATAGACGTATATAATGTCTGCACCGAGACGTACGGGAAGACATGAACGGGATTCTGTGGAGCATTACCAGCGAGGGTCTAGGGGGGTTAGGTTAGGTTATATTACGTTATAGACGTATATAATGTTCCCACCGAGAAGTAGGGGCCGACCCGCCAGAAATGTTGGAAAATTCTACATCCGAGATGTTAAGTTGCCTTAGGTTAGGATATATAACGTTATAGACGTATATAATGTCCGCACCGAGACGTACGGGAAGACATGAACGGGATTCTGTGAAACATTCCCAGCTAGGGGCTAAATGTGTTACGTTAGGTTATATTACGTTATAGACGTATATAATGATCCCACCGAGAATTGGCGCCGACCCGCCAGGAATGTTGTGAAATACTACATCCGAGATGTTAGGATCTCTTAGGTTAGGGTATATAACGTTATAGACGTATATAATGTCCCCACCGAGATGTACGGGCCGACACGACCGGGATTTTGTAAAACATTACCAGCGAGGGTCTAGATGGATTCGGTTAGGTTATTTTACGATATAGACGTATGTAATGTGCCCACCGAGAAGTAGGGGCCGACCCGCCAGGAATGTTGGAAAATACTACATCCGAGATGTTAGGTTCTCTTAGGTTAGGGTATATAACGTTATAGACGTATATAATGTCCCCACCGAGATATACGGGCCGACACGACCGGGATTTTGTAAAACATTACCAGCGAGGGTCTAGATGGATTCGGTTAGGTTATTTTACGATATAGACGTATGTAATGTGCCCACCGAGAAGTAGGGGCCGACCCGCCAGGAATGTTGGAAAATACTACATCCGAGATGTTAGGTTCCCTTAGGTTAGGATATATAAATTTATAGACGTATATAATGTCTGCACCGAGACGTACGGGAAGACATGAACGGGATTCTGTGGAGCATTACCAGCGAGGGTCTAGGGGGGTTAGGTTAGGTTATATTACGTTATAGACGTATATAATGTTCCCACCGAGAAGTAGGGGCCGACCCGCCAGAAATGTTGGAAAATTCTACATCCGAGATGTTAAGTTGCCTTAGGTTAGGATATATAACGTTATAGACGTATATAATGTCCGCACCGAGACGTACGGGACGACACGAACGGGATTCTGTAAAACATTCCCAGCTAGGGGCTAGATGTGTTACGTTAGGTTATATTACGTTATAGACGTATATAATGATCCCACCGAGAAGTGGCGCCGACCCGCAAGGAATGTTGTGAAATACTACATCCGAGATGTTAGGTTCCCTTAGGTTAGGATATATAACGTTATAGACGTATATAATGTCCTCATCGAGATGTACGGGCCGACACGACCGGGATTTTGTAAAACATTACCAGCGAGGATCTAGATGGGTTAGGTCAGGTTATATTACGATATAGACGTATATAATGTGCCCACCGAGAAGTAGGGGCCGAGCCGCCAGGAATGTTGGAAAATATTACATCCGAGATGTTAGGTTCCCTTAGGTTAGGATATATAAATTTATAGACTTATATAATGTCCGCACCGAGACGTACGGGAAGACATGAACGGGATTCTGTGAAACATTACCAGCGAGGGTCTAGGTGGGTTAGGTTAGGTTATATTACGATATAGACGTATATAATGTGCCCACCGAGAAGTGGCGCCGACCCGCCAGGAATGTTGTGAAATACTACATCCGAGATGTTAGGTTCTCTTAGGTTAGGGTATATAACGTTATAGACGTATATAATGTCCGCACCGAGACGTACGGGACGACACGAAAGGGATTCTGTAAAACATTCCCAGCTAGGGGCTAGATGTGTTACGTTAGGTTATATTACGTTATAGACGTATATAATGATCCCACCGAGAATTGGCGCCGACCCGCCAGGAATGTTGGAAAATACTACATCCGAGATGTTAGGTTCCCTTAGGTTAGGATATATAAATTTATAGACGTATATAATGTCCGCACCGAGACGTACGGGAAGACATGAACGGGATTCTGTGAAACATTACCAGCGAGGGTCTAGGTGGGTTAAGTTAGGTTATATTACGATATAGACGTATATAATGTGCCCACCGAGAAGTAGGGGCCGACCCGCCAGGAATGTTGGAAAATACTACATCCGAGATGTTAGGTGCCCTTAGGTTAGGATATATAACGTTATAGACGTATATAATGTCCTCACCGAGATGTACGGGCCGACACGACCGGGATTTTGTAAAACATTACCAGCGAGGGTCTAGATGGGTTAGGTTAGGTTATATTACGATATAGACGTATATAATGCGCCCACCGAGAAGTAGGGGCCGACCCGCCAGGAATGTTGGAAAATACTACATCCGAGATGTTAGGTTCTCTTAGGTTAGGGTATATAACGTTATAGACGTATATAATGTCCCCACCGAGAAGTACGGGCCGACACGACCGGGATTTTGTAAAACATTACCAGCGAGGGTCTAGATGGATTCGGTTAGGTTATTTTACGATATAGACGTATGTAATGTACCAACCGAGAAGTAGGGGCCGACCCGCCAGGAATGTTGGAAAATACTACATCCGAGATGTTAGGTTCCCTTAGGTTAGGATATATAAATTTATAGACGTATATAATGTCCGCACCGAGACGTACGGGAAGACATGAACGGGATTCTGTGAAGCATTACCAGCGAGGGTCTAGGGGGGTTAGGTTAGGTTATATTACGTTATAGACGTATATAATGTTCCCACCGAGAAGTAGGGGCCGACCCGCCAGAAATGTTGGAAAATTCTACATCCGAGATGTTAAGTTGCCTTAGGTTAGGATATATAACGTTATAGACGTATATAATGTCCGCACCGAGACGTACGGGACGACACGAACGGGATTCTGTAAAACATTCCCAGCTAGGGGCTAGATGTGTTACGTTAGGTTATATTGCGTTATAGACGTATATAATGATCCCACCGAGAAGTGGCGCCGACCCGCCAGGAATGTGGTGAAATACTACATCCGAGATGTTAGGTTCCCTTAGGTTAGGATATATAAATTTATAGACGTATATAATGTCCTCACCGAGATGTACGGCCGACACGACCGGGATTTTGTAAAACATTACCAGCGAGGGTCTAGATGGGTTAGGTTAGGTTATATTACGATATAGACCTATATAATGTGCCCACCGAGAAGTAGGGGTCGACCCGCCAGGAATGTTGGAAAATACTACATCCGAGATGTTAGGTTCCCTTAGGTTAGGATATATAACGTTATAGACGTATATAATGTCCTCACCGAGATGTACGGGCCGACACGACCGGGATTTTGTAAAACGTTACCAGCGAGGGTCTAGATGGGTTAGGTTAGGTTATATTACGATATAGACGTATATAATGTGCCCACCGAGAAGTTGGGGCCGACCCGCCAGAAATGTTGGAAAATTCTACATCCGAGATGTTAAGTTGCCTTAGGTTAGGATATATAACGTTATAGACGTATATAATGTCCGCACCGAGACGTACGGGACGACACGAACGGGATTCTGTAAAACATTCCCAGCTAGGGGCTAGATGTGTTACGTTAGGTTATATTACGTTATAGACGTATATAATGATCCCACCGAGAATTGGAGCCGACCCGCCAGGAATGTTGTGAAATACTACATCCGAGATGTTAGGTTCCCTTAGGTTAGGATATATAAATTTATAGACGTATATAATGTCCGCACCGAGACGTACGGGAAGACATGAACGGGATTCTGTGAAACATTACCAGCGAGGGTCTAGGTGGGTTAGGTTAGGTTATATTACGATATAGACGTATATAATGTGCCCACCGAGAAGTAGGGGCCGACCCGCCAGGAATGTTGGAGAATACTACATCCGAGATGTTAGGTTCCCTTAGGTTAGGATATATAACGTTATAGACGTATATAATGTCCTCACCGAGATGTACGGGCCGACACGACCGGGATTTTGTAAAACATTACCAGCGAGGGTCTAGATGGGTTAGGTTAGGTTATATTACGATATAGACGTATATAATGTGCCCACCGAGAAGTAGGGGCCGACCCGCCAGGAATGTTGGAAAATACTACATCCGAGATGTTAGGTTCTCTTAGGTTAGGGTATATAACGTTATAGACGTATATAATGTCCCCACCGAGATGTACGGGCCGACACGACCGGGATTTTGTAAAACATTACCAGCGAGGGTCTAGATGGATTCAGTTAGGTTATTTTACGATATAGACGTATGTAATGTGCCCACCGAGAAGTAGGGGCCGACCCGCCAGGAATGTTGGAAAATACTACATCCGAGATGTTAGGTTCCCTTAGGTTAGGATATATAAATTTATAGACGTATATAATGTCTGCACCGAGACGTACGGGAAGACATGAACGGGATTCTGTGAAGCATTACCAGCGAGGGTCTAGGGGGGTTAGGTTAGGTTATATTACGTTATAGACGTATATAATGTTCCCACCGAGAAGTAGGGGCCGACCCGCCAGAAATGTTGGAAAATTCTACATCCGAGATGTTAAGTTGCCTTAGGTTAGGATATATAACGTTATAGACGTATATAATGTCCGCACCGAGACGTACGGGACGACACGAACGGGATTCTGTAAAACATTCCCAGCTAGGGGCTAGATGTGTTACGTTAGGTTATATTACGTTATAGACGTATATAATGATCCCACCGAGAAGTGGCGCCGACACGCAAGGAATGTTGTGAAATACTACATCCGAGATGTTAGGTTCCCTTAGGTTAGGATATATAACGTTATAGACGTATATAATGTCCTCACCGAGATGTACGGGCCGACACGACCGGGATTTTGTAAAACATTACCAGCGAGGATCTAGATGGGTTAGGTCAGGTTATATTACGATATAGACGTATATAATGTGCCCACCGAGAAGTAGGGGCCGAGCCGCCAGGAATGTTGGAAAATACTACATCCGAGATGTTAGGTTCCCTTAGGTTAGGATATATAAATTTATAGACTTATATAATGTCCGCACCGAGACGTACGGGAAGACATGAACGGGATTCAGTGAAACATTACCAGCGAGGGTCTAGGTGGGTTAGGTTAGGTTATATTACGATATAGACGTATATAACGTGCCCACCGAGAAGTGGCGCCGACCCGCCAGGAATGTTGTGAAATACTACATCCGAGATGTTAGGTTCCCTTAGTTTAGGATATATAACGTTTTAGACGTATATAATATCCGCACCGAGACGTACGGGACGCCACGAACGGGATTCTGTAAAACATTCCCAGCTAGGGGCTAGATGTGTTACGTTAGGTTATATTACATTATAGACGTATATAATGATCCCACCGAGAATTGGCGCCGACCCGCCAGGAATGTTGTGAAATACTACATCCGAGATGTTAGGTTCCCTTAGGTTAGGATATATAAATTTATAGACGTATATAATGTCCGCACCGAGACGTACGGGAAGACATGAACGGGATTCTGTGAAACATTACTAGCGAGGGTCTAGGTGGGTTAGGTTAGGTTATATTACGATATAGACGTATATAATGTGCCCACCGAGAAGTAGGGGCCGACCCGCCAGGAATGTTGGAAAATACTACATCCGAGATGTTAGGTTCCCTTAGGTTAGGATATATAACGTTATAGACGTATATAATGTCCTCACCGAGATGTACGGGCCGACACGACCGGGATTTTGTAAAACATTACCAGCGAGGGTCTACATGGGTTAGGTTAGGTTATATTACGATATAGACGTATATAATGTGCCCACCGAGAAGTAGGGGCCGACCCGCCAGGAATGTTGGAAAATACTACATCCGAGATGTTAGGTTCTCTTAGGTTAGGGTATATAACGTTATAGACGTATATAATGTCCCCACCGAGATGTTCGGGCCGACACGACCGGGATTTTGTAAAACATTACCAGCGAGGGTCTAGATGGATTCGGTTAGGTTATTTTACGATATAGACGTATGTAATGTGCCCACCGAGAAGTAGGGGCCGACCCGCCAGGAATGTTGGAAAATACTACATCCGAGATGTTAGGTTCCCTTAGGTTAGGATATATAAATTTATAGACTTATATAATGTCCGCACCGAGACGTACGGGAAGACATGAACGGGATTCTGTGAAGTATTACCAGCGAGGGTCTAGGGGGGTTAGGTTAGGTTATATTACGTTATAGACGTATATAATGTTCCCACCGAGAAGTAGGGGCCGACCCGCCAGAAATGTTGGAAAATTCTACATCCGAGATGTTAAGTTGCCTTAGGTTAGGATATATAACGTTATAGACGTATATAATGTCCGCACCGAGACGTACGGGACGACACGAACGGGATTCTGTAAAACATTCCCAGCTAGGGGCTAGATGTGTTACGTTAGGTTATATTACGTTATAGACGTATATAATGATCCCACCGAGAAGTGGCGCCGACCCGCAAGGAATGTTGTGAAATACTACATCCGAGATGTTAGGTTCCCTTAGGTTAGGATATATAACGTTATAGACGTATATAATGTCCTCATCGAGATGTACGGGCCGACACGACCGGGATTTTGTAAAACATTACCAGCGAGGATCTAGATGGGTTAGGTCAGGTTATATTACGATATAGACGTATATAATGTTTCCACCGAGAAGTAGGGGCCGAGCCGCCAGGAATGTTGGAAAATACTACATCCGAGATGTTAGGTTCCCTTAGGTTAGGATATATAAATTTATAGACTTATATAATGTCCGCACCGAGACGTACGGGAAGACATGAACGGGATACTGTGAAACATTACCAGCGAGGGTCTAGATGGGTTAGGTTAGGTTATATTACGATATAGACCTATATAATGTGCCCACCGAGAAGTAGGGGCCGACCCGCCAGGAATGTTGGAAAATACTACATCCGAGATGTTAGGTTCCCTTAGGTTAGGATATATAAATTTATAGACTTATATAATGTCCGCACCGAGACGTACGGGAAGACATGAACGGGATTCTGTGAAACATTACCAGCGAGGGTCTAGATGGGTTAGGTTAGGTTATATTACGATATAGACCTATATAATGTGCCCACCGAGAAGTAGGGGTCGACCCGCCAGGAATGTTGGAAAATACTACATCCGAGATGTTAGGTTCCCTTAGGTTAGGATATATAAATTTATAGACTTATATAATGTCCGCACCGAGACGTACGGGAAGACATGAACGGGATTCTGTGAAACATTACCAGCGAGGGTCTAGGTGGGTTAGGTTAGGTTATATTACGATATAGACGTATATAATGTGCCCACCGAGAAGTAGGGGCTGACCCGCCAGGAATGTTGGAAAATACTACATCCGAGATGTTAGGTTCCCTTAGGTTAGGATATATAACGTTATAGACGTATATAATGTCCTCACCGAGATGTACGGGCCGACACGACCGGGATTTTGTAAAACGTTACAAGCGAGGGTCTAGATGGGTTAGGTTAGGTTATATTACGATATAGACGTATATAATGTGCCCACCGAGAAGTTGGGGCCGACCCGCCAGAAATGTTGGAAAATTCTACATCCGAGATGTTAAGTTGCCTTAGGTTAGGATATATAACGTTATAGACGTATATAATGTCCGCACCGAGACGTACGGGACGACACGAACGGGATTCTGTAAAACATTCCCAGCTAGGGGCTAGATGTGTTACGTTAGGTTATATTACGTTATAGACGTATATAATGATCCCACCGAGAATTGGCGCCGACCCGCCAGGAATGTTGTGAAATACTACATCCGAGATGTTAGGTTCCCTTAGGTTAGGATATATAAATTTATAGACGTATATAATGTCCGCACCGAGACGTACGGGAAGACATGAACGGGATTCTGTGAAACATTCCCAGCTAGGGGCTAGATGTGTTACGTTAGGTTATATTACGATATAGACGTATATAATGTGCCCACCGAGAAGTAGGGGCCGACCCGCCAGGAATGTTGTGAAATACTACATCCGAGATGTTAGGTTCCCTTAGGTTAGGATATATAACGTTATAGACGTATATAATGTCCTCACCGAGATGTACGGGCCGACACGACCGGGATTTTGTAAAACATTACCAGCGAGGGTCTAGATGGGTTAGGTTAGGTTATATTACGATATAGACGTATATAATGTGCCCACCGAGAAGTAGGGGCCGACCCGCCAGGAATGTTGGAAAATACTACATCCGAGATGTTAGGTTCTCTTAGGTTAGGGTATATAACGTTATAGACGTATATAATGTCCCCACCGAGATGTACGGGCCGACACGACCGGGATTTTGTAAAACATTACCAGCGAGGGTCTAGATGGATTCGGTTAGGTTATTTTACGATATAGACGTATGTAATGTGCCCACCGAGAAGTAGGGGCCGACCCGCCAGGAATGTTGGAAAATACTACATCCGAGATGTTAGGTTCCCTTAGGTTAGGATATATAAATTTATAGACGTATATAATGTCTGCACCGAGACGTACGGGAAGACATGAACGGGATTCTGTGAAGCATTACCAGCGAGGGTCTAGGGGGGTTAGGTTAGGTTATATTACGTTATAGACGTATATAATGTGCCCACCGAGAAGTAGGGGCCGACCCGCCAGGAATGTTGGAAAATACTACATCCGAGATGTTAGGTTCTCTTAGGTTAGGGTATATAACGTTATAGACGTATATAATGTCCCCACCGAGATGTACGGGCCGACACGACCGGGATTTTGTAAAACATTACCAGCGAGGGTCTAGATGGATTCGGTTAGGTTATTTTACGATATAGACGTATGTAATGTGCCCACCGAGAAGTAGGGGCCGACCCGCCAGGAATGTTGGAAAATACTACATCCGAGATGTTAGGTTCCCTTAGGTTAGGATATATAAATTTATAGACGTATATAATGTCTGCACCGAGACGTACGGGAAGACATGAACGGGATTCTGTGAAGCATTACCAGCGAGGGTCTAGGGGGGTTAGGTTAGGTTATATTACGTTATAGACGTATATAATGTTCCCACCGAGAAGTAGGGGCCGACCCGCCAGAAATGTTGGAAAATTCTACATCCGAGATGTTAAGTTGCCTTATGTTAGGATATATAACGTTATAGACGTATATAATGTCCGCACCGAGACGTACGGGACGACACGAACGGGATTCTGTAAAACATTCCCAGCTAGGGGCTAGATGTGTTACGTTAGGTTATATTACGTTATAGACGTATATAATGATCCCACCGAGAAGTGGCGCCGACCCGCAAGGAATGTTGTGAAATACTACATCCGAGATGTTAGGTTCCCTTAGGTTAGGATATATAACGTTATAGACGTATATAATGTCCTCACCGAGATGTACGGGCCGACACGACCGGGATTTTGTAAAACATTACCAGCGAGGATCTAGATGGGTTAGGTCAGGTTATATTACGATATAGACGTATATAATGTGCCCACCGAGAAGTAGGGGCCGAGCCGCCAGGAATGTTGGAAAATACTACATCCGAGATGTTAGGTTCCCTTAGGTTAGGATATATAAATTTATAGACTTATATAATGTCCGCACCGAGACGTACGGGAAGACATGAACGGGATTCTGTGAAACATTACCAGCGAGGGTCTAGATGGGTTAGGTTAGGTTATATTACGATATAGACCTATATAATGTGCCCACCGAGAAGTAGGGGCCGACCCGCCAGGAATGTTGGAAAATACTACATCCGAGATGTTAGGTTCCCTTAGGTTAGGATATATAAATTTATAGACTTATATAATGTCCGCACCGAGACGTACGGGAAGACATGAACGGGATTCTGTGAAACATTACCAGCGAGGGTCTAGGTGGGTTAGGTTAGATTATATTACGATATAGACGTATATAATGTGCCCACCGAGAAGTAGCGCCGACCCGCCAGGAATGTTGTGAAATACTACATCCGAGATGTTAGGTTCCCTTAGTTTAGGATATATAACGTTTTAGACGTATATAATATCCGCACCGAGACGTACGGGACGCCACGAACGGGATTCTGTAAAACATTCCCAGCTAGGGGCTAGATGTGTTACGTTAGGTTATATTACATTATAGACGTATATAATGATCCCACCGAGAATTGGCGCCGACCCGCCAGGAATGTTGTGAAATACTACATCCGAGATGTTAGGTTCCCTTAGGTTAGGATATATAAATTTATAGACGTATATAATGTCCGCACCGAGACGTACGGGAAGACATGAACGGGATTCTGTGAAACATTACTAGCGAGGGTCTAGGTGGGTTAGGTTAGGTTATATTACGATATAGACGTATATAATGTGCCCACCGAGAAGTAGGGGCCGACCCGCCAGGAATGTTGGAAAATACTACATCCGAGATGTTAGGTTCCCTTAGGTTAGGATATATAACGTTATAGACGTATATAATGTCCTCACCGAGATGTACGGGCCGACACGACCGGGATTTTGTAAAACATTACCAGCGAGGGTCTAGATGGGTTAGGTTAGGTTATATTACGATATAGACGTATATAATGTGCCCACCGAGAAGTAGGGGCCGACCCGCCAGGAATGTTGGAAAATACTACATCCGAGATGTTAGGTTCTCTTAGGTTAGGGTATATAACGTTATAGACGTATATAATGTCCCCACCGAGATGTACGGGCCGACACGACCGGGATTTTGTAAAACATTACCAGCGAGGGTCTAGATGGATTCGGTTAGGTTATTTTACGATATAGACGTATGTAATGTGCCCACCGAGAAGTAGGGGCCGACCCGCCAGGAATGTTGGAAAATACTACATCCGAGATGTTAGGTTCCCTTAGGTTAGGATATATAAATTTATAGACGTATATAATGTCCGCACCGAGACGTACGGGAAGACATGAACGGGATTCTGTGAAGTATTACCAGCGAGGGTCTAGGGGGGTTAGGTTAGGTTATATTACGTTATAGACGTATATAATGTTCCCACCGAGAAGTAGGGGCCGACCCGCCAGAAATGTTGGAAAATTCTACATCCGAGATGTTAAGTTGCCTTAGGTTAGGATATATAACGTTATAGACGTATATAATGTCCGCACCGAGACGTACGGGACGACACGAACGGGATTCTGTAAAACATTCCCAGCTAGGGGCTAGATGTGTTACGTTAGGTTATATTACGTTATAGACGTATATAATGATCCCACCGAGAAGTGGCGCCGACCCGCAAGGAATGTTGTGAAATACTACATCCGAGATGTTAGGTTCCCTTAGGTTAGGATATATAACGTTATAGACGTATATAATGTCCTCATCGAGATGTACGGGCCGACACGACCGGGATTTTGTAAAACATTACCAGCGAGGATCTAGATGGGTTAGGTCAGGTTATATTACGATATAGACGTATATAATGTGCCCACCGAGAAGTAGGGGCCGAGCCGCCAGGAATGTTGGAAAATACTACATCCGAGATGTTAGGTTCCCTTAGGTTAGGATATATAAATTTATAGACTTATATAATGTCCGCACCGAGACGTACGGGAAGACATGAACGGGATTCTGTGAAACATTACCAGCGAGGGTCTAGATGGGTTAGGATAGGTTATATTACGATATAGACCTATATAATGTGCCCACCGAGAAGTAGGGGCCGACCCGCCAGGAATGTTGGAAAATACTACATCCGAGATGTTAGGTTCCCTTAGGTTAGGATACATAAATTTATAGACTTATATAATGTCCGCACCGAGACGTACGGGAAGACATGAACGGGATTCTGTGAAACATTACCAGCGAGGGTCTAGGTGGGTTAGGTTAGGTTATATTACGATATAGACGTATATAATGTGCCCACCGAGAAGTGGCGCCGACCCGCCAGGAATGTTGTGAAATACTACATCCGAGATGTTAGGTTCTCTTAGGTTAGGGTATATAACGTTATAGACGTATATAATGTCCGCACCGAGACGTACGGGACGACACGAAAGGGATTCTGTAAAACATTCCCAGCTAGGGGCTAGATGTGTTACGTTAGGTTATATTACGTTATAGACGTATATAATGATCCCACCGAGAATTGGCGCCGACCCGCCAGGAATGTTGGAAAATACTACATCCGAGATGTTAGGTTCCCTTAGGTTAGGATATATAAATTTATAGACGTATATAATGTCCGCACCGAGACGTACGGGAAGACATGAACGGGATTCTGTGAAACATTACCAGCGAGGGTCTAGGTGGGTTAGGTTAGGTTATATTACGATATAGACGTATATAATGTGCCCACCGAGAAGTAGGGGCCGACCCGCCAGGAATGTTGGAAAATACTACATCCGAGATGTTAGGTTCCCTTAGGTTAGGATATATAACTTTATAGACGTATATAATGTCCTCACCGAGATGTACGGGCCGACACGACCGGGATTTTGTAAAACATTACCAGCGAGGGTCTAGATGGGTTAGGTTAGGTTATATTACGATATAGACGTATATAATGCGCCCACCGAGAAGTAGGGGCCGACCCGCCAGGAATGTTGGAAAATACTACATCCGAGATGTTAGGTTCACTTAGGTTAGGATATATAACGTTATAGACGTATATAATGTCCTCACCGAGATGTACGGTCCGACACGACCGGGATTTTGTAAAACATTACCAGCGAGGGTCTAGATGGGTTAGGTTAGGTTATATTACGATATAGACCTATATAATGATCCCACCGAGAATTGGCGCCGACCCGCCAGGAATGTTGTGAAATACTACATCCGAGATGTTAGGTTCCCTTAGGTTAGGATATATAAATTTATAGACGTATATAATGTCCGCACCGAGACGTACGGGAAGACATGAACGGGATTCTGTGAAACATTACCAGCGAGGGTCTAGGTGGGTTAGGTTAGGTTATATTACGATATAGACGTATATAATGTCCCCACCGAGAAGTAGGGGCCGACCCGCCAGGAATGTTGGAAAATACTACATCCGAGATGTTAGGTTCACTTAGGTTAGGATATATAACGTTATAGACGTATATAATGTCCTCACCGAGATGTACGGTCCGACACGACCGGGATTTTGTAAAACATTACCAGCGAGGGTCTAGATGGGTTAGGTTAGGTTATATTACGATATAGACGTATATAATGTGCCCACCTAGAAGTAGGGGCCGACCCGCCAGGAATGTTGGAAAATACTACATCCGAGATGTTAGGTTCTCTTAGGTTAGGGTATATAACGTTATAGACGTATATAGTGTCCCCACCGAGAAGTACGGGCAGACACGACCGCGATTTTGTAAAACATTACCAGCGAGGGTCTAGATGGGTTAGGTTAGGTTATATTACGATATAGACCTATATAATGTGCCCACCGAGAAGTAGGGGTCGACTCGCCAGGAATGTTGGAAAATACTACATCCGAGATGTTAGGTTCCCTTAGGTTAGGATATATAAATTTATAGACTTATATAATGTCCGCACCGAGACGTACGGGAAGACATGAACGGGATTCTGTGAAACATTACCAGCGAGGGTCTAGGTGGGTTAGGTTAGGTTATATTACGATATAGACGTATATAATGTGCCCACCGAGAAGTAGGGGCTGACCCGCCAAGAATGTTGGAAAATACTACATCCGAGATGTTAGGTTCCCTTAGGTTAGTATATATAACGTTATAGACGTATATAATGTCCTCACCGAGATGTACGGGCCGACACGACCGGGATTTTGTAAAACGTTACCAGCGAGGGTCTAGATGGGTTAGGTTAGGTTATATTACGATATAGACGTATATAATGTGCCCACCGAGAAGTAGGGGCCGACCCGCCAGAAATGTTGGAAAATTCTACATCCGAGATGTTAAGTTGCCTTAGGTTAGGATATATAACGTTATAGACGTATATAATGTCCGCACCGAGACGTACGGGACGACACGAACGGGATTCTGTAAAACATTCCCAGCTAGGGGCTAGATGTGTTACGTTAGGTTATATTACGTTATAGACGTATATAATGATCCCACCGAGAATTGGCGCCGACCCGCCAGGAATGTTGTGAAATACTACATCCGAGATGTTAGGTTCCCTTAGGTTAGGATATATAAATTTATAGACGTATATAATGTCCGCACCGAGACGTACGGGAAGACATGAACGGGATTCTGTGAAACATTACCAGCGAGGTTCTAGGTGGGTTAGGTTAGGTTATATTACGATATAGACGTATATAATGTGCCCACCGAGAAGTAGGGGCCGACCCGCCAGGAATGTTGGAAAATACTACATCCGAGATGTTAGGTTCCCTTAGGTTAGGATATATAACGTTATAGACGTATATAATGTCCTCACCGAGATGTACGGGCCGACACGACCGGGATTTTGTAAAACATTACCAGCGAGGGTCTAGATGGGTTAGGTTAGGTTATATTACGATATAGACGTATATAATGAGCCCACCGAGAAGTAGGGGCAGACACAACCGCGATTTTGTAAAACATTACCAGCGAGGGTCTAGATGGGTTAGGTTAGGTTATATTACGATATAGACCTATATAATGATCCCACCGAGAATTGGCGCCGACCCGCCAGGAATGTTGTGAAATACTACATCCGAGATGTTAGGTTCCCTTAGGTTAGGATATATAAATTTATAGACGTATATAATGTCCGCACCGAGACGTACGGGAAGACATGAACGGGATTCTGTGAAACATTACCAGCGAGGGTCTAGGTGGGTTAGGTTAGGTTATATTACGATATAGACGTATATAATGTCCCCACCGAGAAGTAGGGGCCGACCCGCCAGGAATGTTGGAAAATACTACATCCGAGGTGTTAGGTTCACTTAGGTTAGGATATATAACGTTATAGACGTATATAATGTCCTCACCGAGATGTACGGTCCGACACGACCGGGATTTTGTAAAACATTACCAGCGAGGGTCTAGATGGGTTAGGTCAGGTTATATTACGATATAGACGTATATAATGTGCCCACCGAGAAGTAGGGGCCGAGCCGCCAGGAATGTTGGAAAATACTACATCCGAGATGTTAGGTTCCCTCAGGTTAGGATATATAAAGTTATAGACGTATACGAGGTCCTCACGGAAAAGTACGGGCCGACACGACCGGAATTTTGTAAAACATTATCAGCGAGGGTCTAGATGGGTTAGGTTAGGTTATATTACGATATAGACGTATATAATGTGCCCACCTAGAAGTAGGGGCCGACCCGCCAGGAATGTTGGAAAATACTACATCCGAGATGTTAGGTTCTCTTAGGTTAGGGTATATAACGTTATAGACGTATATAGTGTCCCCACCGAGAAGTACGGGCAGACACGACCGCGATTTTGTAAAACATTACCAGCGAGGGTCTAGATGGGTTAGGTTAGGTTATATTACGATATAGACCTATATAATGTGCCCACCGAGAAGTAGGGGTCGACCCGCCAGGAATGTTGGAAAATACTACATCCGAGATGTTAGGTTCCCTTAGGTTAGGATATATAAATTTATAGACTTATATAATGTCCGCACCGAGACGTACGGGAAGACATGAACGGGATTCTGTGAAACATTACCAGCGAGGGTCTATGTGGGTTAGGTTAGGTTATATTACGATATAGACGTATATAATGTGCCCACCGAGAAGTAGGGGCTGACCCGCCAAGAATGTTGGAAAATACTACATCCGAGATGTTAGGTTCCCTTAGGTTAGTATATATAACGTTATAGACGTATATAATGTCCTCACCGAGATGTACGGGCCGACATGACCGGGATTTTGTAAAACGTTACCAGCGAGGGTCTAGATGGGTTAGGTTAGGTTATATTACGATATAGACGTATATAATGTGCCCACCGAGAAGTAGGGGCCGACCCGCCAGAAATGTTGGAAAATTCTACATCCGAGATGTTAAGTTGCCTTAGGTTAGGATATATAACGTTATAGACGTATATAATGTCCGCACCGAGACGTACGGGACGACACGAACGGGATTCTGTAAAACATTCCCAGCTAGGGGCTAGATGTGTTACGTTAGGTTATATTACGTTATAGACGTATATAATGATCCCACCGAGAAGTGGCGCCGACCCGCCAGGAATGTGGTGAAATACTACATCCGAGATGTTAGGTTCCCTTAGGTTAGGATATATAAATTTATAGACGTATATAATGTCCGCACCGAGACTTACGGGAAGACATGAACGGGATTCTGTGAAACATTACCAGCGAGGGTCTAGGTGGGTTAGGTTAGGTTATATTACGATATAGACGTATATAATGTGCCCACCGAGAAGTAGGGGCCGACCCGCCAGGAATGTTGGAAAATACTACATCCGAGATGTTAGGTTCCCTTAGGTTAGGATATATAACGTTATAGACGTATATAATGTCCTCACCGAGATGTACGGGCCGACACGACCGGGATTTTGTAAAACATTACCAGCGAGGGTCTAGATGGGTTAGGTTAGGTTATATTACGATATAGACGTATATAATGTGCCCACCGAGAAGTAGGGGCCGACCCGCCAGGAATGTTGGAAAATACTACATCCGAGATGTTAGGTTCTCTTAGGTTAGGGTATATAACGTTATAGACGTATATAATGTCCCCACCGAGATGTACGGGCCGACACGACCGGGATTTTGTAAAACATTACCAGCGAGGGTCTAGATGGATTCGGTTAGGTTATTTTACGATATAGACGTATGTAATGTGCCCACCGAGAAGTAGGGGCCGACCCGCCAGGAATGTTGGAAAATACTACATCCGAGATGTTAGGTTCCCTCAGGTTAGGATATATAACGTTATAGACGTATATAATGTCCTCACCGAGATGTACGGGCCGACACGACCGGGATTTTGTAAAACATTACCAGCGAGGGTCTAGATGGGTTAGGTTAGGTTATATTACGATATAGACGTATATAATGCGCCCACCGAGAAGTAGGGGCCGACCCGCCAGGAATGTTGGAAAATACTACATCCGAGATGTTAGGTTCTCTTAGGTTAGGGTATATAACGTTATAGACGTATATAATGTCCCCACCGAGAAGTACGGGCCGACACGACCGGGATTTTGTAAACCATTACCAGCGAGGGTCTAGATGGATTCGGTTAGGTTATTTTACGATATAGACGTATGTAATGTGCCAACCGAGAAGTACTGGCCGACCCGCCAGGAATGTTGGAAAATACTACATCCGAGATGTTAGGTTCCCTTAGGTTAGGATATATAAATTTATAGACATATATAATGTCCGCACCGAGACGTACGGGAAGACATGAACGGGATTCTGTGAAGTATTACCAGCGAGGGTCTAGGGGGGTTAGGTTAGGTTATATTACGTTATAGACGTATATAATGTTCCCACCGAGAAGTAGGGGCCGACCCGCCAGAAATGTTGGAAAATTCTACATCCGAGATGTTAAGTTGCCTTAGGTTAGGATATATAACGTTATAGACGTATATAATGTCCGTACCGAGACGTACGGGACGACACGAACGGGATTCTGTAAAACATTCCCAGCTAGGGGCTAGATGTGTTACGTTAGGTTATATTACGTTATAGACGTATATAATGATCCCACCGAGAAGTGGCGCCGACCCGCAAGGAATGTTGTGAAATACTACATCCGAGATGTTAGGTTCCCTTAGGTTAGGATATATAACATTATAGACGTATACAATGTCCTCATCGAGATGTACGGGCCGACACGACCGGGATTTTGTAAAACATTACCAGCGAGGATCTAGATGGGTTAGGTCAGGTTATATTACGATATAGACGTATATAATGTGCCCACCGAGAAGTAGGGGCCGAGCCGCCAGGAATGTTGGAAAATACTACATCCGAGATGTTAGGTTCCCTTAGGTTAGGATATATAAATTTATAGACTTATATAATGTCCGCACCGAGACGTACGGGAAGACATGAACGGGATTCTGTGAAACATTACCAGCGAGGTTCTAGATGGGTTAGGTTAGGTTATATTACGATATAGACCTATATAATGTGCCCACCGAGAAGTAGGGGCCGACCCGCCAGGAATGTTGGAAAATACTACATCCGAGATGTTAGGTTCCCTTAGGTTAGGATACATAAATTTATAGACTTATATAATGTCCGCACCGAGACGTACGGGAAGACATGAACGGGATTCTGTGAAACATTACCAGCGAGGGTCTAGGTGGGTTAGGTTAGGTTATATTACGATATAGACGTATATAATGTGCCCACCGAGAAGTGGCGCCGACCCGCCAGGAATGTTGTGAAATACTACATCCGAGATGTTAGGTTCTCTTAGGTTAGGGTATATAACGTTATAGACGTATATAATGTCCGCACCGAGACGTACGGGACGACACGAAAGGGATTCTGTAAAACATTCCCAGCTAGGGGCTAGATGTGTTACGTTAGGTTATATTACGTTATAGACGTATATAATGATCCCACCGAGAATTGGCGCTGACCCGCCAGGAATGTTGGAAAATACTACATCCGAGATGTTAGGTTCCCTTAGGTTAGGATATATAAATTTATAGACGTATATAATGTCCGCACCGAGACGTACGGGAAGACATGAACGGGATTCTGTGAAACATTACCAGCGAGGGTCTAGGTGGGTTAGGTTAGGTTATATTACGATATAGACGTATATAATGTGCCCACCGAGAAGTAGGGGCCGACCCGACAGGAATGTTGGAAAATACTACATCCGAGATGTTAGGTTCCCTTAGGTTAGGATATATAACGTTATAGACGTATATAATGTCCTCACCGAGATGTACGGGCCGACACGACCGGGATTTTGTAAAACATTACCAGCGAGGGTCTAGATGGGTTAGGTTAGGTTATATTACGATATAGACGTATATAATGCGCCCACCGAGAAGTAGGGGCCGACCCGCCAGGAATGTTGGAAAATACTACATCCGAGATGTTAGGTTCTCTTAGGTTAGGGTATATAACGTTATAGACGTATATAATGTCCCCACCGAGAAGTACGGGCCGACACGACCGGGATTTTGTAAAACATTACCAGCGAGGGTCTAGATGGATTCGGTTAGGTTATTTTACGATATAGACGTATGTAATGTGCCAACCGAGAAGTAGGGGCCGACCCGCCAGGAATGTTGGAAAATACTACATCCGAGATGTTAGGTTCCCTTAGGTTAGGATATATAAATTTATAGACGTATATAATGTGCGCACCGAGACGTACGGGAAGACATGAACGGGATTCTGTGAAGCATTACCAGCGAGGGTCTAGGGGGGTTAGGTTAGGTTATATTACGTTATAGACGTATATAATGTTCCCACCGAGAAGTAGGGGCCGACCCGCCAGAAATGTTGGAAAATTCTACATCCGAGATGTTAAGTTGCCTTAGGTTAGGATATATAACGTTATAGACGTATATAATGTCCGCACCGAGACGTACGGGACGACACGAACGGGATTCTGTAAAACATTCCCAGCTAGGGGCTAGATGTGTTACGTTAGGTTATATTACGTTATAGACGTATATAATGATCCCACCGAGAAGTGGCGCCGACCCGCCAGGAATGTGGTGAAATACTACATCCGAGATGTTAGGTTCCCTTAGGTTAGGATATATAAATTTATAGACGTATATAATGTCCGCACCGAGACTTACGGGAAGACATGAACGGGATTCTGTGAAACATTACCAGCGAGGGTCTAGGTGGGTTAGGTTAGGTTATATTACGATATAGACGTATATAATGTGCTCACCGAGAAGTAGGGGCCGACCCGCCAGGAATGTTGGAAAATACTACATCCGAGATGTTAGCTTCCCTTAGGTTAGGATACATAACGTTATAGACGTATATAATGTCCTCACCGAGATGTACGGGCCGACACGACCGGGATTTTGTAAAACATTACCAGCGAGGGTCTAGATGGGTTAGGTCAGGTTATATTACGATATAGACGTATATAATGTGCCCACCGAGAAGTAGGGGCCGAGCCGCCAGGAATGTTGGAAAATACTACATCCGAGATGTTAGGTTCCCTCAGGTTAGGATATATAAAGTTATAGACGTATACGAGGTCCTCACGGAAAAGTACGGGCCGACACGACCGGAATTTTGTAAAACATTATCAGCGAGGGTCTAGATGGGTTAGGTTAGATTATATTACGATATAGACGTATATAATGTGCCCACCTAGAAGTAGGGGCCGACCCGCCAGGAATGTTGGAAAATACTACATCCGAGATGTTAGGTTCTCTTAGGTTAGGGTATATAACGTTATAGACGTATATAGTGTCCCCACCGAGAAGTACGGGCAGACACGACCGCGATTTTGTAAAACATTACCAGCGAGGGTCTAGATGGGTTAGGTTAGGTTATATTACGATATAGACCTATATAATGTGCCCACCGAGAAGTAGGGGTCGACCCGCCAGGAATGTTGGAAAATACTACATCCGAGATGTTAGGTTCCCTTAGGTTAGGATATATAAATTTATAGACTTATATAATGTCCGCACCGAGACGTACGGGAAGACATGAACGGGATTCTGTGAAACGTTACCAGCGAGGGTCTAGATGGGTTAGGTTAGGTTATATTACGATATAGACGTATATAATGTGCCCACCGAGAAGTAGGGGCCGACCCGCCAGGAATGTTGGAAAATACTACATCCGAGATGTTAGGTTCCCTTAGGTTAGGATATATAAATTTAAAGACGTATATAATGTCCGCACCGAGACGTACGGGAAGACATGAACGGGATTCTGTGAAACATTCCCAGCTAGGGGCTAGATGTGTTACGTTAGGTTATATTACGTTATAGACGTATATAATGATCCCACCGAGAAGTGGCGCCGACCCGCAAGGAATGTTGTGAAATACTACATCCGAGATGTTAGGTTCCCTTAGGTTAGGATATATAAATTTATAGACGTATATAATGTCCGCACCGAGACGTACGGGAAGACATGAACGGGATTCTGTGAAACATTACCAGCGAGGGTCTAGGTGGGTTAGGTTAGGTTACATTACGATATAGACGTATATAATGTGCCCACCGAGAAGTAGGGGCCGACCCGCCAGGAATGTTGGAAAATACTACATCCGAGATGTTAGGTTCCCTTAGGTTAGGATATATAAATTTAAAGACGTATATAATGTCCGCACCGAGACGTACGGGAAGACATGAACGGGATTCTGTGAAACACTCCCAGCTAGGGGCTAGATGTGTTACGTTAGGTTATATTACGTTATAGACGTATATAATGATCCCACCGAGAAGTGGCGCCGACCCGCAAGGAATGTTGTGAAATACTACATCCGAGATGTTAGGTTCCCTTAGGTTAGGATATATAAATTTATAGACGTATATAATGTCCGCACCGAGACGTACGGGAAGACATGAACGGGATTCTGTGAAACATTACCAGCGAGGGTCTAGGTGGGTTAGGTTAGGTTATATTACGATATAGACGTATATAATGTGCCCACCGAGAAGTAGGGGCCGACCCGCCAGGAATGTTGGAAAATACTACATCCGAGATGTTAGGTTCCCTTAGGTTAGGATATATAACGTTATAGACGTATATAATGTCCTCACCGAGATGTACGGGCCGACACGACCGGGATTTTGTAAAACATTACCAGCGAGGGTCTAGATGGGTTAGGTTAGGTTATATTACGATATAGACCTATATAATGATCCCACCGAGAATTGGCGCCGACCCGCCAGGAATGTTGTGAAATACTACATCCGAGATGTTAGGTTCCCTTAGGTTAGGATATATAAATTTATAGACGTATATAATGTCCGCACCGAGACGTACGGGAAGACATGAACGGGATTCTGTGAAACATTACCAGCGAGGGTCTAGGTGGGTTAGGTTAGGTTATATTACGATATAGACGTATATAATGTTCCCACCGAGAAGTAGGGGCCGACCCGCCAGGAATGTTGGAAAATACTACATCCGAGATGTTAGGTTCCCTTAGGTTAGGATATATAACGTTATAGACGTATATAATGTCCTCACCGAGATGTACGGGCCGACACGACCGGGATTTTGTAAAACGTTACCAGCGAGGGTCTAGATGGGTTAGGTTAGGTTATATTACGATATAGACGTATATAATGTGCCCACCGAGAAGTAGGGGCCGACCCGCCAGGAATGTTGGAAAATACTACATCCGAGATGTTAGGTTCCCTTAGGTTAGGATATATAACGTTATAGACGTATATAATGTCCTCACCGAGATGTACGGGCCGACACGACCGGGATTTTGTAAAACATTACCAGCGAGGGTCTAGATGGGTTAGGTTAGGTTATATTACGATATAGACGTATATAATGTGCCCACCGAGAAGTAGGGGCCGACCCGCCAGGAATGTTGGAAAATACTACATCCGAGATGTTAGGTTCCCTTAGGTTAGGATATATAAATTTATAGACGTATATAATGTCCGCACCGAGACGTACGGGAAGACATGAACGGGATTCTGTGAAACATTACCAGCGAGGGTCTAGATGGGTTAGGTTAGGTTATATTACGATATAGACCTATATAATGTGCCCACCGAGAAGTAGGGGCCGACCCGCCAGGAATGTTGGAAAATACTACATCCGAGATGTTAGGTTCCCTTAGGTTAGGATATATAAATTTATAGACTTATATAATGTCCGCACCGAGACGTACGGGAAGACATGAACGGGATTCTGTGAAACATTACCAGCGAGGGTCTAGGTGGGTTAGGTTAGGTTATATTACGATATAGACGTATATAATGTGCCCACCGAGAAGTAGGGGCCGACCCGCCAGGAATGTTGGAAAATACTACATCCGAGATGTTAGGTTCTCTTAGGTTAGGGTATATAACGTTATAGACGTATATAATGTCCCCACCGAGATGTACGGGCCGACACGACCGGGATTTTGTAAAACATTACCAGCGAGGGTCTAGATGGATTCGGTTAGGTTATTTTACGATATAGACGTATGTAATGTGCCCACCGAGAAGTAGGGGCCGACCCGCCAGGAATGTTGGAAAATACTACATCCGAGATGTTAGGTTCCCTTAGGTTAGGATATATAAATTTATAGACTTATATAATGTCCGCACCGAGACGTACGGGAAGACATGAACGGGATTCTGTGAAACATTACCAGCGAGGGTCTAGATGGGTTAGGTTAGGTTATATTACGATATAGACCTATATAATGTGCCCACCGAGAAGTAGGGGCCGACCCGCCAGGAATGTTGGAAAATACTACATCCGAGATGTTAGGTTCCCTTAGGTTAGGATATATAAATTTATAGACTTATATAATGTCCGCACCGAGACGTACGGGAAGACATGAACGGGATTCTGTGAAACATTACCAGCGAGGGTCTAGGTGGGTTAGGTTAGGTTATATTACGATATAGACGTATATAATGTGCCCACCGAGAAGTGGCGCCGACCCGCCAGGAATGTTGTGAAATACTACATCCGAGATGTTAGGTTCCCTTAGTTTAGGATATATAACGTTATAGACGTATATAATGTCCTCACCGAGATGTACGGGCCGACACGACCGGGATTTTGTAAAACGTTACCAGCGAGGGTCTAGATGGGTTAGGTTAGGTTATATTACGATATAGACGTATATAATGTGCCCACCGAGAAGTAGGGGCCGACCCGCCAGGAATGTTGGAAAATACTACATCCGAGATGTTAGGTTCCCTTAGGTTAGGATATATAACGTTATAGACGTATATAATGTCCTCACCGAGATGTACGGGCCGACACGACCGGGATTTTGTAAAACATTACCAGCGAGGGTCTAGATGGGTTAGGTTAGGTTATATTACGATATAGACGTATATAATGTGCCCACCGAGAAGTAGGGGCCGACCCGCCAGGAATGTTGGAAAATACTACATCCGAGATGTTAGGTTCTCTTAGGTTAGGGTATATAACGTTATAGACGTATATAATGTCCCCACCGAGATGTACGGGCCGACACGACCGGGATTTTGTAAAACATTACCAGCGAGGGTCTAGATGGATTCGGTTAGGTTATTTTACGATATAGACGTATGTAATGTGCCCACCGAGAAGTAGGGGCCGACCCGCCAGGAATGTTGGAAAATACTACATCCGAGATGTTAGGTTCCCTTAGGTTAGGATATATAAATTTATAGACGTATATAATGTCCGCACCGAGACGTACGGGAAGACATGAACGGGATTCTGTGAAACATTACCAGCGAGGGTCTAGATGGGTTAGGTTAGGTTATATTACGATATAGACCTATATAATGTGCCCACCGAGAAGTAGGGGCCGACCCGCCAGGAATGTTGGAAAATACTACATCCGAGATGTTAGGTTCCCTTAGGTTAGGATATATAAATTTATAGACTTATATAATGTCCGCACCGAGACGTACGGGAAGACATGAACGGGATTCTGTGAAACATTACCAGCGAGGGTCTAGGTGGGTTAGGTTAGGTTATATTACGATATAGACGTATATAATGTGCCCACCGAGAAGTGGCGCCGACCCGCCAGGAATGTTGTGAAATACTACATCCCAGATGTTAGGTTCCCTTAGTTTAGGATATATAACGTTTTAGACGTATATAATATCCGCACCGAGACGTACGGGACGACACGAACGGGATTCTGTAAAACATTCCCAGCTAGGGGCTAGATGTGTTACGTTAGGTTATATTACATTATAGACGTATATAATGATCCCACCGAGAATTGGCGCCGACCCGCCAGGAATGTTGTGAAATACTACATCCGAGATGTTAAGTTCCCTTAGGTTAGGATATATAAATTTATAGACGTATATAATGTCCGCACCGAGACGTACGGGAAGACATGAACGGGATTCTGTGAAACATTACCAGCGAGGGTCTAGGTGGGTTAGGTTAGGTTATATTACGATATAGACGTATATAATGTGCCCACCGAGAAGTAGGGGCCGACCCGCCAGGAATGTTGGAAAATACTACATCCGAGATGTTAGGTTCTCTTAGGTTAGGGTATATAACGTTATAGACGTATATAATGTCCCCACCGAGATGTACGGGCCGACACGACCGGGATTTTGTAAAACATTACCAGCGAGGGTCTAGATGGATTCGGTTAGGTTATTTTACGATATAGACGTATGTAATGTGCCCACCGAGAAGTAGGGGCCGACCCGCCAGGAATGTTGGAAAATACTACATCCGAGATGTTAGGTTCCCTTAGGTTAGGATATATAAATTTATAGACTTATATAATGTCCGCACCGAGACGTACGGGAAGACATGAACGGGATTCTGTGAAACATTACCAGCGAGGGTCTAGGTGGGTTAGGTTAGGTTACATTACGATATAGACGTATATAATGTGCCCACCGAGAAGTAGGGGCCGACCCGCCAGGAATGTTGGAAAATACTACATCCGAGATGTTAGGTTCCCTTAGGTTAGGATATATAAATTTAAAGACGTATATAATGTCCGCACCGAGACGTACGGGTAGACATGAACGGGATTCTGTGAAACACTCCCAGCTAGGGGCTAGATGTGTTACGTTAGGTTATATTACGTTATAGACGTATATAAGGATCCCACCGAGAAGTGGCGCCGACCCGCAAGGAATGTTGTGAAATACTACATCCGAGATGTTAGGTTCCCTTAGGTTAGGATATATAAATTTATAGACGTATATAATGTCCGCACCGAGACGTACGGGAAGACATGAACGGGATTCTGTGAAACATTACCAGCGAGGGTCTAGGTGGGTTAGGTTAGGTTATATTACGATATAGACGTATATAATGTGCCCACCGAGAAGTAGGGGCCGACCCGCCAGGAATGTTGGAAAATACTACATCCGAGATGTTAGGTTCCCTTAGGTTAGGATATATAACGTTATAGACGTATATAATGTCCTCACCGAGATGTACGGGCCGACACGACCGGGATTTTGTAAAACATTACCAGCGAGGGTCTAGATGGGTTAGGTTAGGTTATATTACGATATAGACCTATATAATGATCCCACCGAGAATTGGCGCCGACCCGCCAGGAATGTTGTGAAATACTACATCCGAGATGTTAGGTTCCCTTAGGTTAGGATATATAAATTTATAGACGTATATAATGTCCGCACCGAGACGTACGGGAAGACATGAACGGGATTCTGTGAAACATTACCAGCGAGGGTCTAGGTGGGTTAGGTTAGGTTATATTACGATATAGACGTATATAATGTTCCCACCGAGAAGTAGGGGCCGACCCGCCAGGAATGTTGGAAAATACTACATCCGAGATGTTAGGTTCCCTTAGGTTAGGATATATAACGTTATAGACGTATATAATGTCCTCACCGAGATGTACGGGCCGACACGACCGGGATTTTGTAAAACGTTACCAGCGAGGGTCTAGATGGGTTAGGTTAGGTTATATTACGATATAGACGTATATAATGTGCCCACCGAGAAGTAGGGGCCGACCCGCCAGGAATGTTGGAAAATACTACATCCGAGATGTTAGGTTCCCTTAGGTTAGGATATATAACGTTATAGACGTATATAATGTCCTCACCGAGATGTACGGGCCGACACGACCGGGATTTTGTAAAACATTACCAGCGAGGGTCTAGATGGGTTAGGTTAGGTTATATTACGATATAGACGTATATAATGTGCCCACCGAGAAGTAGGGGCCGACCCGCCAGGAATGTTGGAAAATACTACATCCGAGATGTTAGGTTCCCTTAGGTTAGGATATATAAATTTATAGACGTATATAATGTCCGCACCGAGACGTACGGGAAGACATGAACGGGATTCTGTGAAACATTACCAGCGAGGGTCTAGATGGGTTAGGTTAGGTTATATTACGATATAGACCTATATAATGTGCCCACCGAGAAGTAGGGGCCGACCCGCCAGGAATGTTGGAAAATACTACATCCGAGATGTTAGGTTCCCTTAGGTTAGGATATATAAATTTATAGACTTATATAATGTCCGCACCGAGACGTACGGGAAGACATGAACGGGATTCTGTGAAACATTACCAGCGAGGGTCTAGGTGGGTTAGGTTAGGTTATATTACGATATAGACGTATATAATGTGCCCACCGAGAAGTAGGGGCCGACCCGCCAGGAATGTTGGAAAATACTACATCCGAGATGTTAGGTTCTCTTAGGTTAGGGTATATAACGTTATAGACGTATATAATGTCCCCACCGAGATGTACGGGCCGACACGACCGGGATTTTGTAAAACATTACCAGCGAGGGTCTAGATGGATTCGGTTAGGTTATTTTACGATATAGACGTATGTAATGTGCCCACCGAGAAGTAGGGGCCGACCCGCCAGGAATGTTGGAAAATACTACATCCGAGATGTTAGGTTCCCTTAGGTTAGGATATATAAATTTATAGACTTATATAATGTCCGCACCGAGACGTACGGGAAGACATGAACGGGATTCTGTGAAACATTACCAGCGAGGGTCTAGATGGGTTAGGTTAGGTTATATTACGATATAGACCTATATAATGTGCCCACCGAGAAGTAGGGGCCGACCCGCCAGGAATGTTGGAAAATACTACATCCGAGATGTTAGGTTCCCTTAGGTTAGGATATATAAATTTATAGACTTATATAATGTCCGCACCGAGACGTACGGGAAGACATGAACGGGATTCTGTGAAACATTACCAGCGAGGGTCTAGGTGGGTTAGGTTAGGTTATATTACGATATAGACGTATATAATGTGCCCACCGAGAAGTGGCGCCGACCCGCCAGGAATGTTGTGAAATACTACATCCGAGATGTTAGGTTCCCTTAGTTTAGGATATATAACGTTATAGACGTATATAATGTCCTCACCGAGATGTACGGGCCGACACGACCGGGATTTTGTAAAACGTTACCAGCGAGGGTCTAGATGGGTTAGGTTAGGTTATATTACGATATAGACGTATATAATGTGCCCACCGAGAAGTAGGGGCCGACCCGCCAGGAATGTTGGAAAATACTACATCCGAGATGTTAGGTTCCCTTAGGTTAGGATATATAACGTTATAGACGTATATAATGTCCTCACCGAGATGTACGGGCCGACACGACCGGGATTTTGTAAAACATTACCAGCGAGGGTCTAGATGGGTTAGGTTAGGTTATATTACGATATAGACGTATATAATGTGCCCACCGAGAAGTAGGGGCCGACCCGCCAGGAATGTTGGAAAATACTACATCCGAGATGTTAGGTTCTCTTAGGTTAGGGTATATAACGTTATAGACGTATATAATGTCCCCACCGAGATGTACGGGCCGACACGACCGGGATTTTGTAAAACATTACCAGCGAGGGTCTAGATGGATTCGGTTAGGTTATTTTACGATATAGACGTATGTAATGTGCCCACCGAGAAGTAGGGGCCGACCCGCCAGGAATGTTGGAAAATACTACATCCGAGATGTTAGGTTCCCTTAGGTTAGGATATATAAATTTATAGACGTATATAATGTCCGCACCGAGACGTACGGGAAGACATGAACGGGATTCTGTGAAACATTACCAGCGAGGGTCTAGATGGGTTAGGTTAGGTTATATTACGATATAGACCTATATAATGTGCCCACCGAGAAGTAGGGGCCGACCCGCCAGGAATGTTGGAAAATACTACATCCGAGATGTTAGGTTCCCTTAGGTTAGGATATATAAATTTATAGACTTATATAATGTCCGCACCGAGACGTACGGGAAGACATGAACGGGATTCTGTGAAACATTACCAGCGAGGGTCTAGGTGGGTTAGGTTAGGTTATATTACGATATAGACGTATATAATGTGCCCACCGAGAAGTGGCGCCGACCCGCCAGGAATGTTGTGAAATACTACATCCGAGATGTTAGGTTCCCTTAGTTTAGGATATATAACGTTTTAGACGTATATAATATCCGCACCGAGACGTACGGGACGACACGAACGGGATTCTGTAAAACATTCCCAGCTAGGGGCTAGATGTGTTACGTTAGGTTATATTACATTATAGACGTATATAATGATCCCACCGAGAATTGGCGCCGACCCGCCAGGAATGTTGTGAAATACTACATCCGAGATGTTAAGTTCCCTTAGGTTAGGATATATAAATTTATAGACGTATATAATGTCCGCACCGAGACGTACGGGAAGACATGAACGGGATTCTGTGAAACATTACCAGCGAGGGTCTAGGTGGGTTAGGTTAGGTTATATTACGATATAGACGTATATAATGTGCCCACCGAGAAGTAGGGGCCGACCCGCCAGGAATGTTGGAAAATACTACATCCGAGATGTTAGGTTCTCTTAGGTTAGGGTATATAACGTTATAGACGTATATAATGTCCCCACCGAGATGTACGGGCCGACACGACCGGGATTTTGTAAAACATTACCAGCGAGGGTCTAGATGGATTCGGTTAGGTTATTTTACGATATAGACGTATGTAATGTGCCCACCGAGAAGTAGGGGCCGACCCGCCAGGAATGTTGGAAAATACTACATCCGAGATGTTAGGTTCCCTTAGGTTAGGATATATAAATTTATAGACTTATATAATGTCCGCACCGAGACGTACGGGAAGACATGAACGGGATTCTGTGAAACATTACCAGCGAGGGTCTAGATGGGTTAGGTTAGGTTATATTACGATATAGACCTATATAATGTGCCCACCGAGAAGTAGGGGCCGACCCGCCAGGAATGTTGGAAAATACTACATCCGAGAAGTTAGGTTCCCTTAGGTTAGGATATATAAATTTATAGACTTATATAATGTCCGCACCGAGACGTACGGGAAGACATGAACGGGATTCTGTGAAACATTACCAGCGAGGGTCTAGGTGGGTTAGGTTAGGTTATATTACGATATAGACGTATATAATGTGCCCACCGAGAAGTGGCGCCGACCCGCCAGGAATGTTGTGAAATACTACATCCGAGATGTTAGGTTCCCTTAGTTTAGGATATATAACGTTTTAGACGTATATAATATCCGCACCGAGACGTACGGGACGCCACGAACGGGATTCTGTAAAACATTCCCAGCTAGGGGCTAGATGTGTTACGTTAGGTTATATTACATTATAGACGTATATAATGATCCCACCGAGAATTGGCGCCGACCCGCCAGGAATGTTGTGAAATACTACATCCGAGATGTTAGGTTCCCTTAGGTTAG
Organism: Xylocopa violacea; assembly: GCA_963969225.1. Lineage (NCBI taxonomy): Eukaryota > Metazoa > Arthropoda > Insecta > Hymenoptera > Apidae > Xylocopa > Xylocopa violacea. The sequence continues at coordinate 6,964,645 of CAXAJV010000761.1, forward strand.
GATATATAAATTTATAGACGTATATAATGTCCGCACCGAGACGTACGGGAAGACATGAACGGGATTCTGTGAAACATTACCAGCGAGGGTCTAGATGGGTTAGGTTAGGTTATATTACGATATAGACGTATATAATGTGCCCACCGAGAAGTAGGGGCCGACCCGCCAGGAATGTTGGAAAATACTACATCCGAGATGTTAGGTTCTCTTAGGTTAGGGTATATAACGTTATAGACGTATATAATGTCCCCACCGAGATGTACGGGCCGACACGACCGGGATTTTGTAAAACATTACCAGCGAGGGTCTAGATGGATTCGGTTAGGTTATTTTACGATATAGACGTATGTAATGTGCCCACCGAGAAGTAGGGGCCGACCCGCCAGGAATGTTGGAAAATACTACATCCGAGATGTTAGGTTCCCTTAGGTTAGGATATATAAATTTATAGACTTATATAATGTCCGCACCGAGACGTACGGGAAGACATGAACGGGATTCTGTGAAGTATTACCAGCGAGGGTCTAGGGGGGTTAGGTTAGGTTATATTACGTTATAGACGTATATAATGTTCCCACCGAGAAGTAGGGGCCGACCCGCCAGAAATGTTGGAAAATTCTACATCCGAGATGTTAAGTTGCCTTAGGTTAGGATATATAACGTTATAGACGTATATAATGTCCGCACCGAGACGTACGGGACGACATGAACGGGATTCTGTGAAACATTACCAGCGAGGGTCTAGGTGGGTTAGGTTAGGTTATATTACGATATAGACGTATATAATGTTCCCACCGAGAAGTAGGGGCCGACCCGCCAGGAATGTTGGAAAATACTACATCCGAGATGTTAGGTTCCCTTAGGTTAGGATATATAACGTTATAGACGTATATAATGTCCTCACCGAGATGTACGGGCCGACACGACCGGGATTTTGTAAAACGTTACCAGCGAGGGTCTAGATGGGTTAGGTTAGGTTATATTACGATATAGACGTATATAATGTGCCCACCGAGAAGTAGGGGCCGACCCGCCAGGAATGTTGGAAAATACTACATCCGAGATGTTAGGTTCCCTTAGGTTAGGATATATAACGTTATAGACGTATATAATGTCCTCACCGAGATGTACGGGCCGACACGACCGGGATTTTGTAAAACATTACCAGCGAGGGTCTAGATGGGTTAGGTTAGGTTATATTACGATATAGACGTATATAATGTGCCCACCGAGAAGTAGGGGCCGACCCGCCAGGAATGTTGGAAAATACTACATCCGAGATGTTAGGTTCCCTTAGGTTAGGATATATAAATTTATAGACGTATATAATGTCCGCACCGAGACGTACGGGAAGACATGAACGGGATTCTGTGAAACATTACCAGCGAGGGTCTAGATGGGTTAGGTTAGGTTATATTACGATATAGACCTATATAATGTGCCCACCGAGAAGTAGGGGCCGACCCGCCAGGAATGTTGGAAAATACTACATCCGAGATGTTAGGTTCCCTTAGGTTAGGATATATAAATTTATAGACTTATATAATGTCCGCACCGAGACGTACGGGAAGACATGAACGGGATTCTGTGAAACATTACCAGCGAGGGTCTAGGTGGGTTAGGTTAGGTTATATTACGATATAGACGTATATAATGTGCCCACCGAGAAGTAGGGGCCGACCCGCCAGGAATGTTGGAAAATACTACATCCGAGATGTTAGGTTCTCTTAGGTTAGGGTATATAACGTTATAGACGTATATAATGTCCCCACCGAGATGTACGGGCCGACACGACCGGGATTTTGTAAAACATTACCAGCGAGGGTCTAGATGGATTCGGTTAGGTTATTTTACGATATAGACGTATGTAATGTGCCCACCGAGAAGTAGGGGCCGACCCGCCAGGAATGTTGGAAAATACTACATCCGAGATGTTAGGTTCCCTTAGGTTAGGATATATAAATTTATAGACTTATATAATGTCCGCACCGAGACGTACGGGAAGACATGAACGGGATTCTGTGAAACATTACCAGCGAGGGTCTAGATGGGTTAGGTTAGGTTATATTACGATATAGACCTATATAATGTGCCCACCGAGAAGTAGGGGCCGACCCGCCAGGAATGTTGGAAAATACTACATCCGAGATGTTAGGTTCCCTTAGGTTAGGATATATAAATTTATAGACTTATATAATGTCCGCACCGAGACGTACGGGAAGACATGAACGGGATTCTGTGAAACATTACCAGCGAGGGTCTAGGTGGGTTAGGTTAGGTTATATTACGATATAGACGTATATAATGTGCCCACCGAGAAGTGGCGCCGACCCGCCAGGAATGTTGTGAAATACTACATCCGAGATGTTAGGTTCCCTTAGTTTAGGATATATAACGTTATAGACGTATATAATGTCCTCACCGAGATGTACGGGCCGACACGACCGGGATTTTGTAAAACGTTACCAGCGAGGGTCTAGATGGGTTAGGTTAGGTTATATTACGATATAGACGTATATAATGTGCCCACCGAGAAGTAGGGGCCGACCCGCCAGGAATGTTGGAAAATACTACATCCGAGATGTTAGGTTCCCTTAGGTTAGGATATATAACGTTATAGACGTATATAATGTCCTCACCGAGATGTACGGGCCGACACGACCGGGATTTTGTAAAACATTACCAGCGAGGGTCTAGATGGGTTAGGTTAGGTTATATTACGATATAGACGTATATAATGTGCCCACCGAGAAGTAGGGGCCGACCCGCCAGGAATGTTGGAAAATACTACATCCGAGATGTTAGGTTCTCTTAGGTTAGGGTATATAACGTTATAGACGTATATAATGTCCCCACCGAGATGTACGGGCCGACACGACCGGGATTTTGTAAAACATTACCAGCGAGGGTCTAGATGGATTCGGTTAGGTTATTTTACGATATAGACGTATGTAATGTGCCCACCGAGAAGTAGGGGCCGACCCGCCAGGAATGTTGGAAAATACTACATCCGAGATGTTAGGTTCCCTTAGGTTAGGATATATAAATTTATAGACGTATATAATGTCCGCACCGAGACGTACGGGAAGACATGAACGGGATTCTGTGAAACATTACCAGCGAGGGTCTAGATGGGTTAGGTTAGGTTATATTACGATATAGACCTATATAATGTGCCCACCGAGAAGTAGGGGCCGACCCGCCAGGAATGTTGGAAAATACTACATCCGAGATGTTAGGTTCCCTTAGGTTAGGATATATAAATTTATAGACTTATATAATGTCCGCACCGAGACGTACGGGAAGACATGAACGGGATTCTGTGAAACATTACCAGCGAGGGTCTAGGTGGGTTAGGTTAGGTTATATAACGATATAGACGTATATAATGTGCCCACCGAGAAGTGGCGCCGACCCGCCAGGAATGTTGTGAAATACTACATCCGAGATGTTAGGTTCCCTTAGTTTAGGATATATAACGTTTTAGACGTATATAATATCCGCACCGAGACGTACGGGACGACACGAACGGGATTCTGTAAAACATTCCCAGCTAGGGGCTAGATGTGTTACGTTAGGTTATATTACATTATAGACGTATATAATGATCCCACCGAGAATTGGCGCCGACCCGCCAGGAATGTTGTGAAATACTACATCCGAGATGTTAAGTTCCCTTAGGTTAGGATATATAAATTTATAGACGTATATAATGTCCGCACCGAGACGTACGGGAAGACATGAACGGGATTCTGTGAAACATTACCAGCGAGGGTCTAGGTGGGTTAGGTTAGGTTATATTACGATATAGACGTATATAATGTGCCCACCGAGAAGTAGGGGCCGACCCGCCAGGAATGTTGGAAAATACTACATCCGAGATGTTAGGTTCTCTTAGGTTAGGGTATATAACGTTATAGACGTATATAATGTCCCCACCGAGATGTACGGGCCGACACGACCGGGATTTTGTAAAACATTACCAGCGAGGGTCTAGATGGATTCGGTTAGGTTATTTTACGATATAGACGTATGTAATGTGCCCACCGAGAAGTAGGGGCCGACCCGCCAGGAATGTTGGAAAATACTACATCCGAGATGTTAGGTTCCCTTAGGTTAGGATATATAAATTTATAGACTTATATAATGTCCGCACCGAGACGTACGGGAAGACATGAACGGGATTCTGTGAAACATTACCAGCGAGGGTCTAGATGGGTTAGGTTAGGTTATATTACGATATAGACCTATATAATGTGCCCACCGAGAAGTAGGGGCCGACCCGCCAGGAATGTTGGAAAATACTACATCCGAGAAGTTAGGTTCCCTTAGGTTAGGATATATAAATTTATAGACTTATATAATGTCCGCACCGAGACGTACGGGAAGACATGAACGGGATTCTGTGAAACATTACCAGCGAGGGTCTAGGTGGGTTAGGTTAGGTTATATTACGATATAGACGTATATAATGTGCCCACCGAGAAGTGGCGCCGACCCGCCAGGAATGTTGTGAAATACTACATCCGAGATGTTAGGTTCCCTTAGTTTAGGATATATAACGTTTTAGACGTATATAATATCCGCACCGAGACGTACGGGACGCCACGAACGGGATTCTGTAAAACATTCCCAGCTAGGGGCTAGATGTGTTACGTTAGGTTATATTACATTATAGACGTATATAATGATCCCACCGAGAATTGGCGCCGACCCGCCAGGAATGTTGTGAAATACTACATCCGAGATGTTAGGTTCCCTTAGGTTAGGATATATAAATTTATAGACGTATATAATGTCCGCACCGAGACGTACGGGAAGACATGAACGGGATTCTGTGAAACATTACCAGCGAGGGTCTAGATGGGTTAGGTTAGGTTATATTACGATATAGACGTATATAATGTGCCCACCGAGAAGTAGGGGCCGACCCGCCAGGAATGTTGGAAAATACTACATCCGAGATGTTAGGTTCTCTTAGGTTAGGGTATATAACGTTATAGACGTATATAATGTCCCCACCGAGATGTACGGGCCGACACGACCGGGATTTTGTAAAACATTACCAGCGAGGGTCTAGATGGATTCGGTTAGGTTATTTTACGATATAGACGTATGTAATGTGCCCACCGAGAAGTAGGGGCCGACCCGCCAGGAATGTTGGAAAATACTACATCCGAGATGTTAGGTTCCCTTAGGTTAGGATATATAAATTTATAGACTTATATAATGTCCGCACCGAGACGTACGGGAAGACATGAACGGGATTCTGTGAAACATTACCAGCGAGGGTCTAGATGGGTTAGGTTAGGTTATATTACGATATAGACCTATATAATGTGCCCACCGAGAAGTAGGGGCCGACCCGCCAGGAATGTTGGAAAATACTACATCCGAGATGTTAGGTTCTCTTAGGTTAGGGTATATAACGTTATAGACGTATATAATGTCCCCACCGAGATGTACGGGCCGACACGACCGGGATTTTGTAAAACATTACCAGCGAGGGTCTAGATGGATTCGGTTAGGTTATTTTACGATATAGACGTATGTAATGTGCCCACCGAGAAGTAGGGGCCGACCCGCCAGGAATGTTGGAAAATACTACATCCGAGATGTTAGGTTCCCTTAGGTCAGGATATATAAATTTATAGACGTATATAATGTCCGCACCGAGACGTACGGGAAGACATGAACGGGATTCTGTGAAGTATTACCAGCGAGGGTCTAGGGGGGTTAGGTTAGGTTATATTACGTTATAGACGTATATAATGTTCCCACCGAGAAGTAGGGGCCGACCCGCCAGAAATGTTGGAAAATTCTACATCCGAGATGTTAAGTTGCCTTAGGTTAGGATATATAACGTTATAGACGTATATAATGTCCGCACCGAGACGTACGGGACGACACGAACGGGATTCTGTAAAACATTCCCAGCTAGGGGCTAGATGTGTTACGTTAGGTTATATTACGTTATAGACGTATATAATGATCCCACCGAGAAGTGGCGCCGACCCGCAAGGAATGTTGTGAAACACTACATCCGAGATGTTAGGTTCCCTTAGGTTAGGATATATAACGTTATAGACGTATATAATGTCCTCATCGAGATGTACGGGCCGACACGACCGGGATTTTGTAAAACATTACCAGCGAGGATCTAGATGGGTTAGGTCAGGTTATATTACGATATAGACGTATATAATGTGCCCACCGAGAAGTAGGGGCCGAGCCGCCAGGAATGTTGGAAAATACTACATCCGAGATGTTAGGTTCCCTTAGGTTAGGATATATAAATTTATAGACTTATATAATGTCCGCACCGAGACGTACGGGAAGACATGAACGGGATTCTGTGAAACATTACCAGCGAGGGTCTAGATGGGTTAGGTTAGGTTATATTACGATATAGACCTATATAATGTGCCCACCGAGAAGTAGGGGCCGACCCGCCAGGAATGTTGGAAAATACTACATCCGAGATGTTAGGTTCCCTTAGGTTAGGATATATAAATTTATAGAATTATATAATGTCCGCACCGAGACGTACGGGAAGACATGAACGGGATTCTGTGAAACATTACCAGCGAGGGTCTAGGTGGGTTAGGTTAGGTTATATTACGATATAGACGTATATAATGTGCCCACCGAGAAGTGGCGCCGACCCGCCAGGAATGTTGTGAAATACTACATCCGAGATGTTAGGTTCCCTTAGTTTAGGATATATAACGTTATAGACGTATATAATGTCCGCACCGAGACGTACGGGACGACACGAACGGGATTCTGTAAAACATTCCCAGCTAGGAGCTAGATGTGTTACGTTAGGTTATATTACGTTATAGACGTATATAATGATCCCACCGAGAAGTGGCGCCGACCCGCCAGGAATGTGGTGAAATACTACATCCGAGATGTTAGGTTCCCTTAGGTTAGGATATATAAATTTATAGACGTATATAATGTCCGCACCGAGACGTACGGGAAGACATGAACGGGATTCTGTGAAACATTACCAGCGAGGGTCTAGGTGGGTTAGGTTAGGTTATATTACGATATAGACGTATATAATGTGCCCACCGAGAAGTAGGGTCCGACCCGCCAGGAATGTTGGAAAATACTACATCCGAGATGTTAGGTTCCCTTAGGTTAGGATACATAACGTTATAGACGTATATAATGTCCTCACCGAGATGTACGGGCCGACACGACCGGGATTTTGTAAAACATTACCAGCGAGGGTCTAGATGGGTTAGGTTAGGTTATATTACGATATAGACGTATATAATGAGCCCACCGAGAAGTAGGGGCAGACACGACCGCGATTTTGTAAAACATTACCAGCGAGGGTCTAGATGGGTTAGGTTAGGTTATATTACGATATAGACCTATATAATGATCCCACCGAGAATTGGCGCCGACCCGCCAGGAATGTTGTGAAATACTACATCCGAGATGTTAGGTTCCCTTAGGTTAGGATATATAAATTTATAGACGTATATAATGTCCGCACCGAGACGTACGGGAAGACATGAACGGGATTCTGTGAAACATTACCAGCAAGGGTCTAGGTGGGTTAGGTTAGGTTATATTACGATATAGACGTATATAATGTCCCCACCGAGAAGTAGGGGCCGACCCGCCAGGAATGTTGGAAAATACTACATCCGAGATGTTAGGTTCACTTAGGTTAGGATATATAACGTTATAGACGTATATAATGTCCTCACCGAGATGTACGGTCCGACACGACCGGGATTTTGTAAAACATTACCAGCGAGGGTCTAGATGGGTTAGGTCAGGTTATATTACGATATAGACGTATATAATGTGCCCACCGAGAAGTAAGGGCCGAGCCGCCAGGAATGTTGGAAAATACTACATCCGAGATGTTAGGTTCCCTCAGGTTAGGATATATAAAGTTATAGACGTATACGAGGTCCTCACGGAAAAGTACGGGCCGACACGACCGGAATTTTGTAAAACATTATCAGCGAGGGTCTAGATGGGTTAGGTTAGGTTATATTACGATATAGACGTAGATAATGTGCCCACCTAGAAGTAGGGGCCGACCCGCCAGGAATGTTGGAAAATACTACATCCGAGATGTTAGGTTCTCTTAGGTTAGGGTATATAACGTTATAGACGTATATAGTGTCCCCACCGAGAAGTACGGGCAGACACGACCGCGATTTTGTAAAACATTACCAGCGAGGGTCTAGATGGGTTAGGTTAGGTTATATTACGATATAGACCTATATAATGTGCCCACCGAGAAGTAGGGGTCGACCCGCCAGGAATGTTGGAAAATACTACATCCGAGATGTTAGGTTCCCTTAGGTTAGGATATATAAATTTATAGACTTATATAATGTCCGCACCGAGACGTACAGGAAGACATGAACGGGATTCTGTGAAACATTACCAGCGAGGGTCTAGATGGGTTAGGTTAGGTTATATTACGATATAGACGTATATAATGTGCCCACCGAGAAGTAGGGGCCGACCCGCCAGGAATGTTGGAAAATACTACATCCGAGATGTTAGGTTCCCTTAGGTTAGGATATATAAATTTATAGACGTATATAATGTCCGCACCGAGACATACGGGAAGACATGAACGGGATTCTGTGAAGCATTACCAGCGAGGGTCTAGGGGGGTTAGGTTAGGTTATTTTACGATATAGACGTATGTAATGTGCCAACCGAGAAGTAGGGGCCGACCCGCCAGGAATGTTGGAAAATACTACATCCGAGATGTTAGGTTCCCTTAGGTTAGGATATATAAATTTATAGACGTATATAATGTCCGCACCGAGACGTACGGGAAGACATGAACGGGATTCTGGGAAGCATTACCAGCGAGGGTCTAGGGGGGTTAGGTTAGGTTATATTACGTTATAGACGTATATAATGTTCCCACCGAGAAGTAGGGGCCGACCCGCCAGAAATGTTGGAAAATTCTACATCCGAGATGTTAAGTTGCCTTAGGTTAGGATATATAACGTTATAGACGTATATAATGTCCGCACCGAGACGTACGGGACGACACGAACGGGATTCTGTAAAACATTTCCAGCTAGGGGCTAGATGTGTTACGTTAGGTTATATTACGTTATAGACGTATATAATGATCTCACCGAGAAGTGGCGCCGACCCGCCAGGAATGTGGTGAAATACTACATCCGAGATGTTAGGTTCCCTTAGGTTAGGATATATAAATTTATAGACGTATATAATGTCCGCACCGAGACGTACGGGAAGACATGAACGGGATTCTGTGAAACATTACCAGCGAGGGTCTAGATGGGTTAGGTTAGGTTATATTACGATATAGACCTATATAATGTGCCCACCGAGAAGTAGGGGCCGACCCGCCAGGAATGTTGGAAAATACTACATCCGAGATGTTAGGTTCCCTTAGGTTAGGATATATAACGTTATAGACGTATATAATGTCCTCACCGAGATGTACGGGCCGACACGACCGGGATTTTGTAAAACATTACCAGGGAGGGTCTAGATGGGTTAGGTTAGGTTATATTACGATATAGACGTATATAATGTGCCCACCGAGAAGTAGGGGCCGACCCGCCAGGAATGTTGGAAAATACTACATCCGAGATGTTAGGTTCTCTTAGGTTAGGGTATATAACGTTATAGACGTATATAATGTCCGCACCGAGACGTACGGGACGACACGTACGGGATTCTGTAAAACATTCCCAGCTAGGGGCTAGATGTGTTACGTTAGGTTATATTACGTTATAGACGTATATAATGATCCCACCGAGAATTGGCGCCGACCCGCCAGGAATGTTGTGAAATACTACATTCGAGATGTTAGGTTCCCTTAGGTTAGGATATATAAATTTATAGACGTATATAATGTCCGCACCGAGACGTACGGGAAGACATGAACGGGATTCTGTGAGGTATTACCAGCGAGGGTCTAGGGGGGTTAGGTTAGGTTATATTACGTTATAGACGTATATAATGTTCCCACCGAGAAGTAGGGGAAGACCCGCCAGAAATGTTGGAAAATTCTACATCCGAGATGTTAAGTTGCCTTAGGTTAGGATATATAACGTTATAGACGTATATAATGTCCGCACCGAGACGTACGGGACGACACGAACGGGATTCTGTAAAACATTCCCAGCTAGGGGCTAGATGTGTTACGTTAGGTTATATTACGTTATAGACGTATATAATGATCCCACCGAGAATTGGCGCCGACCCGCAAGGAATGTTGTGAAATACTACATCCGAGATGTTAGGTTCCCTTAGGTTAGGATATATAACGTTATAGACGTATATAATGTCCTCACCGAGATGTACGGGCCGACACGACCGGGATTTTGTAAAACATTACCAGCGAGGATCTAGATGGGTTAGGTCAGGTTATATTACGATATAGACGTATATAATGTGCCCACCGAGAAGTAGGGGCCGAGCCGCCAGGAATGTTGGAAAATACTACACCCGAGATGTTAGGTTCCCTTAGGTTAGGATATATAAATTTATAGACGTATATAATGTCCGCACCGAGACGTACGGGAAGACATGAACGGGATTCTGTGAAGCATTACCAGCGAGGGTCTAGGGGGGTTAGGTTAGGTTATATTACGTTATAGACGTATATAATGTTCCCACCGAGAATCGTAGGGGCCGACCCGCCAGAAATGTTGGAAAATTCTACATCCGAGATGTTAAGTTGCCTTAGGTTAGGATATATAACGTTATAGACGTATATAATGTCCGCACCGAGACGTACGGGACGACACGAACGGGATTCTGTAAAACATTTCCAGCTAGGGGCTAGATGTGTTACGTTAGGTTATTTTACGATATAGACGTATGTAATGTGCCAACCGAGAAGTAGGGGCCGACCCGCCAGGAATGTTGGAAAATACTACATCCGAGATGTTAGGTTCCCTTAGGTTAGGATATATAAATTTATAGACGTATATAATGTCCGCACCGAGACGTACGGGAAGACATGAACGGGATTCTGTGAAGCATTACCAGCGAGGTTCTAGGGGGGTTAGGTTAGGTTATATTACGTTATAGACGTATATAATGTTCCCACCGAGAAGTAGGGGCCGACCCGCCAGAAATGTTGGAATATTCTACATCCGAGATGTTAAGTTGCCTTAGGTTAGGATATATAACGTTATAGACGTATATAATGTCCGCACCGAGACGTACGGGACGACACGATCGGGATTCTGTAAAACATTCCGAGCTAGGGGCTAGATGTGTTACGTTAGGTTATATTACGTTATAGACGTATATAATGATCCCACCGAGAAGTGGCGCCGACTCGCCAGGAATGTGGTGAAATACTACATCCGAGATGTTAGGTTCCCTTAGGTTAGGATATATAAATTTATAGACGTATATAATGTCCGCACCGAGACGTACGGGAAGACATGAACGGGATTCTGTGAAACATTACCAGCGAGGGTCTAGGTGGGTTAGGTTAGGTTATATTACGATATAGACGTATATAATGTCCCCACCGAGAAGTAGGGGCCGACCCGCCAGGAATGTTGGAAAATACTACGTCCGAGATGTTAGGTTCCCTTAGGTTAGGATATATAACGTTATAGACGTATATAATGTCCTCACCGAGATGTACGGGCCGACACGACCGGGATTTTGTAAAACATTACCAGCGAGGGTCTAGATGGGTTAGGTTAGGTTATATTACGATATAGACGTATATAATGTGCCCACCGAGAAGTAGGGGCCGACCCGCCAGGAATGTTGGAAAATACTACATCCGAGATGTTAGGTTCTCTTAGGTTAGGGTATATAACGTTATAGACGTATATAATGTCCCCACCGAGATGTACGGGCCGACACGACCGGGATTTTGTAAAACACTACCAGCGAGGGTCTAGATGGATTCGGTTAGGTTATTTTACGATATAGACGTATGTAATGTGCCCACCGAGAAGTAGGGGCCGACCCGCCAGGAATGTTGGAAAATACTACATCCGAGATGTTAGGTTCCCTTAGGTTAGGATATATAAATTTATAGACGTATATAATGTCCGCACCGAGACGTACGGGAAGACATGAACGGGATTCTGTGAAGCATTACCAGCGAGGGTCTAGGGGGGTTAGGTTAGGTTATATTACGTTACAGACGTATATAATGTTCCCACCGAGAAGTAGGGGCCGACCCGCCAGAAATGTTGGAAAATTCTACATCCGAGATGTTAAGTTGCCTTAGGTTAGGATATATAACGTTATAGACGTATATAATGTCCGCACCGAGACGTACGGGACGACACGAACGGGATTCTGTAAAACATTCCCAGCTAGGGGCTAGATGTGTTACGTTAGGTTATATTACGTTATAGACGTATATAATGATCCCACCGAGAAGTGGCGCCGACCCGCAAGGAATGTTGTGAAATACTACATCCGAGATGTTAGGTTCCCTTAGGTTAGGATATATAACGTTATAGACGTATATAATGTCCTCACCGAGATGTACGGGCCGACACGACCGGGATTTTGTAAAACATTACCAGCGAGGATCTAGATGGGTTAGGTCAGGTTATATTACGATATAGACGTATATAATGTGCCCACCGACAAGTAGGGGCCGAGCCGCCAGGAATGTTGGAAAATACTACATCCGAGATGTTAGGTTCCCTTAGGTTAGGATATATAAATTTATAGACTTATATAATGTCCGCACCGAGACGTACGGGAAGACATGAACGGGATTCTGTGAAACATTACCAGCGAGGGTCTAGATGGGTTAGGTTAGGTTATATTACGATATAGACCTATATAATGTGCCCACCGAGAAGTAGGGGCGGACCCGCCAGGAATGTTGGAAAATACTACATCCGAGATGTTAGGTTCCCTTAGGTTAGGATATATAACGTTATAGACGTATATAATGTCCTCACCGAGATGTACGGGCCGACACGACCGGGATTTTGTAAAACATTACCAGGGAGGGTCTAGATGGGTTAGGTTAGGTTATATTACGATATAGACGTATATAATGTGCCCACCGAGAAGTAGGGGCCGACCCGCCAGGAATGTTGGAAAATACTACATCCGAGATGTTAGGTTCTCTTAGGTTAGGGTATATAACGTTATAGACGTATATAATGTCCGCACCGAGACGTACGGGACGACACGTACGGGATTCTGTAAAACATTCCCAGCTAGGGGCTAGATGTGTTACGTTAGGTTATATTACGTTATAGACGTATATAATGATCCCACCGAGAATTGGCGCCGACCCGCCAGGAATGTTGTGAAATACTACATTCGAGATGTTAGGTTCCCTTAGGTTAGGATATATAAATTTATAGACGTATATAATGTCCGCACCGAGACGTACGGGAAGACATGAACGGGATTCTGTGAGGTATTACCAGCGAGGGTCTAGGGGGGTTAGGTTAGGTTATATTACGTTATAGACGTATATAATGTTCCCACCGAGAAGTAGGGGAAGACCCGCCAGAAATGTTGGAAAATTCTACATCCGAGATGTTAAGTTGCCTTAGGTTAGGATATATAACGTTATAGACGTATATAATGTCCGCACCGAGACGTACGGGACGACACGAACGGGATTCTGTAAAACATTCCCAGCTAGGGGCTAGATGTGTTACGTTAGGTTATATTACGTTATAGACGTATATAATGATCCCACCGAGAATTGGCGCCGACCCGCAAGGAATGTTGTGAAATACTACATCCGAGATGTTAGGTTCCCTTAGGTTAGGATATATAACGTTATAGACGTATATAATGTCCTCACCGAGATGTACGGGCCGACACGACCGGGATTTTGTAAAACATTACCAGCGAGGATCTAGATGGGTTAGGTCAGGTTATATTACGATATAGACGTATATAATGTGCCCACCGAGAAGTAGGGGCCGAGCCGCCAGGAATGTTGGAAAATACTACACCCGAGATGTTAGGTTCCCTTAGGTTAGGATATATAAATTTATAGACGTATATAATGTCCGCACCGAGACGTACGGGAAGACATGAACGGGATTCTGTGAAGCATTACCAGCGAGGGTCTAGGGGGGTTAGGTTAGGTTATATTACGTTATAGACGTATATAATGTTCCCACCGAGAATCGTAGGGGCCGACCCGCCAGAAATGTTGGAAAATTCTACATCCGAGATGTTAAGTTGCCTTAGGTTAGGATATATAACGTTATAGACGTATATAATGTCCGCACCGAGACGTACGGGACGACACGAACGGGATTCTGTAAAACATTTCCAGCTAGGGGCTAGATGTGTTACGTTAGGTTATTTTACGATATAGACGTATGTAATGTGCCAACCGAGAAGTAGGGGCCGACCCGCCAGGAATGTTGGAAAATACTACATCCGAGATGTTAGGTTCCCTTAGGTTAGGATATATAAATTTATAGACGTATATAATGTCCGCACCGAGACGTACGGGAAGACATGAACGGGATTCTGTGAAGCATTACCAGCGAGGTTCTAGGGGGGTTAGGTTAGGTTATATTACGTTATAGACGTATATAATGTTCCCACCGAGAAGTAGGGGCCGACCCGCCAGAAATGTTGGAATATTCTACATCCGAGATGTTAAGTTGCCTTAGGTTAGGATATATAACGTTATAGACGTATATAATGTCCGCACCGAGACGTACGGGACGACACGATCGGGATTCTGTAAAACATTCCGAGCTAGGGGCTAGATGTGTTACGTTAGGTTATATTACGTTATAGACGTATATAATGATCCCACCGAGAAGTGGCGCCGACCCGCCAGGAATGTGGTGAAATACTACATCCGAGATGTTAGGTTCCCTTAGGTTAGGATATATAAATTTATAGACGTATATAATGTCCGCACCGAGACGTACGGGAAGACATGAACGGGATTCTGTGAAACATTACCAGCGAGGGTCTAGGTGGGTTAGGTTAGGTTATATTACGATATAGACGTATATAATGTCCCCACCGAGAAGTAGGGGCCGACCCGCCAGGAATGTTGGAAAATACTACATCCGAGATGTTAGGTTCCCTTAGGTTAGGATATATAACGTTATAGACGTATATAATGTCCTCACCGAGATGTACGGTCCGACACGACCGGCATTTTGTAAAACATTACCAGCGAGGGTCTAGATGGGTTAGGTCAGGTTATATTACGATATAGACGTATATAATGTGCCCACCGAGAAGTAGGGGCCGAGCCGCCAGGAATGTTGGAAAATACTACATCCGAGATGTTAGGTTCCCTCAGGTTAGGATATATAAAGTTATAGACGTATATAATGTCCGCACCGAGACGTACGGGAAGACATGAACGGGATTCTGTGAGGTATTACCAGCGAGGGTCTAGGGGGGTTAGGTTAGGTTATATTACGTTATAGACGTATATAATGTTCCCACCGAGAAGTAGGGGCCGACCCGCCAGAAATGTTGGAAAATTCTACATCCGAGATGTTAAGTTGCCTTAGGTTAGGATATATAACGTTATAGACGTATATAATGTCCGCACCGAGACGTACGGGACGACACGAACGGGATTCTGTAAAACATTCCCAGCTAGGGGCTAGATGTGTTACGTTAGGTTATATTACGTTATAGACGTATATAATGATCCCACCGAGAATTGGCGCCGACCCGCAAGGAATGTTGTGAAATACTACATCCGAGATGTTAGGTTCCCTTAGGTTAGGATATATAACGTTATAGACGTATATAATGTCCTCACCGAGATGTACGGGCCGACACGACCGGGATTTTGTAAAACATTACCAGCGAGGATCTAGATGGGTTAGGTCAGGTTATATTACGATATAGACGTATATAATGTGCCCACCGAGAAGTAGGGGCCGAGCCGCCAGGAATGTTGGAAAATACTACACCCGAGATGTTAGGTTCCCTTAGGTTAGGATATATAAATTTATAGACGTATATAATGTCCGCACCGAGACGTACGGGAAGACATGAACGGGATTCTGTGAAACATTACCAGCGAGGGTCTAGGTGGGTTAGGTTAGGTTATATTACGATATAGACGTATATAATGTCCCCACCGAGAAGTAGGGGCCGACCCGCCAGGAATGTTGGAAAATACTACATCCGAGATGTTAGGTTCCCTTAGGTTAGGATATATAACGTTATAGACGTATATAATGTCCTCACCGAGATGTACGGTCCGACACGACCGGGATTTTGTAAAACATTACCAGCGAGGGTCTAGATGGATTCGGTTAGGTTATTTTACGATATAGACGTATGTAATGTGCCCACCGAGAAGTAGGGGCCGACCCGCCAGGAATGTTGGAAAATACTACATCCGAGATGTTAGGTTCCCTTAGGTTAGGATATATAAATTTATAGACGTATATAATGTCCGCACCGAGACGTACGGGAAGACATGAACGGGATTCTGTGAAGCATTACCAGCGAGGGTCTAGGGGGGTTAGGTTAGGTTATATTACGTTATAGACGTATATAATGTTCCCACCGAGAAGTAGGGGCCGACCCGCCAGAAATGTTGGAAAATTCTACATCCGAGATGTTAAGTTGCCTTAGGTTAGGATATATAACGTTATAGACGTATATAGTGTCCCCACCGAGAAGTACGGGCAGACACGACCGCGATTTTGTAAAACATTACCAGCGAGGGTCTAGATGGGTTAGGTTAGGTTATATTACGATATAGACCTATATAATGTGCCCACCGAGAAGTAGGGGTCGACCCGCCAGGAATGTTGGAAAATACTACATCCGAGATGTTAGGTTCCCTTAGGTTAGGATATATAAATTTATAGACTTATATAATGTCCGCACCGAGACGTACGGGAAGACATGAACGGGATTTTGTAAAACATTACCAGCGAGGATCTAGATGGGTTAGGTCAGGTTATATTACGATATAGACGTATATAATGTGCCCACCGAGAAGTAGGGGCCGAGCCGCCAGGAATGTTGGAAAATACTACATCCGAGATGTTAGGTTCCCTTAGGTTAGGATATATAAATTTATAGACTTATATAATGTCCGCACCGAGACGTACGGGAAGACATGAACGGGATTCTGTGAAACATTACCAGCGAGGGTCTAGATGGGTTAGGTTAGGTTATATTACGATATAGACCTATATAATGTGCCCACCGAGAAGTAGGGGCCGACCCGCCAGGAATGTTGGAAAATACTACATCCGAGATGTTAGGTTCCCTTAGGTTAGGATATATAAATTTATAGACTTATATAATGTCCGCACCGAGACGTACGGGAAGACATGAACGGGATTCTGTGAAACATTACCAGCGAGGGTCTAGGTGGGTTAGGTTAGGTTATATTACGATATAGACGTATATAATGTGCCCACCGAGAAGTGGCGCCGACCCGCCAGGAATGTTGTGAAATACTACATCCGAGATGTTAGGTTCCCTTAGTTTAGGATATATAACGTTTTAGACGTATATAATATCCGCACCGAGACGTACGGGACGCCACGAACGGGATTCTGTAAAACATTTCCAACTAGGGGCTAGATGTGTTACGTTAGGTTATATTACATTATAGACGTATATAATGATCCCACCGAGAATTGGCGCCGACCCGCCAGAAATGTTGTGAAATACTACATCCGAGGTGTTAAGTTCCCTTAGGTTAGGATATATAAATTTATAGACGTATATAATGTCCGCACCGAGACGTACGGGAAGACATGAACGGGATTCTGTGAAACATTACTAGCGAGGGTCTAGGTGGGTTAGGTTAGGTTATATTACGATATAGACGTATATAATGTGCCCACCGAGAAGTAGGGGCCGACCCGCCAGGAATGTTGGAAAATACTACATCCGAGATGTTAGGTTCCCTTAGGTTAGGATATATAACGTTATAGACGTATATAATGTCCGCACCGAGACGTACGGGACGACACGAACGGGATTCTGTAAAACATTCCCAGCTAGGGGCTAGATGTGTTACGTTAGGTTATATTACGTTATAGACGTATATAATGATCCCACCGAGAATTGGCGCCGACCCGCAAGGAATGTTGTGAAATACTACATCCGAGATGTTAGGTTCCCTTAGGTTAGGATATATAACGTTATAGACGTATATAATGTCCTCACCGAGATGTACGGGCCGACACGACCGGGATTTTGTAAAACATTACCAGCGAGGATCTAGATGGGTTAGGTCAGGTTATATTACGATATAGACGTATATAATGTGCCCACCGAGAAGTAGGGGCCGAGCCGCCAGGAATGTTGGAAAATACTACACCCGAGATGTTAGGTTCCCTTAGGTTAGGATATATAAATTTATAGACGTATATAATGTCCGCACCGAGACGTACGGGAAGACATGAACGGGATTCTGTGAAGCATTACCAGCGAGGGTCTAGGGGGGTTAGGTTAGGTTATATTACGTTATAGACGTATATAATGTTCCCACCGAGAATCGTAGGGGCCGACCCGCCAGAAATGTTGGAAAATTCTACATCCGAGATGTTAAGTTGCCTTAGGTTAGGATATATAACGTTATAGACGTATATAATGTCCGCACCGAGACGTACGGGACGACACGAACGGGATTCTGTAAAACATTTCCAGCTAGGGGCTAGATGTGTTACGTTAGGTTATTTTACGATATAGACGTATGTAATGTGCCAACCGAGAAGTAGGGGCCGACCCGCCAGGAATGTTGGAAAATACTACATCCGAGATGTTAGGTTCCCTTAGGTTAGGATATATAAATTTATAGACGTATATAATGTCCGCACCGAGACGTACGGGAAGACATGAACGGGATTCTGTGAAGCATTACCAGCGAGGTTCTAGGGGGGTTAGGTTAGGTTATATTACGTTATAGACGTATATAATGTTCCCACCGAGAAGTAGGGGCCGACCCGCCAGAAATGTTGGAATATTCTACATCCGAGATGTTAAGTTGCCTTAGGTTAGGATATATAACGTTATAGACGTATATAATGTCCGCACCGAGACGTACGGGACGACACGATCGGGATTCTGTAAAACATTCCGAGCTAGGGGCTAGATGTGTTACGTTAGGTTATATTACGTTATAGACGTATATAATGATCCCACCGAGAAGTGGCGCCGACCCGCCAGGAATGTGGTGAAATACTACATCCGAGATGTTAGGTTCCCTTAGGTTAGGATATATAAATTTATAGACGTATATAATGTCCGCACCGAGACGTACGGGAAGACATGAACGGGATTCTGTGAAACATTACCAGCGAGGGTCTAGGTGGGTTAGGTTAGGTTATATTACGATATAGACGTATATAATGTCCCCACCGAGAAGTAGGGGCCGACCCGCCAGGAATGTTGGAAAATACTACATCCGAGATGTTAGGTTCCCTTAGGTTAGGATATATAACGTTATAGACGTATATAATGTCCTCACCGAGATGTACGGTCCGACACGACCGGCATTTTGTAAAACATTACCAGCGAGGGTCTAGATGGGTTAGGTCAGGTTATATTACGATATAGACGTATATAATGTGCCCACCGAGAAGTAGGGGCCGAGCCGCCAGGAATGTTGGAAAATACTACATCCGAGATGTTAGGTTCCCTCAGGTTAGGATATATAAAGTTATAGACGTATATAATGTCCGCACCGAGACGTACGGGAAGACATGAACGGGATTCTGTGAGGTATTACCAGCGAGGGTCTAGGGGGGTTAGGTTAGGTTATATTACGTTATAGACGTATATAATGTTCCCACCGAGAAGTAGGGGCCGACCCGCCAGAAATGTTGGAAAATTCTACATCCGAGATGTTAAGTTGCCTTAGGTTAGGATATATAACGTTATAGACGTATATAATGTCCGCACCGAGACGTACGGGACGACACGAACGGGATTCTGTAAAACATTCCCAGCTAGGGGCTAGATGTGTTACGTTAGGTTATATTACGTTATAGACGTATATAATGATCCCACCGAGAATTGGC
The DNA here is from genome assembly GCA_963969225.1 of Xylocopa violacea. NCBI lineage: Eukaryota > Metazoa > Arthropoda > Insecta > Hymenoptera > Apidae > Xylocopa > Xylocopa violacea. Next base: position 6,984,639 of record CAXAJV010000761.1, read on the forward strand.
GCCGACCCGCAAGGAATGTTGTGAAATACTACATCCGAGATGTTAGGTTCCCTTAGGTTAGGATATATAACGTTATAGACGTATATAATGTCCTCACCGAGATGTACGGGCCGACACGACCGGGATTTTGTAAAACATTACCAGCGAGGATCTAGATGGGTTAGGTCAGGTTATATTACGATATAGACGTATATAATGTGCCCACCGAGAAGTAGGGGCCGAGCCGCCAGGAATGTTGGAAAATACTACACCCGAGATGTTAGGTTCCCTTAGGTTAGGATATATAAATTTATAGACGTATATAATGTCCGCACCGAGACGTACGGGAAGACATGAACGGGATTCTGTGAAACATTACCAGCGAGGGTCTAGGTGGGTTAGGTTAGGTTATATTACGATATAGACGTATATAATGTCCCCACCGAGAAGTAGGGGCCGACCCGCCAGGAATGTTGGAAAATACTACATCCGAGATGTTAGGTTCCCTTAGGTTAGGATATATAACGTTATAGACGTATATAATGTCCTCACCGAGATGTACGGTCCGACACGACCGGGATTTTGTAAAACATTACCAGCGAGGGTCTAGATGGATTCGGTTAGGTTATTTTACGATATAGACGTATGTAATGTGCCCACCGAGAAGTAGGGGCCGACCCGCCAGGAATGTTGGAAAATACTACATCCGAGATGTTAGGTTCCCTTAGGTTAGGATATATAAATTTATAGACGTATATAATGTCCGCACCGAGACGTACGGGAAGACATGAACGGGATTCTGTGAAGCATTACCAGCGAGGGTCTAGGGGGGTTAGGTTAGGTTATATTACGTTATAGACGTATATAATGTTCCCACCGAGAAGTAGGGGCCGACCCGCCAGAAATGTTGGAAAATTCTACATCCGAGATGTTAAGTTGCCTTAGGTTAGGATATATAACGTTATAGACGTATATAGTGTCCCCACCGAGAAGTACGGGCAGACACGACCGCGATTTTGTAAAACATTACCAGCGAGGGTCTAGATGGGTTAGGTTAGGTTATATTACGATATAGACCTATATAATGTGCCCACCGAGAAGTAGGGGTCGACCCGCCAGGAATGTTGGAAAATACTACATCCGAGATGTTAGGTTCCCTTAGGTTAGGATATATAAATTTATAGACTTATATAATGTCCGCACCGAGACGTACGGGAAGACATGAACGGGATTTTGTAAAACATTACCAGCGAGGATCTAGATGGGTTAGGTCAGGTTATATTACGATATAGACGTATATAATGTGCCCACCGAGAAGTAGGGGCCGAGCCGCCAGGAATGTTGGAAAATACTACATCCGAGATGTTAGGTTCCCTTAGGTTAGGATATATAAATTTATAGACTTATATAATGTCCGCACCGAGACGTACGGGAAGACATGAACGGGATTCTGTGAAACATTACCAGCGAGGGTCTAGATGGGTTAGGTTAGGTTATATTACGATATAGACCTATATAATGTGCCCACCGAGAAGTAGGGGCCGACCCGCCAGGAATGTTGGAAAATACTACATCCGAGATGTTAGGTTCCCTTAGGTTAGGATATATAAATTTATAGACTTATATAATGTCCGCACCGAGACGTACGGGAAGACATGAACGGGATTCTGTGAAACATTACCAGCGAGGGTCTAGGTGGGTTAGGTTAGGTTATATTACGATATAGACGTATATAATGTGCCCACCGAGAAGTGGCGCCGACCCGCCAGGAATGTTGTGAAATACTACATCCGAGATGTTAGGTTCCCTTAGTTTAGGATATATAACGTTTTAGACGTATATAATATCCGCACCGAGACGTACGGGACGCCACGAACGGGATTCTGTAAAACATTTCCAACTAGGGGCTAGATGTGTTACGTTAGGTTATATTACATTATAGACGTATATAATGATCCCACCGAGAATTGGCGCCGACCCGCCAGAAATGTTGTGAAATACTACATCCGAGGTGTTAAGTTCCCTTAGGTTAGGATATATAAATTTATAGACGTATATAATGTCCGCACCGAGACGTACGGGAAGACATGAACGGGATTCTGTGAAACATTACTAGCGAGGGTCTAGGTGGGTTAGGTTAGGTTATATTACGATATAGACGTATATAATGTGCCCACCGAGAAGTAGGGGCCGACCCGCCAGGAATGTTGGAAAATACTACATCCGAGATGTTAGGTTCCCTTAGGTTAGGATATATAACGTTATAGACGTATATAATGTCCTCACCGAGATGTACGGGCCGACACGACCGGGATTTTGTAAAACATTACCAGCGAGGGTCTAGATGGGTTAGGTTAGGTTATATTACGATATAGACGTATATAATGTGCCCACCCAGAAGTAGGGGCCGACCCGCCAGGAATGTTGGAAAATACTACATCCGAGATGTTAGGTTCTCTTAGGTTAGGGTATATAACGTTATAGACGTATATAATGTCCGCACCGAGACGTACGGGACGACACGAACGGGATTCTGTAAAACATTTCCAGCTAGGGGCTAGATGTGTTACGTTAGGTTATTTTACGATATAGACGTATGTAATGTGCCAACCGAGAAGTAGGGGCCGACCCGCCAGGAATGTTGGAAAATACTACATCCGAGATGTTAGGTTCCCTTAGGTTAGGATATATAAATTTATAGACGTATATAATGGCCGCACCGAGACGTACGGGAAGACATGAACGGGATTCTGTGAAGCATTACCAGCGAGGGTCTAGGGGGGTTAGGTTAGGTTATATTACGTTATAGACGTATATAATGTTCCCACCGAGAAGTAGGGGCCGACCCGCCAGGAATGTTGGAAAATACTACATCCGAGATGTTAGGTTCCCTTAGGTTAGGATACATAACGTTATAGACGTATATAATGTCCTCACCGAGATGTACGGGCCGACACGACCGGGATTTTGTAAAACATTACCAGCGAGGGTCTAGATGGGTTAGGTTAGGTTATATTACGATATAGACGTATATAATGAGCCCACCGAGAAGTAGGGGCAGACACGACCGCGATTTTGTAAAACATTACCAGCGAGGGTCTAGATGGGTTAGGTTAGGTTATATTACGATATAGACCTATATAATGATCCCACCGAGAATTGGCGCCGACCCGCCAGGAATGTTGTGAAATACTACATCCGAGATGTTAGGTTCCCTTAGGTTAGGATATATAAATTTATAGACGTATATAATGTCCGCACCGAGACGTACGGGAAGACATGAACGGGATTCTGTGAAACATTACCAGCGAGGGTCTAGGTGGGTTAGGTTAGGTAATATTACGATATAGACGTATATAATGTCCCCACCGAGAAGTAGGGGCCGACCCGCCAGGAATGTTGGAAAATACTACATCCGAGATGTTAGGTTCACTTAGGTTAGGATATATAACGTTATAGACGTATATAATGTCCTCACCGAGATGTACGGTCCGACACGACCGGGATTTTGTAAAACATTACCAGCGAGGGTCTAGATGGGTTAGGTCAGGTTATATTACAATATAGACGTATATAATGTGCCCACCGAGAAGTAGGGGCCGAGCCGCCAGGAATGTTGGAAAATACTACATCCGAGATGTTAGGTTCCCTCAGGTTAGGATATATAAAGTTATAGACGTATACGAGGTCCTCACGGAAAAGTACGGGCCGACACGACCGGAATTTTGTAAAACATTATCAGCGAGGGTCTAGATGGGTTAGGTTAGGTTATATTACGATATAGACGTATATAATGTCCCCACCGAGAAGTAGGGGCCGACCCGCCAGGAATGTTGGAAAATACTACATCCGAGATGTTAGGTTCCCTTAGGTTAGGATATATAACGTTATAGACGTATATAATGTCCTCACCGAGATGTACGGTCCGACACGACCGGCATTTTGTAAAACATTACCAGCGAGGGTCTAGATGGGTTAGGTCAGGTTATATTACGATATAGACGTATATAATGTGCCCACCGAGAAGTAGGGGCCGAGCCGCCAGGAATGTTGGAAAATACTACATCCGAGATGTTAGGTTCCCTCAGGTTAGGATATATAAAGTTATACACGTATATAATGTCCGCACCGAGACGTACGGGAAGACATGAACGGGATTCTGTGAGGTATTACCAGCGAGGGTCTAGGGGGGTTAGGTTAGGTTATATTACGTTATAGACGTATATAATGTTCCCACCGAGAAGTAGGGGCCGACCCGCCAGAAATGTTGGAAAATTCTACATCCGAGATGTTAAGTTGCCTTAGGTTAGGATATATAACGTTATAGACGTATATAATGTCCGCACCGAGACGTACGGGACGACACGAACGGGATTCTGTAAAACATTCCCAGCTAGGGGCTAGATGTGTTACGTTAGGTTATATTACGTTATAGACGTATATAATGATCCCACCGAGAATTGGCGCCGACCCGCAAGGAATGTTGTGAAATACTACATCCGAGATGTTAGGTTCCCTTAGGTTAGGATATATAACGTTATAGACGTATATAATGTCCTCACCGAGATGTACGGGCCGACACGACCGGGATTTTGTAAAACATTACCAGCGAGGATCTAGATGGGTTAGGTCAGGTTATATTACGATATAGACGTATATAATGTGCCCACCGAGAAGTAGGGGCCGAGCCGCCAGGAATGTTGGAAAATACTACACCCGAGATGTTAGGTTCCCTTAGGTTAGGATATATAAATTTATAGACGTATATAATGTCCGCACCGAGACGTACGGGAAGACATGAACGGGATTCTGTGAAGCATTACCAGCGAGGGTCTAGGGGGGTTAGGTTAGGTTATATTACGTTATAGACGTATATAATGTTCCCACCGAGAATCGTAGGGGCCGACCCGCCAGAAATGTTGGAAAATTCTACATCCGAGATGTTAAGTTGCCTTAGGTTAGGATATATAACGTTATAGACGTATATAATGTCCGCACCGAGACGTACGGGACGACACGAACGGGATTCTGTAAAACATTTCCAGCTAGGGGCTAGATGTGTTACGTTAGGTTATTTTACGATATAGACGTATGTAATGTGCCAACCGAGAAGTAGGGGCCGACCCGCCAGGAATGTTGGAAAATACTACATCCGAGATGTTAGGTTCCCTTAGGTTAGGATATATAAATTTATAGACGTATATAATGTCCGCACCGAGACGTACGGGAAGACATGAACGGGATTCTGTGAAGCATTACCAGCGAGGGTCTAGGGGGGTTAGGTTAGGTTATATTACGTTATAGACGTATATAATGTTCCCACCGAGAAGTAGGGGCCGACCCGCCAGAAATGTTGGAATATTCTACATCCGAGATGTTAAGTTGCCTTAGGTTAGGATATATAACGTTATAGACGTATATAATGTCCGCACCGAGACGTACGGGACGACACGAACGGGATTCTGTAAAACATTCCGAGCTAGGGGCTAGATGTGTTAGGTTAGGTTATATTACGTTATAGACGTATATAATGATCCCACCGAGAAGTGGCGCCGACCCGCCAGGAATGTGGTGAAATACTACATCCGAGATGTTAGGTTCCCTTAGGTTAGGATATATAAATTTATAGACGTATATAATGTCCGCACCGAGACGTACGGGAAGACATGAACGGGATTCTGTGAAGCATTACCAGCGAGGGTCTAGGGGGGTTAGGTTAGGTTATATTACGTTATAGACGTATATAATGTTCCCACCGAGAAGTAGGGGCCGACCCGCCAGAAATGTTGGAAAATTCTACATCCGAGATGTTAAGTTGCCTTAGGTTAGGATATATAACGTTATAGACGTATATAATGTCCGCACCGAGACGTACGGGACGACACGAACGGGATTCTGTAAAACATTCCCAGCTGGGGGCTAGATGTGTTACGTTAGGTTATATTACGTTATAGACGTATATAATGATCCCACCGAGAAGTGGCGCCGATCCGCAAGGAATGTTGTGAAATACTACATCCGAGATGTTAGGTTCCCTTAGGTTAGGATATATAACGTTATAGACGTATATAATGTCCTCACCGAGATGTACGGTCCGACACGACCGGGATTTTGTAAAACATTACCAGCGAGGATCTAGATGGGTTAGGTCAGGTTATATTACGATATAGACGTATATAATGTGCCCACCGAGAAGTAGGGGCCGAGCCGCCAGGAATGTTGGAAAATACTACATCCGAGATGTTAGGTTCCCTTAGGTTAGGATATATAAATTTATAGACTTATATAATGTCCGCACCGAGACGTACGGGAAGACATGAACGGGATTCTGTGAAACATTACCAGCGAGGGTCTAGATGGGTTAGGTTAGGTTATATTACGATATAGACCTATATAATGTGCCCACCGAGAAGTAGGGGCCGACCCGCCAGGAATGTTGGAAAATACTACATCCGAGATGTTAGGTTCCCTTAGGTTAGGATATATAAATTTATAGACTTATATAATGTCCGCACCGAGACGTACGGGAAGACATGAACGGGATTCTGTGAAACATTACCAGCGAGGGTCTAGGTGGGTTAGGTTAGGTTATATTACGATATAGACGTATATAATGTGCCCACCGAGAAGTGGCGCCGACCCGCCAGGAATGTTGTGAAATACTACATCCGAGATGTTAGGTTCCCTTAGTTTAGGATATATAACGTTTTAGACGTATATAATATCCGCACCGAGACGTACGGGACGCCACGAACGGGATTCTGTAAAACATTTCCAACTAGGGGCTAGATGTGTTACGTTAGGTTATATTACATTATAGACGTATATAATGATCCCACCGAGAATTGGCTCCGACCCGCCAGAAATGTTGTGAAATACTACATCCGAGGTGTTAAGTTCCCTTAGGTTAGGATATATAAATTTATAGACGTATATAATGTCCGCACCGAGACGTACGGGAAGACATGAACGGGATTCTGTGAAACATTACTAGCGAGGGTCTAGGTGGGTTAGGTTAGGTTATATTACGATATAGACGTATATAATGTGCCCACCGAGAAGTAGGGGCCGACCCGCCAGGAATGTTGGAAAATACTACATCCGAGATGTTAGGTTCCCTTAGGTTAGGATATATAACGTTATAGACGTATATAATGTCCTCACCGAGATGTACGGGCCGACACGACCGGGATTTTGTAAAACATTACCAGCGAGGGTCTAGATGGGTTAGGTTAGGTTATATTACGATATAGACGTATATAATGTGCCCACCCAGAAGTAGGGGCCGACCCGCCAGGAATGTTGGAAAATACTACATCCGAGATGTTAGGTTCTCTTAGGTTAGGGTATATAACGTTATAGACGTATATAATGTCCGCACCGAGACGTACGGGACGACACGAACGGGATTCTGTAAAACATTTCCAGCTAGGGGCTAGATGTGTTACGTTAGGTTATTTTACGATATAGACGTATGTAATGTGCCAACCGAGAAGTAGGGGCCGACCAGCCAGGAATGTTGGAAAATACTACATCCGAGATGTTAGGTTCCCTTAGGTTAGGATATATAAATTTATAGACGTATATAATGGCCGCACCGAGACGTACGGGAAGACATGAACGGGATTCTGTGAAGCATTACCAGCGAGGGTCTAGGGGGGTTAGGTTAGGTTATATTACGTTATAGACGTATATAATGTTCCCACCGAGAAGTAGGGGCCGACCCGCCAGAAATGTTGGAATATTCTACATCCGAGATGTTAAGTTGCGTTAGGTTAGGATATATAACGTTATAGACGTATATAATGTCCGCACCGAGACGTACGGGACGACACGAACGGGATTCTGTAAAACATTCCCAGCTAGGGGCTAGATGTGTTACGTTAGGTTATATTACGTTATAGACGTATATAATGATCCCACCGAGAAGTGGCGCCGACCCGCCAGGAATGTGGTGAAATACTACATCCGAGATGTTAGGTTCCCTTAGGTTAGGATATATAAATTTATAGACGTATATAATGTCCGCACCGAGACGTACGGGAAGACATGAACGGGATTCTGTGAAACATTACCAGCGAGGGTCTAGGTGGGTTAGGTTAGGTTATATTACGATATAGACGTATATAATGTGCCCACCGAGAAGTAGGGGCCGACCCGCCAGGAATGTTGGAAAATACTACATCCGAGATGTTAGGTTCCCTTAGGTTAGGATACATAACGTTATAGACGTATATAATGTCCTCACCGAGATGTACGGGCCGACACGACCGGGATTTTGTAAAACATTACCAGCGAGGGTCTAGATGGGTTAGGTTAGGTTATATTACGATATAGACGTATATAATGAGCCCACCGAGAAGTAGGGGCAGACACGACCGCGATTTTGTAAAACATTACCAGCGAGGGTCTAGATGGGTTAGGTTAGGTTATATTACGATATAGACCTATATAATGATCCCACCGAGAATTGGCGCCGACCCGCCAGGAATGTTGTGAAATACTACATCCGAGATGTTAGGTTCCCTTAGGTTAGGATATATAAATTTATAGACGTATATAATGTCCGCACCGAGACGTACGGGAAGACATGAACGGGATTCTGTGAAACATTACCAGCGAGGGTCTAGGTGGGTTAGGTTAGGTAATATTACGATATAGACGTATATAATGTCCCCACCGAGAAGTAGGGGCCGACCCGCCAGGAATGTTGGAAAATACTACATCCGAGATGTTAGGTTCACTTAGGTTAGGATATATAACGTTATAGACGTATATAATGTCCTCACCGAGATGTACGGTCCGACACGACCGGGATTTTGTAAAACATTACCAGCGAGGGTCTAGATGGGTTAGGTCAGGTTATATTACGATATAGACGTATATAATGTGCCCACCGAGAAGTAGGGGCCGAGCCGCCAGGAATGTTGGAAAATACTACATCCGAGATGTTAGGTTCCCTCAGGTTAGGATATATAAAGTTATAGACGTATACGAGGTCCTCACGGAAAAGTACGGGCCGACACGACCGGAATTTTGTAAAACATTATCAGCGAGGGTCTAGATGGGTTAGGTTAGGTTATATTACGATATAGACGTATATAATGTGCCCACCTAGAAGTAGGGGCCGACCCGCCAGGAATGTTGGAAAATACTACATCCGAGATGTTAGGTTCTCTTAGGTTAGGGTATATAACGTTATAGACGTATATAGTGTCCCCACCGAGAAGTACGGGCAGACACGACCGCGATTTTGTAAAACATTACCAGCGAGGGTCTAGATGGGTTAGGTTAGGTTATATTACGATATAGACGTATATAATGTGCCCACCGAGAAGTAGGGGCCGAGCCGCCAGGAATGTTGGAAAATACTACATCCGAGATGTTAGGTTCCCTTAGGTTAGGATATATAAATTTATAGACTTATATAATGTCCGCACCGAGACGTACGGGAAGACATGAACGGGATTCTGTGAAACATTACCAGCGAGGGTCTAGATGGGTTAGGTTAGGTTATATTACGATATAGACCTATATAATGTGCGCACCGAGAAGTAGGGGCCGACCCGCCAGGAATGTTGGAAAATACTACATCCGAGATGTTAGGTTCCCTTAGGTTAGGATATATAACGTTATAGACGTATATAATGTCCTCACCGAGATGTACGGGCCGACACGACCGGGATTTTGTAAAACATTACCAGGGAGGGTCTAGATGGGTTAGGTTAGGTTATATTACGATATAGACGTATATAATGTGCCCACCGAGAAGTAGGGGCCGACCCGCCAGGAATGTTGGAAAATACTACATCCGAGATGTTAGGTTCTCTTAGGTTAGGGTATATAACGTTATAGACGTATATAATGTCCCCACCGAGATGTACGGGCCGACACGACCGGGATTTTGTAAAACATTACCAGCGAGGGTCTAGATGGATTCGGTTAGGTTATTTTACGATATAGACGTATGTAATGTGCCCACCGAGAAGTAGGGGCCGACCCGCCAGGAATGTTGGAAAATACTACATCCGAGATGTTAGGTTCCCTTAGGTTAGGATATATAAATTTATAGACGTATATAATGTCCGCACCGAGACGTACGGGAAGACATGAACGGGATTCTGTGAGGTATTACCAGCGAGGGTCTAGGGGGGTTAGGTTAGGTTATATTACGTTATAGACGTATATAATGTTCCCACCGAGAAGTAGGGGCCGACGCGCCAGAAATGTTGGAAAATTCTACATCCGAGATGTTAAGTTGCCTTAGGTTAGGATATATAACGTTATAGACGTATATAATGTCCGCACCGAGACGTACGGGACGACACGAACGGGATTCTGTAAAACATTCCCAGCTAGGGGCTAGATGTGTTACGTTAGGTTATATTACGTTATAGACGTATATAATGATCCCACCGAGAATTGGCGCCGACCCGCAAGGAATGTTGTGAAATACTACATCCGAGATGTTAGGTTCCCTTAGGTTAGGATATATAACGTTATAGACGTATATAATGTCCTCACCGAGATGTACGGGCCGACACGACCGGGATTTTGTAAAACATTACCAGCGAGGATCTAGATGGGTTAGGTCAGGTTATATTACGATATAGACGTATATAATGTGCCCACCGAGAAGTAGGGGCCGAGCCGCCAGGAATGTTGGAAAATACTACACCCGAGATGTTAGGTTCCCTTAGGTTATGATATATAAATTTATAGACGTATATAATGTCCGCACCGAGACGTACGGGAAGACATGAACGGGATTCTGTGAAGCATTACCAGCGAGGGTCTAGGGGGGTTAGGTTAGGTTATATTACGTTATAGACGTATATAATGTTCCCACCGAGAATCGTAGGGGCCGACCCGCCAGAAATGTTGGAAAATTCTACATCCGAGATGTTAAGTTGCCTTAGGTTAGGATATATAACGTTATAGACGTATATAATGTCCGCACCGAGACGTACGGGACGACACGAACGGGATTCTGTAAAACATTTCCAGCTAGGGGCTAGATGTGTTACGTTAGGTTATTTTACGATATAGACGTATGTAATGTGCCAACCGAGAAGTAGGGGCCGACCCGCCAGGAATGTTGGAAAATACTACATCCGAGATGTTAGGTTCCCTTAGGTTAGGATATATAAATTTATAGACGTATATAATGTCCGCACCGAGACGTACGGGAAGACATGAACGGGATTCTGTGAAGCATTACCAGCGAGGTTCTAGGGGGGTTAGGTTAGGTTATATTACGTTATAGACGTATATAATGTTCCCACCGAGAAGTAGGGGCCGACCCGCTAGAAATGTTGGAATATTCTACATCCGAGATGTTAAGTTGCCTTAGGTTAGGATATATAACGTTATAGACGTATATAATGTCCGCACCGAGACGTACGGGACGACACGATCGGGATTCTGTAAAACATTCCGAGCTAGGGGCTAGATGTGTTACGTTAGGTTATATTACGTTATAGACGTATATAATGATCCCACCGAGAAGTGGCGCCGACCCGCCAGGAATGTGGTGAAATACTACATCCGAGATGTTAGGTTCCCTTAGGTTAGGATATATAAATTTATAGACGTATATAATGTCCGCACCGAGACGTACGGGAAGACATGAACGGGATTCTGTGAAACATTACCAGCGAGGGTCTAGGTGGGTTAGGTTAGGTTATATTACGATATAGACGTATATAATGTCCCCACCGAGAAGTAGGGGCCGACCCGCCAGGAATGTTGGAAAATACTACATCCGAGATGTTAGGTTCCCTTAGGTTAGGATATATAACGTTATAGACGTATATAATGTCCTCACCGAGATGTACGGTCCGACACGACCGGCATTTTGTAAAACATTACCAGCGAGGGTCTAGATGGGTTAGGTCAGGTTATATTACGATATAGACGTATATAATGTGCCCACCGAGAAGTAGGGGCCGACCCGCCAGGAATGTTGGAAAATACTACATCCGAGATGTTAGGTTCCCTTAGGTTAGGATATATAAATTTATAGACGTATATAATGTCCGCACCGAGACGTACGGGAAGACATGAACGGGATTCTGTGAAGCATTACCAGCGAGGGTCTAGGGGGGTTAGGTTAGGTTATATTACGTTATAGACGTATATAATGTTCCCACCGAGAAGTAGGGGCCGACCCGCCAGAAATGTTGGAAAATTCTACATCCGAGATGTTAAGTTGCCTTAGGTTAGGATATATAACGTTATAGACGTATATAATGTCCGCACCGAGACGTACGGGACGACACGAACGGGATTCTGTAAAACATTCCCAGCTGGGGGCTAGATGTGTTACGTTAGGTTATATTACGTTATAGACGTATATAATGATCCCACCGAGAAGTGGCGCCGATCCGCAAGGAATGTTGTGAAATACTACATCCGAGATGTTAGGTTCCCTTAGGTTAGGATATATAACGTTATAGACGTATATAATGTCCTCACCGAGATGTACGGTCCGACACGACCGGGATTTTGTAAAACATTACCAGCGAGGATCTAGATGGGTTAGGTCAGGTTATATTACGATATAGACGTATATAATGTGCCCACCGAGAAGTAGGGGCCGAGCCGCCAGGAATGTTGGAAAATACTACATCCGAGATGTTAGGTTCCCTTAGGTTAGGATATATAAATTTATAGACTTATATAATGTCCGCACCGAGACGTACGGGAAGACATGAACGGGATTCTGTGAAACATTACCAGCGAGGGTCTAGATGGGTTAGGTTAGGTTATATTACGATATAGACCTATATAATGTGCCCACCGAGAAGTAGGGGCCGACCCGCCAGGAATGTTGGAAAATACTACATCCGAGATGTTAGGTTCCCTTAGGTTAGGATATATAAATTTATAGACTTATATAATGTCCGCACCGAGACGTACGGGAAGACATGAACGGGATTCTGTGAAACATTACCAGCGAGGGTCTAGGTGGGTTAGGTTAGGTTATATTACGATATAGACGTATATAATGTGCCCACCGAGAAGTGGCGCCGACCCGCCAGGAATGTTGTGAAATACTACATCCGAGATGTTAGGTTCCCTTAGTTTAGGATATATAACGTTTTAGACGTATATAATATCCGCACCGAGACGTACGGGACGCCACGAACGGGATTCTGTAAAACATTTCCAACTAGGGGCTAGATGTGTTACGTTAGGTTATATTACATTATAGACGTATATAATGATCCCACCGAGAATTGGCGCCGACCCGCCAGAAATGTTGTGAAATACTACATCCGAGGTGTTAAGTTCCCTTAGGTTAGGATATATAAATTTATAGACGTATATAATGTCCGCACCGAGACGTACGGGAAGACATGAACGGGATTCTGTGAAACATTACTAGCGAGGGTCTAGGTGGGTTAGGTTAGGTTATATTACGATATAGACGTATATAATGTGCCCACCGAGAAGTAGGGGCCGACCCGCCAGGAATGTTGGAAAATACTACATCCGAGATGTTAGGTTCCCTTAGGTTAGGATATATAACGTTATAGACGTATATAATGTCCTCACCGAGATGTACGGGCCGACACGACCGGGATTTTGTAAAACATTACCAGCGAGGGTCTAGATGGGTTAGGTTAGGTTATATTACGATATAGACGTATATAATGTGCCCACCCAGAAGTAGGGGCCGACCCGCCAGGAATGTTGGAAAATACTACATCCGAGATGTTAGGTTCTCTTAGGTTAGGATATATAACGTTATAGACGTATATAATGTCCGCACCGAGACGTACGGGACGACACGAACGGGATTCTGTAAAACATTTCCAGCTAGGGGCTAGATGTGTTACGTTAGGTTATTTTACGATATAGACGTATGTAATGTGCCAACCGAGAAGTAGGGGCCGACCCGCCAGGAATGTTGGAAAATACTACATCCGAGATGTTAGGTTCCCTTAGGTTAGGATATATAAATTTATAGACGTATATAATGGCCGCACCGAGACGTACGGGAAGACATGAACGGGATTCTGTGAAGCATTACCAGCGAGGGTCTAGGGGGGTTAGGTTAGGTTATATTACGTTATAGACGTATATAATGTTCCCACCGAGAAGTAGGGGCCGACCCGCCAGAAATGTTGGAATATTCTACATCCGAGATGTTAAGTTGCGTTAGGTTAGGATATATAACGTTATAGACGTATATAATGTCCGCACCGAGACGTACGGGACGACACGAACGGGATTCTGTAAAACATTCCCAGCTAGGGGCTAGATGTGTTACGTTAGGTTATATTACGTTATAGACGTATATAATGATCCCACCGAGAAGTGGCGCCGACCCGCCAGGAATGTGGTGAAATACTACATCCGAGATGTTAGGTTCCCTTAGGTTAGGATATATAAATTTATAGACGTATATAATGTCCGCACCGAGACGTACGGGAAGACATGAACGGGATTCTGTGAAACATTACCAGCGAGGGTCTAGGTGGGTTAGGTTAGGTTATATTACGATATAGACGTATATAATGTGCCCACCGAGAAGGAGGGGCCGACCCGCCAGGAATGTTGGAAAATACTACATCCGAGATGTTAGGTTCCCTTAGGTTAGGATACATAACGTTATAGACGTATATAATGTCCTCACCGAGATGTACGGGCCGACACGACCGGGATTTTGTAAAACATTACCAGCGAGGGTCTAGATGGGTTAGGTTAGGTTATATTACGATATAGACGTATATAATGAGCCCACCGAGAAGTAGGGGCAGACACGACCGCGATTTTGTAAAACATTACCAGCGAGGGTCTAGATGGGTTAGGTTAGGTTATATTACGATATAGACCTATATAATGATCCCACCGAGAATTGGCGCCGACCCGCCAGGAATGTTGTGAAATACTACATCCGAGATGTTAGGTTCCCTTAGGTTAGGATATATAAATTTATAGACGTATATAATGTCCGCACCGAGACGTACGGGAAGACATGAACGGGATTCTGTGAAACATTACCAGCGAGGGTCTAGGTGGGTTAGGTTAGGTAATATTACGATATAGACGTATATAATGTCCCCACCGAGAAGTAGGGGCCGACCCGCCAGGAATGTTGGAAAATACTACATCCGAGATGTTAGGTTCACTTAGGTTAGGATATATAACGTTATAGACGTATATAATGTCCTCACCGAGATGTACGGTCCGACACGACCGGGATTTTGTAAAACATTACCAGCGAGGGTCTAGATGGGTTAGGTCAGGTTATATTACGATATAGACGTATATAATGTGCCCACCGAGAAGTAGGGGCCGAGCCGCCAGGAATGTTGGAAAATACTACATCCGAGATGTTAGGTTCCCTCAGGTTAGGATATATAAAGTTATAGACGTATACGAGGTCCTCACGGAAAAGTACGGGCCGACACGACCGGAATTTTGTAAAACATTATCAGCGAGGGTCTAGATGGGTTAGGTTAGGTTATATTACGATATAGACGTATATAATGTGCCCACCTAGAAGTAGGGGCCGACCCGCCAGGAATGTTGGAAAATACTACATCCGAGATGTTAGGTTCTCTTAGGTTAGGGTATATAACGTTATAGACGTATATAGTGTCCCCACCGAGAAGTACGGGCAGACACGACCGCGATTTTGTAAAACATTACCAGCGAGGGTCTAGATGGGTTAGGTTAGGTTATATTACGATATAGACGTATATAATGTGCCCACCGAGAAGTAGGGGCCGAGCCGCCAGGAATGTTGGAAAATACTACATCCGAGATGTTAGGTTCCCTTAGGTTAGGATATATAAATTTATAGACTTATATAATGTCCGCACCGAGACGTACGGGAAGACATGAACGGGATTCTGTGAAACATTACCAGCGAGGTTCTAGATGGGTTAGGTTAGGTTATATTACGATATAGACCTATATAATGTGCCCACCGAGAAGTAGGGGCCGACCCGCCAGGAATGTTGGAAAATACTACATCCGAGATGTTAGGTTCCCTTAGGTTAGGATATATAAATTTATAGACTTATATAATGTCCGCACCGAGACGTACGGGAAGACATGAACAGGATTCTGTGAAACATTACCAGCGAGGGTCTAGGTGGGTTAGGTTAGGTTATATTACGATATAGACGTATATAATGTGCCCACCGAGAAGTGGCGCCGACCCGCCAGGAATGTTGTGAAATACTACATCCGAGATGTTAGGTTCCCTTAGTTTAGGATATATAACGTTTTAGACGTATATAATATCCGCACCGAGACGTACGGGACGCCACGAACGGGATTCTGTAAAACATTCCCAGCTAGGGGCTAGATGTGTTACGTTAGGTTATATTACATTATAGACGTATATAATGATCCCACCGAGAATTGGCGCCGACCCGCCAGGAATGTTGTGAAATACTACATCCGAGATGTTAGGTTCCCTTAGGTTAGGATATATAAATTTATAGACGTATATAATGTCCGCACCGAGACGTACGGGCCGACACGACCGGGATTTTGTAAAACATTACCAGCGAGGGTCTAGATGGGTTAGGTTAGGTTATATTACGATATAGACGTATATAATGTGCCCACCCAGAAGTAGGGGCCGACCCGCCAGGAATGTTGGAAAATACTACATCCGAGATGTTAGGTTCTCTTAGGTTAGGATATATAACGTTATAGACGTATATAATGTCCGCACCGAGACGTACGGGACGACACGAACGGGATTCTGTAAAACATTTCCAGCTAGGGGCTAGATGTGTTACGTTAGGTTATTTTACGATATAGACGTATGTAATGTGCCAACCGAGAAGTAGGGGCCGACCCGCCAGGAATGTTGGAAAATACTACATCCGAGATGTTAGGTTCCCTTAGGTTAGGATATATAAATTTATAGACGTATATAATGGCCGCACCGAGACGTACGGGAAGACATGAACGGGATTCTGTGAAGCATTACCAGCGAGGGTCTAGGGGGGTTAGGTTAGGTTATATTACGTTATAGACGTATATAATGTTCCCACCGAGAAGTAGGGGCCGACCCGCCAGAAATGTTGGAATATTCTACATCCGAGATGTTAAGTTGCGTTAGGTTAGGATATATAACGTTATAGACGTATATAATGTCCGCACCGAGACGTACGGGACGACACGAACGGGATTCTGTAAAACATTCCCAGCTAGGGGCTAGATGTGTTACGTTAGGTTATATTACGTTATAGACGTATATAATGATCCCACCGAGAAGTGGCGCCGACCCGCCAGGAATGTGGTGAAATACTACATCCGAGATGTTAGGTTCCCTTAGGTTAGGATATATAAATTTATAGACGTATATAATGTCCGCACCGAGACGTACGGGAAGACATGAACGGGATTCTGTGAAACATTACCAGCGAGGGTCTAGGTGGGTTAGGTTAGGTTATATTACGATATAGACGTATATAATGTGCCCACCGAGAAGGAGGGGCCGACCCGCCAGGAATGTTGGAAAATACTACATCCGAGATGTTAGGTTCCCTTAGGTTAGGATACATAACGTTATAGACGTATATAATGTCCTCACCGAGATGTACGGGCCGACACGACCGGGATTTTGTAAAACATTACCAGCGAGGGTCTAGATGGGTTAGGTTAGGTTATATTACGATATAGACGTATATAATGAGCCCACCGAGAAGTAGGGGCAGACACGACCGCGATTTTGTAAAACATTACCAGCGAGGGTCTAGATGGGTTAGGTTAGGTTATATTACGATATAGACCTATATAATGATCCCACCGAGAATTGGCGCCGACCCGCCAGGAATGTTGTTAAATACTACATCCGAGATGTTAGGTTCCCTTAGGTTAGGATATATAAATTTATAGACGTATATAATGTCCGCACCGAGACGTACGGGAAGACATGAACGGGATTCTGTGAAACATTACCAGCGAGGGTCTAGGTGGGTTAGGTTAGGTAATATTACGATATAGACGTATATAATGTCCCCACCGAGAAGTAGGGGCCGACCCGCCAGGAATGTTGGAAAATACTACATCCGAGATGTTAGGTTCACTTAGGTTAGGATATATAACGTTATAGACGTATATAATGTCCTCACCGAGATGTACGGTCCGACACGACCGGGATTTTGTAAAACATTACCAGCGAGGGTCTAGATGGGTTAGGTCAGGTTATATTACGATATAGACGTATATAATGTGCCCACCGAGAAGTAGGGGCCGAGCCGCCAGGAATGTTGGAAAATACTACATCCGAGATGTTAGGTTCCCTCAGGTTAGGATATATAAAGTTATAGACGTATACGAGGTCCTCACGGAAAAGTACGGGCCGACACGACCGGAATTTTGTAAAACATTATCAGCGAGGGTCTAGATGGGTTAGGTTAGGTTATATTACGATATAGACGTATATAATGTGCCCACCTAGAAGTAGGGGCCGACCCGCCAGGAATGTTGGAAAATACTACATCCGAGATGTTAGGTTCTCTTAGGTTAGGGTATATAACGTTATAGACGTATATAGTGTCCCCACCGAGAAGTACGGGCAGACACGACCGCGATTTTGTAAAACATTACCAGCGAGGGTCTAGATGGGTTAGGTTAGGTTATATTACGATATAGACGTATATAATGTGCCCACCGAGAAGTAGGGGCCGAGCCGCCAGGAATGTTGGAAAATACTACATCCGAGATGTTAGGTTCCCTTAGGTTAGGATATATAAATTTATAGACTTATATAATGTCCGCACCGAGACGTACGGGAAGACATGAACGGGATTCTGTGAAACATTACCAGCGAGGTTCTAGATGGGTTAGGTTAGGTTATATTACGATATAGACCTATATAATGTGCCCACCGAGAAGTAGGGGCCGACCCGCCAGGAATGTTGGAAAATACTACATCCGAGATGTTAGGTTCCCTTAGGTTAGGATATATAAATTTATAGACTTATATAATGTCCGCACCGAGACGTACGGGAAGACATGAACAGGATTCTGTGAAACATTACCAGCGAGGGTCTAGGTGGGTTAGGTTAGGTTATATTACGATATAGACGTATATAATGTGCCCACCGAGAAGTGGCGCCGACCCGCCAGGAATGTTGTGAAATACTACATCCGAGATGTTAGGTTCCCTTAGTTTAGGATATATAACGTTTTAGACGTATATAATATCCGCACCGAGACGTACGGGACGCCACGAACGGGATTCTGTAAAACATTCCCAGCTAGGGGCTAGATGTGTTACGTTAGGTTATATTACATTATAGACGTATATAATGATCCCACCGAGAATTGGCGCCGACCCGCCAGGAATGTTGTGAAATACTACATCCGAGATGTTAGGTTCCCTTAGGTTAGGATATATAAATTTATAGACGTATATAATGTCCGCACCGAGACGTACGGGAAGACATGAACGGGATTCTGTGAAACATTACTAGCGAGGGTCTAGGTGGGTTAGGTTAGGTAATATTACGATATAGACGTATATAATGTGCCCACCGAGAAGTAGGGGCCGACCCGCCAGGAATGTTGGAAAATACTACACCCGAGATGTTAGGTTCCCTTAGGTTAGGATATATAAATTTATAGACGTATATAATGTCCGCACCGAGACGTACGGGAAGACATGAACGGGATTCTGTGAAGCATTACCAGCGAGGGTCTAGGGGGGTTAGGTTAGGTTATATTACGTTATAGACGTATATAAAGTTCCCACCGAGAAGTAGGGGCCGACCCGCCAGAAATCTTGGAATATTCTACATCCGAGATGTTAAGTTGCCTTAGGTTAGGATATATAACGTTATAGACGTATATAATGTCCGCACCGAGACGTACGGGACGACACGAACGGGATTCTGTAAAACATTCCCAGCTAGGGGCTAGATGTGTTACGTTAGGTTATATTACGTTATAGACGTATATAATGATCCCACCGAGAAGTGGCGCCGACCCGCCAGGAATGTGGTGAAATACTACATCCGAGATGTTAGGTTCCCTTAGGTTAGGATATATAAATTTATAGACGTATATAATGTCCGCACCGAGACGTACGGGAAGACATGAACGGGATTCTGTGAAACATTACCAGCGAGGGTCTAGGTGGGTTAGGTTAGGTTATATTACGATATAGACGTATATAATGTCCCCACCGAGAAGTAGGGGCGACCCGCCAGGAATGTTGGAAAATACTACATCCGAGATGTTAGGTTCACTTAGGTTAGGATATATAACGTTATAGACGTATCTAATGTCCTCACCGAGATGTACGGTCCGACACGACCGGGATTTTGTAAAACATTACCAGCGAGGGTCTAGATGGGTTAGGTCAGGTTATATTACGATATATACGTATATAATGTGCCCACCGAGAAGTAGGGGCCGAGCCGCCAGGAATGTTGGAAAATACTACATCCGAGATGTTAGGTTCCCTCAGGTTAGGATATATAAAGTTATAGACGTATACGAGGTCCTCACGGAAAAGTACGGGCCGACACGACCGGAATTTTGTAAAACATTATCAGCGAGGGTCTAGATGGGTTAGGTTAGGTTATATTACGATATAGACGTATATAATGTGCCCACCTAGAAGTAGGGGCCGACCCGCCAGGAATGTTGGAAAATACTACATCCGAGATGTTAGGTTCTCTTAGGTTAGGGTATATAACGTTATAGACGTATATAGTGTCCCCACCGAGAAGTACGGGCAGACACGACCGCGATTTTGTAAAACATTACCAGCGAGGGTCTAGATGGGTTAGGTTAGGTTATATTACGATATAGACCTATATAATGATCCCACCGAGAATTGGCGCCGACCCGCCAGGAATGTTGTGAAATACTACATCCGAGATGTTAGGTTCCCTTAGGTTAGGATATATAAATTTATAGACGTATATAATGTCCGCACCGAGTCGTACGGGAAGACATGAACGGGATTCTGTGAAACATTACCAGCGAGGGTCTAGGTGGGTTAGGTTAGGTAATATTACGATATAGACGTATATAATGTCCCCACCGAGAAGTAGGGGCCGACCCGCCAGGAATGTTGGAAAATACTACATCCGAGATGTTAGGTTCACTTAGGTTAGGATATATAACGTTATAGACGTATATAATGTCCTCACCGAGATGTACGGTCCGACACGACCGGGATTTTGTAAAACATTACCAGCGAGGGTCTAGATGGGTTAGGTCAGGTTATATTACGATATAGACGTATATAATGTGCCCACCGAGAAGTAGGGGCCGAGCCGCCAGGAATGTTGGAAAATACTACATCCGAGATGTTAGGTTCCCTCAGGTTAGGATATATAAAGTTATAGACGTATACGAGGTCCTCACGGAAAAGTACGGGCCGACACGACCGGAATTTTGTAAAACATTATCAGCGAGGGTCTAGATGGGTTAGGTTAGGTTATATTACGATATAGACGTATATAATGTGCCCACCTAGAAGTAGGGGCCGACCCGCCAGGAATGTTGGAAAATACTACATCCGAGATGTTAGGTTCTCTTAGGTTAGGGTATATAACGTTATAGACGTATATAGTGTCCCCACCGAGAAGTACGGGCAGACACGACCGCGATTTTGTAAAACATTACCAGCGAGGGTCTAGATGGGTTAGGTTAGGTTATATTACGATATAGACGTATATAATGTGCCCACCGAGAAGTAGGGGCCGAGCCGCCAGGAATGTTGGAAAATACTACATCCGAGATGTTAGGTTCCCTTAGGTTAGGATATATAAATTTATAGACTTATATAATGTCCGCACCGAGACGTACGGGAAGACATGAACGGGATTCTGTGAAACATTACCAGCGAGGGTCTAGATGGGTTAGGTTAGGTTATATTACGATATAGACCTATATAATGTGCCCACCGAGAAGTAGGGGCCGATCCGCCAGGAATGTTGGAAAATACTACATCCGAGATGTTAGGTTCCCTCAGGTTAGGATATATAAATTTATAGACTTATATAATGTCCGCACCGAGACGTACGGGAAGACATGAACAGGATTCTGTGAAACATTACCAGCGAGGGTCTAGGTGGGTTAGGTTAGGTTATATTACGATATAGACGTATATAATGTGCCCACCGAGAAGTGGCGCCGACCCGCCAGGAATGTTGTGAAATACTACATCCGAGATGTTAGGTTCCCTTAGTTTAGGATATATAACGTTTTAGACGTATATAATATCCGCACCGAGACGTACGGGACGCCACGAACGGGATTCTGTAAAACATTCCCAGCTAGGGGCTAGATGTGTTACGTTAGGTTATATTACATTATAGACGTATATAATGATCCCACCGAGAATTGGCGCCGACCCGCCAGGAATGTTGTGAAATACTACATCCGAGATGTTAGGTTCCCTTAGGTTAGGATATATAAATTTATAGACGTATATAATGTCCGCACCGAGACGTACGGGAAGACATGAACGGGATTCTGTGAAACATTACTAGCGAGGGTCTAGGTGGGTTAGGTTAGGTAATATTACGATATAGACGTATATAATGTGCCCACCGAGAAGTAGGGGCCGACCCGCCAGGAATGTTGGAAAATACTACACCCGAGATGTTAGGTTCCCTTAGGTTAGGATATATAAATTTATAGACGTATATAATGTCCGCACCGAGACGTACGGGAAGACATGAACGGGATTCTGTGAAGCATTACCAGCGAGGGTCTAGGGGGGTTAGGTTAGGTTATATTACGTTATAGACGTATATAAAGTTCCCACCGAGAAGTAGGGGCCGACCCGCCAGAAATGTTGGAATATTCTAAATCCGAGATGTTAAGTTGCCTTAGGTTAGGATATATAACGTTATAGACGTATATAATGTCCGCACCGAGACGTACGGGACGACACGAACGGGATTCTGTAAAACATTCCCAGCTAGGGGCTAGATGTGTTACGTTAGGTTATATTACGTTATAGACGTATATAATGATCCCACCGAGAAGTGGCGCCGACCCGCCAGGAATGTGGTGAAATACTACATCCGAGATGTTAGGTTCCCTTAGGTTAGGATATATAAATTTATAGACGTATATAATGTCCGCACCGAGACGTACGGGAAGACATGAACGGGATTCTGTGAAACATTACCAGCGAGGGTCTAGGTGGGTTAGGTTAGGTTATATTACGATATAGACGTATATAATGTCCCCACCGAGAAGTAGGGGCCGAGCCGCCAGGAATGTTGGAAAATACTACATCCGAGATGTTAGGTTCCCTTAGGTTAGGATATATAACGTTGTAGACGTATATAATGTCCGCACCGAGACGTACGGGACGACACGAACGGGATTCTGTAAAACATTCCCAGCTAGGAGCTAGATGTGTTACGTTAGGTTATATTACGTTATAGACGTATATAATGATCCCACCGAGAATTGGCGCCGACCCGCCAGGAATGTTGTGAAATACTACATCCGAGATGTCAGGTTCCCTTAGGTTAGGATATATAAATTTATAGACGTATATAATGTCCGCACCGAGACGTACGGGAAGACATGAACGGGATTCTGTGAAACATTACCAGCGAGGGTCTAGGTGGGTTAGGTTAGGTTATATTACGATATAGACGTATATAATGTGCCCACCGAGAAGTGGCGCCGACCCGCCAGGAATGTTGTGAAATACTACATCCGAGATGTTAGGTTCCCTTAGTTTAGGATATATAACGTTTTAGACGTATATAATATCCGCACCGAGACGTACGGGACGCCACGAACGGGATTCTGTAAAACATTCCCAGCTAGGGGCTAGATGTGTTACGTTAGGTTATATTACATTATAGACGTATATAATGATCCCACCGAGAATTGGTGCCGACCCGCCAGGAATGTTGTGAAATACTACATCCGAGATGTTAGGTTCCCTTAGGTTAGGATATATAAATTTATAGACGTATATAATGTCCGCACCGAGACGTACGGGAAGACATGAACGGGATTCTGTGAAACATTACTAGCGAGGGTCTAGGTGGGTTAGGTTAGGTTATTTTACGATATAGACGTATGTAATGTGCCCACCGAGAAGTAGGGGCCGACCCGCCAGGAATGTTGGAAAATACTACATCCGAGATGTTAGGTTCCCTTAGGTTAGGATATATAAATTTATAGACGTATATAATGTCCTCACCGAGATGTACGGGCCGACACGACCGGGATTTTGTAAAACATTACCAGCGAGGATCTAGATGGGTTAGGTCAGGTTATATTACGATATAGACGTATATAATGTGCCCACCGAGAAGTAGGGGCCGAGCCGCCAGGAATGTTGGAAAATACTACATCCGAGATGTTAGGTTCCCTTAGGTTAGGATATATAACGTTATAGACGTATATAATGTCCGCACCGAGACGTACGGGACGACACGAACGGGATTCTGTAAAACATTCCCAGCTAGGGGCTAGATGTGTTACGTTAGGTTATATTACGTTATAGACGTATATAATGATCCCACCGAGAATTGGCGCCGACCCGCCAGGAATGTTGTGAAATACTACATCCGAGATGTTAGGTTCCCTTAGGTTAGGATATATAAATTTATAGACGTATATAATGTCCGCACCGAGACGTACGGGAAGACATGAACGGGATTCTGTGAAACATTACCAGCGAGGGTCTAGGTGGGTTAGGTTAGGTTATATTACGATATAGACGTATATAATGTGACCACCGAGAAGTAGGGGCCGACCCGCCAGGAATGTTGGAAAATACTACATCCGAGATGTTAGGTTCCCTTAGGTTAGGATATATAACGTTATAGACGTATATAATGTCCTCACCGAGATGTACGGGCCGACACGACCGGGATTTTGTAAAACATTACCAGCGAGGGTCTAGATGGGTTAGGTTAGGTTATATTACGATATAGACGTATATAATGTGCCCACCGAGAAGTAGGGGCCGACCCGCCAGGAATGTTGGAAAATACTACATCCGAGATGTTAGGTTCTCTTAGGTTAGGGTATATAACGTTATAGACGTATATAATGTCCCCACCGAGATGTACGGGCCGACACGACCGGGATTTTGTAAAACATTACCAGCGAGGGTCTAGATGGATTCGGTTAGGTTATTTTACGATATAGACGTATGTAATGTGCCCACCGAGAAGTAGGGGCCGACCCGCCAGGAATGTTGGAAAATACTACATCCGAGATGTTAGGTTCCCTTAGGTTAGGATATATAAATTTATAGACGTATATAATGTCCGCACCGAGACGTACGGGAAGACATGAACGGGATTCTGTGAAGCATTACCAGCGAGGGTCTAGGGGGGTTAGGTTATGTTATATTACGTTATAGACGTATATAATGTTCCCACCGAGAAGTAGGGGCCGACCCGCCAGAAATGTTGGAAAATTCTACATCCGAGATGTTAAGTTGCCTTAGGTTAGGATATATAACGTTATAGACGTATATAATGTCCGCACCGAGACGTACGGGACGACACGAACGGGATTCTGTAAAACATTCCCAGCTAGGGGCTAGATGTGTTACGTTAGGTTATATTACGTTATAGACGTATATAATGATCCCACCGAGAAGTGGCGCCGACCCGCAAGGAATGTTGTGAAATACTACATCCGAGATGTTAGGTTCCCTTAGGTTAGGATATATAACGTTATAGACGTATATAATGTCCTCACCGAGATGTACGGGCCGACACGACCGGGATTTTGTAAAACATTACCAGCGAGGATCTAGATGGGTTAGGTCAGGTTATATTACGATATAGACGTATATAATGTGCCCACCGAGAAGTAGGGGCCGAGCCGCCAGGAATGTTGGAAAATACTACATCCGAGATGTTAGGTTCCCTTAGGTTAGGATATATAAATTTATAGACTTATATAATGTCCGCACCGAGACGTACGGGAAGACATGAACGGGATTCTGTGAAACATTACCAGCGAGGGTCTAGATGGGTTAGGTTAGGTTATATTACGATATAGACCTATATAATGTGCCCACCGAGAAGTAGGGGCCGACCCGCCAGGAATGTTGGAAAATACTACATCCGAGATGTTAGGTTCCCTTAGGTTAGGATATATAAATTTATAGACTTATATAATGTCCGCACCGAGACGTACGGGAAGACATGAACGGGATTCTGTGAAACATTACCAGCGAGGGTCTAGGTGGGTTAGGTTAGGTTATATTACGATATAGACGTATATAATGTGCCCACCGAGAAGTGGCGCCGACCCGCCAGGAATGTTGTGAAATACTACATCCGAGATGTTAGGTTCCCTTAGTTTAGGATATATAACGTTTTAGACGTATATAATATCCGCACCGAGACGTACGGGACGCCACGAACGGGATTCTGTAAAACATTCCCAGCTAGCGGCTAGATGTGTTACGTTAGGTTATATTACATTATAGACGTATATAATGATCCCACCGAGAATTGGCGCCGACCCGCCAGGAATGTTGTGAAATACTACATCCGAGATGTTAGGTTCCCTTAGGTTAGGATATATAAATTTATAGACGTATATAATGTCCGCACCGAGACGTACGGGAAGACATGAACGGGATTCTGTGAAACATTACTAGCGAGGGTCTAGGTGGGTTAGGTTAGGTTATTTTACGATATAGACGTATGTAATGTGCCCACCGAGAAGTAGGGGCCGACCCGCCAGGAATGTTGGAAAATACTACATCCGAGATGTTAGGTTCCCTTAGGTTAGGATATATAAATTTATAGACGTATATAATGTCCTCACCGAGATGTACGGGCCGACACGACCGGGATTTTGTAAAACATTACCAGCGAGGATCTAGATGGGTTAGGTCAGGTTATATTACGATATAGACGTATATAATGTGCCCACCGAGAAGTAGGGGCCGAGCCGCCAGGAATGTTGGAAAATACTACATCCGAGATGTTAGGTTCCCTTAGGTTAGGATATATAACGTTATAGACGTATATAATGTCCGCACCGAGACGTACGGGACGACACGAACGGGATTCTGTAAAACATTCCCAGCTAGGGGCTAGATGTGTTACGTTAGGTTATATTACGTTATAGACGTATATAATGATCCCACCGAGAATTGGCGCCGACCCGCCAGGAATGTTGTGAAATACTACATCCGAGATGTTAGGTTCCCTTAGGTTAGGATATATAAATTTATAGACGTATATAATGTCCGCACCGAGACGTACGGGAAGACATGAACGGGATTCTGTGAAACATTACCAGCGAGGGTCTAGGTGGGTTAGGTTAGGTTATATTACGATATAGACGTATATAATGTGACCACCGAGAAGTAGGGGCCGACCCGCCAGGAATGTTGGAAAATACTACATCCGAGATGTTAGGTTCCCTTAGGTTAGGATATATAACGTTATAGACGTATATAATGTCCTCACCGAGATGTACGGGCCGACACGACCGGGATTTTGTAAAACATTACCAGCGAGGGTCTAGATGGGTTAGGTTAGGTTATATTACGATATAGACGTATATAATGTGCCCACCGAGAAGTAGGGGCCGACCCGCCAGGAATGTTGGAAAATACTACATCCGAGATGTTAGGTTCTCTTAGGTTAGGGTATATAACGTTATAGACGTATATAATGTCCCCACCGAGATGTACGGGCCGACACGACCGGGATTTTGTAAAACATTACCAGCGAGGGTCTAGATGGATTCGGTTAGGTTATTTTACGATATAGACGTATGTAATGTGCCCACCGAGAAGTAGGGGCCGACCCGCCAGGAATGTTGGAAAATACTACATCCGAGATGTTAGGTTCCCTTAGGTTAGGATATATAAATTTATAGACGTATATAATGTCCGCACCGAGACGTACGGGAAGACATGAACGGGATTCTGTGAAGCATTACCAGCGAGGGTCTAGGGGGGTTAGGTTATGTTATATTACGTTATAGACGTATATAATGTTCCCACCGAGAAGTAGGGGCCGACCCGCCAGAAATGTTGGAAAATTCTACATCCGAGATGTTAAGTTGCCTTAGGTTAGGATATATAACGTTATAGACGTATATAATGTCCGCACCGAGACGTACGGGACGACACGAACGGGATTCTGTAAAACATTCCCAGCTAGGGGCTAGATGTGTTACGTTAGGTTATATTACGTTATAGACGTATATAATGATCCCACCGAGAAGTGGCGCCGACCCGCAAGGAATGTTGTGAAATACTACATCCGAGATGTTAGGTTCCCTTAGGTTAGGATATATAACGTTATAGACGTATATAATGTCCTCACCGAGATGTACGGGCCGACACGACCGGGATTTTGTAAAACATTACCAGCGAGGATCTAGATGGGTTAGGTCAGGTTATATTACGATATAGACGTATATAATGTGCCCACCGAGAAGTAGGGGCCGAGCCGCCAGGAATGTTGGAAAATACTACATCCGAGATGTTAGGTTCCCTTAGGTTAGGATATATAAATTTATAGACTTATATAATGTCCGCACCGAGACGTACGGGAAGACATGAACGGGATTCTGTGAAACATTACCAGCGAGGGTCTAGATGGGTTAGGTTAGGTTATATTACGATATAGACCTATATAATGTGCCCACCGAGAAGTAGGGGCCGACCCGCCAGGAATGTTGGAAAATACTACATCCGAGATGTTAGGTTCCCTTAGGTTAGGATATATAAATTTATAGACTTATATAATGTCCGCACCGAGACGTACGGGAAGACATGAACGGGATTCTGTGAAACATTACCAGCGAGGGTCTAGGTGGGTTAGGTTAGGTTATATTACGATATAGACGTATATAATGTGCCCACCGAGAAGTGGCGCCGACCCGCCAGGAATGTTGTGAAATACTACATCCGAGATGTTAGGTTCCCTTAGTTTAGGATATATAACGTTTTAGACGTATATAATATCCGCACCGAGACGTACGGGACGCCACGAACGGGATTCTGTAAAACATTCCCAGCTAGCGGCTAGATGTGTTACGTTAGGTTATATTACATTATAGACGTATATAATGATCCCACCGAGAATTGGCGCCGACCCGCCAGGAATGTTGTGAAATACTACATCCGAGATGTTAGGTTCCCTTAGGTTAGGATATATAAATTTATAGACGTATATAATGTCCGCACCGAGACGTACGGGAAGACATGAACGGGATTCTGTGAAACATTACTAGCGAGGGTCTAGGTGGGTTAGGTTAGGTTATATTACGATATAGACGTATATAATGTGCCCACCGAGAAGTAGGGGCCGACCCGCCAGGAATGTTGGAAAATTCTACATCCGAGATGTTAAGTTGCCTTAGGTTAGGATATATAACGTTATAGACGTATATAATGTCCGCACCGAGACGTACGGGAAGACATGAACGGGATTCTGTGAAGCATTACCAGCGAGGGTCTAGGGGGGTTAGGTTAGGTTATATTACGTTATAGACGTATATAAAGTTCCCACCGAGAAGTAGGGGCCGACCCGCCAGAAATGTTGGAATATTCTACATCCGAGATGTTAAGTTGCCTTAGGTTAGGATATATAACGTTATAGACGTATATAATGTCCGCACCGAGACGTACGGGACGACACGAACGGGATTCTGTAAAACATTCCCAGCTAGGGGCTAGATGTGTTACGTTAGGTTATATTACGTTATAGACGTATATAATGATCCCACCGAGAAGTGGCGCCGACCCGCCAGGAATGTGGTGAAATACTACATCCGAGATGTTAGGTTCCCTTAGGTTAGGATATATAAATTTATAGACGTATATAATGTCCGCACCGAGACGTACGGGAAGACATGAACGGGATTCTGTGAAACATTACCAGCGAGGGTCTAGGTGGGTTAGGTTAGGTTATATTACGATATAGACGTATATAATGTCCCCACCGAGAAGTAGGGGCCGAGCCGCCAGGAATGTTGGAAAATACTACATCCGAGATGTTAGGTTCCCTTAGGTTAGGATATATAACGTTGTAGACGTATATAATGTCCGCACCGAGACGTACGGGACGACACGAACGGGATTCTGTAAAACATTCCCAGCTAGGAGCTAGATGTGTTACGTTAGGTTATATTACGTTATAGACGTATATAATGATCCCACCGAGAATTGGCGCCGACCCGCCAGGAATGTTGTGAAATACTACATCCGAGATGTCAGGTTCCCTTAGGTTAGGATATATAAATTTATAGACGTATATAATGTCCGCACCGAGACGTACGGGAAGACATGAACGGGATTCTGTGAAACATTACCAGCGAGGGTCTAGGTGGGTTAGGTTAGGTTATATTACGATATAGACGTATATAATGTGCCCACCGAGAAGTGGCGCCGACCCGCCAGGAATGTTGTGAAATACTACATCCGAGATGTTAGGTTCCCTTAATTTAGGATATATAACGTTTTAGACGTATATAATATCCGCACCGAGACGTACGGGACGCCACGAACGGGATTCTGTAAAACATTCCCAGCTAGGGGCTAGATGTGTTACGTTAGGTTATATTACATTATAGACGTATATAATGATCCCACCGAGAATTGGCGCCGACCCGCCAGGAATGTTGTGAAATACTACATCCGAGATGTTAGGTTCCCTTAGGTTAGGATATATAAATTTATAGACGTATATAATGTCCGCACCGAGACGTACGGGAAGACATGAACGGGATTCTGTGAAACATTACTAGCGAGGGTCTAGGTGGGTTAGGTTAGGTTATTTTACGATATAGACGTATGTAATGTGCCCACCGAGAAGTAGGGGCCGACCCGCCAGGAATGTTGGAAAATACTACATCCGAGATGTTAGGTTCCCTTAGGTTAGGATATATAAATTTATAGACGTATATAATGTCCTCACCGAGATGTACGGGCCGACACGACCGGGATTTTGTAAAACATTACCAGCGAGGATCTAGATGGGTTAGGTCAGGTTATATTACGATATAGACGTATATAATGTGCCCACCGAGAAGTAGGGGCCGAGCCGCCAGGAATGTTGGAAAATACTACATCCGAGATGTTAGGTTCCCTTAGGTTAGGATATATAACGTTATAGACGTATATAATGTCCGCACCGAGACGTACGGGACGACACGAACGGGATTCTGTAAAACATTCCCAGCTAGGGGCTAGATGTGTTACGTTAGGTTATATTACGTTATAGACGTATATAATGATCCCACCGAGAATTGGCGCCGACCCGCCAGGAATGTTGTGAAATACTACATCCGAGATGTTAGGTTCCCTTAGGTTAGGATATATAAATTTATAGACGTATATAATGTCCGCACCGAGACGTACGGGAAGACATGAACGGGATTCTGTGAAACATTACCAGCGAGGGTCTAGGTGGGTTAGGTTAGGTTATATTACGATATAGACGTATATAATGTGACCACCGAGAAGTAGGGGCCGACCCGCCAGGAATGTTGGAAAATACTACATCCGAGATGTTAGGTTCCCTTAGGTTAGGATATATAACGTTATAGACGTATATAATGTCCTCACCGAGATGTACGGGCCGACACGACCGGGATTTTGTAAAACATTACCAGCGAGGGTCTAGATGGGTTAGGTTAGGTTATATTACGATATAGACGTATATAATGTGCCCACCGAGAAGTAGGGGCCGACCCGCCAGGAATGTTGGAAAATACTACATCCGAGATGTTAGGTTCTCTTAGGTTAGGGTATATAACGTTATAGACGTATATAATGTCCCCACCGAGATGTACGGGCCGACACGACCGGGATTTTGTAAAACATTACCAGCGAGGGTCTAGATGGATTCGGTTAGGTTATTTTACGACATAGACGTATGTAATGTGCCCACCGAGAAGTAGGGGCCGACCCGCCAGGAATGTTGGAAAATACTACATCCGAGATGTTAGGTTCCCTTAGGTTAGGATATATAAATTTATAGACGTATATAATGTCCGCACCGAGACGTACGGGAAGACATGAACGGGATTCTGTGAAGCATTACCAGCGAGGGTCTAGGGGGGTTAGGTTAGGTTATATTACGTTATAGACGTATATAATGTTCCCACCGAGAAGTAGGGGCCGACCCGCCAGAAATGTTGGAAAATTCTACATCCGAGATGTTAAGTTGCCTTAGGTTAGGATATATAACGTTATAGACGTATATAATGTCCGCACCGAGACGTACGGGACGACACGAACGGGATTCTGTAAAACATTCCCAGCTAGGGGCTAGATGTGTTACGTTAGGTTATATTACGTTATAGACGTATATAATGATCCCACCGAGAAGTGGCGCCGACCCGCAAGGAATGTTGTGAAATACTACATCCGAGATGTTAGGTTCCCTTAGGTTAGGATATATAACGTTATAGACGTATATAATGTCCTCACCGAGATGTACGGGCCGACACGACCGGGATTTTGTAAAACATTACCAGCGAGGATCTAGATGGGTTAGGTCAGGTTATATTACGATATAGACGTATATAATGTGCCCACCGAGAAGTAGGGGCCGAGCCGCCAGGAATGTTGGAAAATACTACATCCGAGATGTTAGGTTCCCTTAGGTTAGGATATATAAATTTATAGACTTATATAATGTCCGCACCGAGACGTACGGGAAGACATGAACGGGATTCTGTGAAACATTACCAGCGAGGGTCTAGATGGGTTAGGTTAGGTTATATTACGATATAGACCTATATAATGTGCCCACCGAGAAGTAGGGGCCGACCCGCCAGGAATGTTGGAAAATACTACATCCGAGATGTTAGGTTCCCTTAGGTTAGGATATATAAATTTATAGACTTATATAATGTCCGCACCGAGACGTACGGGAAGACATGAACGGGATTCTGTGAAACATTACCAGCGAGGGTCTAGGTGGGTTAGGTTAGGTTATATTACGATATAGACGTATATAATGTGCCCACCGAGAAGTGGCGCCGACCCGCCAGGAATGTTGTGAAATACTACATCCGAGATGTTAGGTTCCCTTAGTTTAGGATATATAACGTTTTAGACGTATATAATATCCGCACCGAGACGTACGGGACGCCACGAACGGGATTCTGTAAAACATTCCCAGCTAGCGGCTAGATGTGTTACGTTAGGTTATATTACATTATAGACGTATATAATGATCCCACCGAGAATTGGCGCCGACCCGCCAGGAATGTTGTGAAATACTACATCCGAGATGTTAGGTTCCCTTAGGTTAGGATATATAAATTTATAGACGTATATAATGTCCGCACCGAGACGTACGGGAAGACATGAACGGGATTCTGTGAAACATTACCAGCGAGGGTCTAGGTGGGTTAGGTTAGGTTATATTACGATATAGACGTATATAATGTGCCCACCGAGAAGTAGGGGCCGACCCGCCAGGAATGTTGGAAAATACTACATCCGAGATGTTAGGTTCCCTTAGGTTAGGATATATAACGTTATAGACGTATATAATGTCCTCACCGAGATGTACGGGCCGACAGGACCGGGATTTTGTAAAACATTACCAGCGAGGGTCTAGATGGGTTAGGTTAGGTTATATTACGATATAGACGTATATAATGTGCCCACCGAGAAGTAGGGGCCGACCCGCCAGGAATGTTGGAAAATACTACATCCGAGATGTTAGGTTCTCTTAGGTTAGGGTATATAACGTTATAGACGTATATAATGTCCCCACCGAGATGTACGGGCCGACACGACCGGGATTTTGTAAAACATTACCAGCGAGGGTCTAGATGGATTCGGTTAGGTTATTTTACGATATAGACGTATGTAATGTGCCCACCGAGAAGTAGGGGCCGACCCGCCAGGAATGTTGGAAAATACTACATCCGAGATGTTAGGTTCCCTTAGGTTAGGATATATAAATTTATAGACGTATATAATGTCCGCACCGAGACGTACGGGAAGACATGAACGGGATTCTGTGAAGCATTACCAGCGAGGGTCTAGGGGGGTTAGGTTAGGTTATATTACGTTATAGACGTATATAATGTTCCCACCGAGAAGTAGGGGCCGACCCGCCAGAAATGTTGGAAAATTCTACATCCGAGATGTTAAGTTGCCTTAGGTTAGGATATATAACGTTATAGACGTATATAATGTCCGCACCGAGACGTACGGGACGACACGAACGGGATTCTGTAAAACATTCCCAGCTAGGGGCTAGATGTGTTACGTTAGGTTATATTACGTTATAGACGTATATAATGATCCCACCGAGAAGTGGCGCCGACCCGCAAGGAATGTTGTGAAATACTACATGCGAGATGTTAGGTTCCCTTAGGTTAGGATATATAACGTTATAGACGTATATAATGTCCTCACCGAGATGTACGGGCCGACACGACCGGGGTTTTGTAAAACATTACCAGCGAGGATCTAGATGGGTTAGGTCAGGTTATATTACGATATAGACGTATATAATCTGCCCACCGAGAAGTAGGGGCCGAGCCGCCAGGAATGTTGGAAAATACTACACCCGAGATGTTAGGTTCCCTTAGGTTAGGATATATAAATTTATAGACGTATATAATGTCCGCACCGAGACGTACGGGAAGACATGAACGGGATTCTGTGAAACATTACTAGCGAGGGTCTAGGTGGGTTAGGTTAGGTTATATTACGATATAGACGTATATAATGTGCCCACCGAGAAGTAGGGGCCGACCCGCCAGGAATGTTGGAAAATACTACACCCGAGATGTTAGGTTCCCTTAGGTTAGGATATATAAATTTATAGACGTATATAATGTCCGCACCGAGACGTACGGGAAGACATGAACGGGATTCTGTGAAGCATTACCAGCGAGGGTCTAGGGGGGTTAGGTTAGGTTATATTACGTTATAGACGTATATAATGTTCCCACCGAGAATCGTAGGGGCCGACCCGCCAGAAATGTTGGAAAATTCTACATCCGAGATGTTAAGTTGCCTTAGGTTAGGATATATAACGTTATAGACGTATATAATGTCCGCACCGAGACGTACGGGACGACACGAACGGGATTCTGTAAAACATTTCCAGCTAGGGGCTAGATGTGTTACGTTAGGTTATATTACGTTATAGACGTATATAATGATCCCACCGAGAAGTGGCGCCGACCCGCCAGGAATGTTGGAAAATACTACATCCGAGATGTTAGGTTCCCTTAGGTTAGGATATATAAATTTATAGACTTATATAATGTCCGCACCGAGACGTACGGGAAGACATGAACGGGATTCTGTGAAACATTACCAGCGAGGGTCTAGGTGGGTTAGGTTAGGTTATATTACGATATAGACGTATATAATGTGCCCACCGAGAAGTAGGGGCCGACCCGCCAGGAATGTTGGAAAGTATTACATCCGAGATGTTAGGTTCCCTTAGGTTAGGATATATAACGTTATAGACGTATATAATGTCCTCACCGAGATGTACGGGCCGACACGACCGGGATTTTGTAAAACGTTACCAGCGAGGGTCTAGATGGGTTAGGTTAGGTTATATTACGACATAGACGTATATAATGTGCCCACCGAGAAGTAGGGGCCGACCCGCCAGAAATGTTGGAAAATTCTACATCCGAGATGTTAAGTTGCCTTAGGTTAGGATATATAACGTTATAGACGTATATAATGTCCGCACCGAGACGTACGGGACGACACGAACGGGATTCTGTACAACATTCCCAGCTAGGGGCTAGATGTGTTACGTTAGGTTATATTACGTTATAGACGTATATAATGATCCCACCGAGAATTGGCGCCGACCCGCCAGGAATGTTGTGAAATACTACATCCGAGATGTTAGGTTCCCTTAGGTTATGATATATAAATTTATAGACGTATATAATGTCCGCACCGAGACGTACGGGAAGACATGAACGGGATTCTGTGAAACATTACTAGCGAGGGTCTAGGTGGGTTAGGTTAGGTAATATTACGATATAGACGTATATAATGTGCCTACCGAGAAGTAGGGGCCGACCCGCCAGGAATGTTGGAAAATACTACACCCGAGATGTTAGGTTCCCTTAGGTTAGGATATATAAATTTATAGACGTATATAATGTCCGCACCGAGACGTACGGGAAGACATAAACGGGATTCTGTGAAGCATTACCAGCGAGGGTCTAGGGGGGTTAGGTTAGGTTATATTACGTTATAGACGTATATAATGTTCCCACCGAGAATCGTAGGGGCCGACCCGCCAGAAATGTTGGAAAATTCTACATCCGAGATGTTAAGTTGCCTTAGGTTAGGATATATAACGTTATAGACGTATATAATGTCCGCACCGAGACGTACGGGACGACATGAACGGGATTCTGTAAAACATTTCCAGCTAGGGGCTAGATGTGTTACGTTAGGTTATTTTACGATATAGACGTATGTAATGATCCCACCGAGAATTGGCGCCGACCCGCCAGGAATGTTGTGAAATACTACATCCGAGATGTTAGGTTCCCTTAGGTTAGGATATATAAATTTATAGACGTATATAATGTCCGCACCGAGACGTACGGGAAGACATGAACGGGATTCTGTGAAACATTACTAGCGAGGGTCTAGGTGGGTTAGGTTAGGTTATTTTACGATATAGACGTATGTAATGTGCCCACCGAGAAGTAGGGGCCGACCCGCCAGGAATGTTGGAAAATACTACATCCGAGATGTTAGGTTCCCTTAGGTTAGGATATATAAATTTATAGACGTATATAATGTCCTCACCGAGATGTACGGGCCGACACGACCGGGATTTTGTAAAACATTACCAGCGAGGATCTAGATGGGTTAGGTCAGGTTATATTACGATATAGACGTATATAATGTGCCCACCGAGAAGTAGGGGCCGAGCCGCCAGGAATGTTGGAAAATACTACATCCGAGATGTTAGGTTCCCTTAGGTTAGGATATATAACGTTATAGACGTATATAATGTCCGCACCGAGACGTACGGGACGACACGAACGGGATTCTGTAAAACATTCCCAGCTAGGGGCTAGATGTGTTACGTTAGGTTATATTACGTTATAGACGTATATAATGATCCCACCGAGAATTGGCGCCGACCCGCCAGGAATGTTGTGAAATACTACATCCGAGATGTTAGGTTCCCTTAGGTTAGGATATATAAATTTATAGACGTATATAATGTCCGCACCGAGACGTACGGGAAGACATGAACGGGATTCTGTGAAACATTACCAGCGAGGGTCTAGGTGGGTTAGGTTAGGTTATATTACGATATAGACGTATATAATGTGACCACCGAGAAGTAGGGGCCGACCCGCCAGGAATGTTGGAAAATACTACATCCGAGGTGTTAGGTTCCCTTAGGTTAGGATATATAACGTTATAGACGTATATAATGTCCTCACCGAGATGTACGGGCCGACACGACCGGGATTTTGTAAAACATTACCAGCGAGCGTCTAGATGGGTTAGGTTAGGTTATATTACGATATAGACGTATATAATGTGCCCACCGAGAAGTAGGGGCCGACCCGCCAGGAATGTTGGAAAATACTACATCCGAGATGTTAGGTTCTCTTAGGTTAGGGTATATAACGTTATAGACGTATATAATGTCCCCACCGAGATGTACGGGCCGACACGACCGGGATTTTGTAAAACATTACCAGCGAGGGTCTAGATGGATTCGGTTAGGTTATTTTACGACATAGACGTATGTAATGTGCCCACCGAGAAGTAGGGGCCGACCCGCCAGGAATGTTGGAAAATACTACATCCGAGATGTTAGGTTCCCTTAGGTTAGGATATATAAATTTATAGACGTATATAATGTCCGCACCGAGACGTACGGGAAGACATGAACGGGATTCTGTGAAGCATTACCAGCGAGGGTCTAGGGGGGTTAGGTTAGGTTATATTACGTTATAGACGTATATAATGTTCCCACCGAGAAGTAGGGGCCGACCCGCCAGAAATGTTGGAAAATTCTACATCCGAGATGTTAAGTTGCCTTAGGTTAGGATATATAACGTTATAGACGTATATAATGTCCGCACCGAGACGTGCGGGACGACACGAACGGGATTCTGTAAAACATTCCCAGCTAGGGGCTAGATGTGTTACGTTAGGTTATATTACGTTATAGACGTATATAATGATCCCACCGAGAAGTGGCGCCGACCCGCAAGGAATGTTGTGAAATACTACATCCGAGATGTTAGGTTCCCTTAGGTTAGGATATATAACGTTATAGACGTATATAATGTCCTCACCGAGATGTACGGGCCGACACGACCGGGATTTTGTAAAACATTACCAGCGAGGATCTAGATGGGTTAGGTCAGGTTATATTACGATATAGACGTATATAATGTGCCCACCGAGAAGTAGGGGCCGAGCCGCCAGGAATGTTGGAAAATACTACATCCGAGATGTTAGGTTCCCTTAGGTTAGGATATATAAATTTATAGACTTATATAATGTCCGCACCGAGACGTACGGGAAGACATGAACGGGATTCTGTGAAACATTACCAGCGAGGGTCTAGATGGGTTAGGTTAGGTTATATTACGATATAGACCTATATAATGTGCCCACCGAGAAGTAGGGGCCGACCCGCCAGGAATGTTGGAAAATACTACATCCGAGATGTTAGGTTCCCTTAGGTTAGGATATATAAATTTATAGACTTATATAATGTCCGCACCGAGACGTACGGGAAGACATGAACGGGATTCTGTGAAACATTACCAGCGAGGGTCTAGGTGGGTTAGGTTAGGTTATATTACGATATAGACGTATATAATGTGCCCACCGAGAAGTGGCGCCGACCCGCCAGGAATGTTGTGAAATACTACATCCGAGATGTTAGGTTCCCTTAGTTTAGGATATATAACGTTTTAGACGTATATAATATCCGCACCGAGACGTACGGGACGCCACGAACGGGATTCTGTAAAACATTCCCAGCTAGCGGCTAGATGTGTTACGTTAGGTTATATTACATTATAGACGTATATAATGATCCCACCGAGAATTGGCGCCGACCCGCCAGGAATGTTGTGAAATACTACATCCGAGATGTTAGGTTCCCTTAGGTTAGGATATATAACGTTATAGACGTATATAATGTCCTCACCGAGATGTACGGGCCGACACGACCGGGATTTTGTAAAACATTACCAGCGAGGGTCTAGATGGATTCGGTTAGGTTATTTTACGATATAGACGTATGTAATGTGCCCACCGAGAAGTAGGGGCCGACCCGCCAGGAATGTTGGAAAATACTACATCCGAGATGTTAGGTTCCCTTAGGTTAGGATATATAAATTTATAGACGTATATAATGTCCGCACCGAGACGTACGGGAAGACATGAACGGGATTCTGTGAAGCATTACCAGCGAGGGTCTAGGGGGGTTAGGTTAGGTTATATTACGTTATAGACGTATATAATGTTCCCACCGAGAAGTAGGGGCCGACCCGCCAGAAATGTTGGAAAATTCTACATCCGAGATGTTAAGTTGCCTTAGGTTAGGATATATAACGTTATAGACGTATATAATGTCCGCACCGAGACGTACGGGACGACACGAACGGGATTCTGTAAAACATTCCCAGCTAGGGGCTAGATGTGTTACGTTAGGTTATATTACGTTATAGACGTATATAATGATCCCACCGAGAAGTGGCGCCGACCCGCAAGGAATGTTGTGAAATACTACATGCGAGATGTTAGGTTCCCTTAGGTTAGGATATATAACGTTATAGACGTATATAATGTCCTCACCGAGATGTACGGGCCGACACGACCGGGATTTTGTAAAACATTACCAGCGAGGATCTAGATGGGTTAGGTCGGGTTATATTACGATATAGACGTATATAATCTGCCCACCGAGAAGTAGGGGCCGAGCCGCCAGGAATGTTGGAAAATACTACACCCGAGATGTTAGGTTCCCTTAGGTTAGGATATATAAATTTATAGACGTATATAATGTCCGCACCGAGACGTACGGGAAGACATGAACGGGATTCTGTGAAACATTACTAGCGAGGGTCTAGGTGGGTTAGGTTAGGTTATATTACGATATAGACGTATATAATGTGCCCACCGAGAAGTAGGGGCCGACCCGCCAGGAATGTTGGAAAATACTACACCCGAGATGTTAGGTTCCCTTAGGTTAGGATATATAAATTTATAGACGTATATAATGTCCGCACCGAGACGTACGGGAAGACATGAACGGGATTCTGTGAAGCATTACCAGCGAGGGTCTATGGGGGTTAGGTTAGGTTATATTACGTTATAGACGTATATAATGTTCCCACCGAGAATCGTAGGGGCCGACCCGCCAGAAATGTTGGAAAATTCTACATCCGAGATGTTAAGTTGCCTTAGGTTAGGATATATAACGTTATAGACGTATATAATGTCCGCACCGAGACGTACGGGACGACACGAACGGGATTCTGTAAAACATTTCCAGCTAGGGGCTAGATGTGTTACGTTAGGTTATATTACGTTATAGACGTATATAATGATCCCACCGAGAAGTGGCGCCGACCCGCCAGGAATGTTGGAAAATACTACATCCGAGATGTTAGGTTCCCTTAGGTTAGGATATATAAATTTATAGACTTATATAATGTCCGCACCGAGACGTACGGGAAGACATGAACGGGATTCTGTGAAACATTACCAGCGAGGGTCTAGGTGGGTTAGGTTAGGTTATATTACGATATAGACGTATATAATGTGCCCACCGAGAAGTAGGGGCCGACCCGCCAGGAATGTTGGAAAGTATTACATCCGAGATGTTAGGTTCCCTTAGGTTAGGATATATAACGTTATAGACGTATATAATGTCCTCACCGAGATGTACGGGCCGACACGACCGGGATTTTGTAAAACGTTACCAGCGAGGGTCTAGATGGGTTAGGTTAGGTTATATTACGACATAGACGTATATAATGTGCCCACCGAGAAGTAGGGGCCGACCCGCCAGAAATGTTGGAAAATTCTACATCCGAGATGTTAAGTTGCCTTAGGTTAGGATATATAACGTTATAGACGTATATAATGTCCGCACCGAGACGTACGGGACGACACGAACGGGATTCTGTAAAACATTCCCAGCTAGGGGCTAGATGTGTTACGTTAGGTTATATTACGTTATAGACGTATATAATGATCCCACCGAGAATTGGCGCCGACCCGCCAGGAATGTTGTGAAATACTACATCCGAGATGTTAGGTTCCCTTAGGTTAGGATATATAAATTTATAGACGTATATAATGTCCGCACCGAGACGTACGGGAAGACATGAACGGGATTCTGTGAAACATTACCAGCGAGGGTCTAGGTGGGTTAGGTTAGGTTATATTACGATATAGACGTATATAATGTGCCCACCGAGAAGTGGCGCCGACCCGCCAGGAATGTTGTGAAATACTACATCCGAGATGTTAGGTTCCCTTAGGTTAGGATATATAACGTTATAGACGTATATAATGTCCGCACCGAGACGTACGGGACGACACGAACGGGATTCTGTAAAACATTCCCAGCTAGGGGCTAGATGTGTTACGTTAGGTTATATTACGTTATAGACGTATATAATGATCCCACCGAGAAGTGGCGCCGACCCGCAAGGAATGTTGTGAAATACTACATGCGAGATGTTAGGTTCCCTTAGGTTAGGATATATAACGTTATAGACGTATATAATGTCCTCACCGAGATGTACGGGCCGACACGACCGGGATTTTGTAAAACATTACCAGCGAGGATCTAGATGGGTTAGGTCGGGTTATATTACGATATAGACGTATATAATCTGCCCACCGAGAAGTAGGGGCCGAGCCGCCAGGAATGTTGGAAAATACTACACCCGAGATGTTAGGTTCCCTTAGGTTAGGATATATAAATTTATAGACGTATATAATGTCCGCACCGAGACGTACGGGAAGACATGAACGGGATTCTGTGAAACATTACTAGCGAGGGTCTAGGTGGGTTAGGTTAGGTTATATTACGATATAGACGTATATAATGTGCCCACCGAGAAGTAGGGGCCGACCCGCCAGGAATGTTGGAAAATACTACACCCGAGATGTTAGGTTCCCTTAGGTTAGGATATATAAATTTATAGACGTATATAATGTCCGCACCGAGACGTACGGGAAGACATGAACGGGATTCTGTGAAGCATTACCAGCGAGGGTCTAGGGGGGTTAGGTTAGGTTATATTACGTTATAGACGTATATAATGTTCCCACCGAGAATCGTAGGGGCCGACCCGCCAGAAATGTTGGAAA
The DNA here is from genome assembly GCA_963969225.1 of Xylocopa violacea. NCBI lineage: Eukaryota > Metazoa > Arthropoda > Insecta > Hymenoptera > Apidae > Xylocopa > Xylocopa violacea. Next base: position 7,026,928 of record CAXAJV010000761.1, read on the forward strand.
ATTCTACATCCGAGATGTTAAGTTGCCTTAGGTTAGGATATATAACGTTATAGACGTATATAATGTCCGCACCGAGACGTACGGGACGACACGAACGGGATTCTGTAAAACATTTCCAGCTAGGGGCTAGATGTGTTACGTTAGGTTATATTACGTTATAGACGTATATAATGATCCCACCGAGAAGTGGCGCCGACCCGCCAGGAATGTTGGAAAATACTACATCCGAGATGTTAGGTTCCCTTAGGTTAGGATATATAAATTTATAGACTTATATAATGTCCGCACCGAGACGTACGGGAAGACATGAACGGGATTCTGTGAAACATTACCAGCGAGGGTCTAGGTGGGTTAGGTTAGGTTATATTACGATATAGACGTATATAATGTGCCCACCGAGAAGTAGGGGCCGACCCGCCAGGAATGTTGGAAAGTATTACATCCGAGATGTTAGGTTCCCTTAGGTTAGGATATATAACGTTATAGACGTATATAATGTCCTCACCGAGATGTACGGGCCGACACGACCGGGATTTTGTAAAACGTTACCAGCGAGGGTCTAGATGGGTTAGGTTAGGTTATATTACGACATAGACGTATATAATGTGCCCACCGAGAAGTAGGGGCCGACCCGCCAGAAATGTTGGAAAATTCTACATCCGAGATGTTAAGTTGCCTTAGGTTAGGATATATAACGTTATAGACGTATATAATGTCCGCACCGAGACGTACGGGACGACACGAACGGGATTCTGTAAAACATTCCCAGCTAGGGGCTAGATGTGTTACGTTAGGTTATATTACGTTATAGACGTATATAATGATCCCACCGAGAATTGGCGCCGACCCGCCAGGAATGTTGTGAAATACTACATCCGAGATGTTAGGTTCCCTTAGGTTAGGATATATAAATTTATAGACGTATATAATGTCCGCACCGAGACGTACGGGAAGACATGAACGGGATTCTGTGAAACATTACCAGCGAGGGTCTAGGTGGGTTAGGTTAGGTTATATTACGATATAGACGTATATAATGTGCCCACCGAGAAGTGGCGCCGACCCGCCAGGAATGTTGTGAAATACTACATCCGAGATGTTAGGTTCCCTTAGGTTAGGATATATAACGTTATAGACGTATATAATGTCCTCACCGAGATGTACGGGCCGACACGACCGGGATTTTGTAAAACATTACCAGCGAGGATCTAGATGGGTTAGGTCAGGTTATATTACGATATAGACGTATATAATGTGCCCACCGAGAAGTGGCGCCGACCCGCCAGGAATGTTGTGAAATACTACATCCGAGATGTTAGGTTCCCTTAGTTTAGGATATATAACGTTTTAGACGTATATAATATCCGCACCGAGACGTACGGGACGCCACGAACGGGATTCTGTAAAACATTCCCAGCTAGGGGCTAGATGTGTTACGTTAGGTTATATTACATTATAGACGTATATAATGATCCCACCGAGAATTGGCGCCGACCCGCCAGGAATGTTGTGAAATACTACATCCGAGATGTTAGGTTCCCTTAGGTTATGATATATAAATTTATAGACGTATATAATGTCCGCACCGAGACGTACGGGAAGACATGAACGGGATTCTGTGAAACATTACTAGCGAGGGTCTAGGTGGGTTAAGTTAGGTAATATTACGATATAGACGTATATAATGTGCCTACCGAGAAGTAGGGGCCGACCCGCCAGGAATGTTGGAAAATACTACACCCGAGATGTTAGGTTCCCTTAGGTTAGGATATATAAATTTATAGACGTATATAATGTCCGCACCGAGACGTACGGGAAGACATAAACGGGATTCTGTGAAGCATTACCAGCGAGGGTCTAGGGGGGTTAGGTTAGGTTATATTACGTTATAGACGTATATAATGTTCCCACCGAGAATCGTAGGGGCCGACCCGCCAGAAATGTTGGAAAATTCTACATCCGAGATGTTAAGTTGCCTTAGGTTAGGATATATAACGTTATAGACGTATATAATGTCCGCACCGAGACGTACGGGACGACATGAACGGGATTCTGTAAAACATTTCCAGCTAGGGGCTAGATGTGTTACGTTAGGTTATTTTACGATATAGACGTATGTAATGATCCCACCGAGAATTGGCGCCGACCCGCCAGGAATGTTGTGAAATACTACATCCGAGATGTTAGGTTCCCTTAGGTTAGGATATATAAATTTATAGACGTATATAATGTCCGCACCGAGACGTACGGGAAGACATGAACGGGATTCTGTGAAACATTACTAGCGAGGGTCTAGGTGGGTTAGGTTAGGTTATTTTACGATATAGACGTATGTAATGTGCCCACCGAGAAGTAGGGGCCGACCCGCCAGGAATGTTGGAAAATACTACATCCGAGATGTTAGGTTCCCTTAGGTTAGGATATATAAATTTATAGACGTATATAATGTCCTCACCGAGATGTACGGGCCGACACGACCGGGATTTTGTAAAACATTACCAGCGAGGATCTAGATGGGTTAGGTCAGGTTATATTACGATATAGACGTATATAATGTGCCCACCGAGAAGTAGGGGCCGAGCCGCCAGGAATGTTGGAAAATACTACATCCGAGATGTTAGGTTCCCTTAGGTTAGGATATATAACGTTATAGACGTATATAATGTCCGCACCGAGACGTACGGGACGACACGAACGGGATTCTGTAAAACATTCCCAGCTAGGGGCTAGATGTGTTACGTTAGGTTATATTACGTTATAGACGTATATAATGATCCCACCGAGAATTGGCGCCGACCCGCCAGGAATGTTGTGAAATACTACATCCGAGATGTTAGGTTCCCTTAGGTTAGGATATATAAATTTATAGACGTATATAATGTCCGCACCGAGACGTACGGGAAGACATGAACGGGATTCTGTGAAACATTACCAGCGAGGGTCTAGGTGGGTTAGGTTAGGTTATATTACGATATAGACGTATATAATGTGCCCACCGAGAAGTAGGGGCCGACCCGCCAGGAATGTTGGAAAATACTACATCCGAGATGTTAGGTTCCCTTAGGTTAGGATATATAAATTTATAGACGTATATAATGTCCGCACCGAGACGTACGGGAAGACATAAACGGGATTCTGTGAAGCATTACCAGCGAGGGTCTAGGGGGGTTAGGTTAGGTTATATCACGTTATAGACGTATATAATGTTCCCACCGAGAATCGTAGGGGCCGACCCGCCAGAAATGTTGGAAAATTCTACATCCGAGATGTTAAGTTGCCTTAGGTTAGGATATATAACGTTATAGACGTATATAATGTCCGCACCGAGACGTACGGGACGACACGAACGAGATTCTGTAAAACATTTCCAGCTAGGGGCTAGATGTGTTACGTTAGGTTATTTTACGATATAGACGTATGTAATGATCCCACCGAGAATTGGCGCCGACCCGCCAGGAATGTTGTGAAATACTACATCCGAGATGTTAGGTTCCCTTAGGTTAGGATATATAAATTTATAGACGTATATAATGTCCGCACCGAGACGTACGGGAAGACATGAACGGGATTCTGTGAAACATTACTAGCGAGGGTCTAGGTGGGTTAGGTTAGGTTATTTTACGATATAGACGTATGTAATGTGCCCACCGAGAAGTAGGGGCCGACCCGCCAGGAATGTTGGAAAATACTACATCCGAGATGTTAGGTTCCCTTAGGTTAGGATATATAAATTTATAGACGTATATAATGTCCTCACCGAGATGTACGGGCCGACACGACCGGGATTTTGTAAAACATTACCAGCGAGGATCTAGATGGGTTAGGTCAGGTTATATTACGATATAGACGTATATAATGATCCCACCGAGAAGTGGCGCCGACCCGCAAGGAATGTTGTGAAATACTACATCCGAGATGTTAGGTTCCCTTAGGTTAGGATATATAACGTTATAGACGTATATAATGTCCTCACCGAGATGTACGGGCCGACACGACCGGGATTTTGTAAAACATTACCAGCGAGGATCTAGATGGGTTAGGTCAGGTTATATTACGATATAGACGTATATAATGATCCCACCGAGAAGTGGCGCCGACCCGCAAGGAATGTTGTGAAATACTACATCCGAGATGTTAGGTTCCCTTAGGTTAGGATATATAACGTTATAGACGTATATAATGTCCTCACCGAGATGTACGGGCCGACACGACCGGGATTTTGTAAAACATTACCAGCGAGGATCTAGATGGGTTAGGTCAGGTTATATTACGATATAGACGTATATAATGTGCCCACCGAGAAGTAGGGGCCGAGCCGCCAGGAATGTTGGAAAATACTACATCCGAGATGTTAGGTTCCCTTAGGTTAGGATATATAAATTTATAGACTTATATAATGTCCGCACCGAGACGTACGGGAAGACATGAACGGGATTCTGTGAAACATTACCAGCGAGGGTCTAGATGGGTTAGGTTAGGTTATATTACGATATAGACCTATATAATGTGCCCACCGAGAAGTAGGGGCCGACCCGCCAGGAATGTTGGAAAATACTACATCCGAGATGTTAGGTTCCCTTAGGTTAGGATATATAAATTTATAGACTTATATAATGTCCGCACCGAGACGTACGGGAAGACATGAACGGGATTCTGTGAAACATTACCAGCGAGGGTCTAGGTGGGTTAGGTTAGGTTATATTACGATATAGACGTATATAATGTGCCCACCGAGAAGTGGCGCCGACCCGCCAGGAATGTTGTGAAATACTACATCCGAGATGTTAGGTTCCCTTAGTTTAGGATATATAACGTTTTAGACGTATATAATATCCTCACCGAGACGTACGGGACGCCACGAACGGGATTCTGTAAAACATTCCCAGCTAGCGGCTAGATGTGTTACGTTAGGTTATATTACATTATAGACGTATATAATGATCCCACCGAGAATTGGCGCCGACCCGCCAGGAATGTTGTGAAATACTACATCCGAGATGTTAGGTTCCCTTAGGTTAGGATATATAAATTTATAGACGTATATAATGTCCGCACCGAGACGTACGGGAAGACATGAACGGGATTCTGTGAAGCATTACTAGCGAGGGTCTAGGTGGGTTAGGTTAGGTTATATTACGATATAGACGTATATAATGTGCCCACCGAGAAGTAGGGGCCGACCCGCCAGGAATGTTGGAAAATACTACACCCGAGATGTTAGGTTCCCTTAGGTTAGGATATATAAATTTATAGACGTATATAATGTCCGCACCGAGACGTACGGGAAGACATGAACGGGATTCTGTGAAGCATTACCAGCGAGGGTCTAGGGGGGTTAGGTTAGGTTATATTACGTTATAGACGTATATAATGTTCCCACCGAGAATCGTAGGGGCCGACCCGCCAGAAATGTTGGAAAATTCTACATCCGAGATGTTAAGTTGCCTTAGGTTAGGATATATAACGTTATAGACGTATATAATGTCCGCACCGAGACGTACGGGACGACACGAACGGGATTCTGTAAAACATTCCCAGCTAGGGGCTAGATGTGTTACGTTAGGTTATATTACGTTGTAGACGTATATAATGATCCCACCGAGAAGTGGCGCCGACCCGCAAGGAATGTTGTGAAATACTACATCCGAGATGTTAGGTTCCCTTAGGTTAGGATATATAACGTTATAGACGTATATAATGTCCTCACCGAGATGTACGGGCCGACACGACCGGGATTTTGTAAAACATTACCAGCGAGGATCTAGATGGGTTAGGTCAGGTTATATTACGATATAGACGTATATAATGTGCCCACCGAGAAGTAGGGGCCGAGCCGCCAGGAATGTTGTGAAATACTACATCCGAGATGTTAGGTTCCCTTAGGTTAGGATATATAAATTTATAGACGTATATAATGTCCGCACCGAGACGTACGGGAAGACATGAACGGGATTCTGTGAAACATTACCAGCGAGGGTCTAGGTGGGTTAGGTTAGGTTATATTACGATATAGACGTATATAATGTGCCCACCGAGAAGTGGCGCCGACCCGCCAGGAATGTTGTGAAATACTACATCCGAGATGTTAGGTTCCCTTAGGTTAGGATATATAACGTTATAGACGTATATAATGTCCTCACCGAGATGTACGGGCCGACACGACCGGGATTTTGTAAAACATTACCAGCGAGGATCTAGATGGGTTAGGTCAGGTTATATTACGATATAGACGTATATAATGTGCCCACCGAGAAGTGGCGCCGACCCGCCAGGAATGTTGTGAAATACTACATCCGAGATGTTAGGTTCCCTTAGTTTAGGATATATAACGTTTTAGACGTATATAATATCCGCACCGAGACGTACGGGACGCCACGAACGGGATTCTGTAAAACATTCCCAGCTAGGGGCTAGATGTGTTACGTTAGGTTATATTACATTATAGACGTATATAATGATCCCACCGAGAATTGGCGCCGACCCGCCAGGAATGTTGTGAAATACTACATCCGAGATGTTAGGTTCCCTTAGGTTATGATATATAAATTTATAGACGTATATAATGTCCGCACCGAGACGTACGGGAAGACATGAACGGGATTCTGTGAAACATTACTAGCGAGGGTCTAGGTGGGTTAAGTTAGGTAATATTACGATATAGACGTATATAATGTGCCTACCGAGAAGTAGGGGCCGACCCGCCAGGAATGTTGGAAAATACTACACCCGAGATGTTAGGTTCCCTTAGGTTAGGATATATAAATTTATAGACGTATATAATGTCCGCACCGAGACGTACGGGAAGACATAAACGGGATTCTGTGAAGCATTACCAGCGAGGGTCTAGGGGGGTTAGGTTAGGTTATATTACGTTATAGACGTATATAATGTTCCCACCGAGAATCGTAGGGGCCGACCCGCCAGAAATGTTGGAAAATTCTACATCCGAGATGTTAAGTTGCCTTAGGTTAGGATATATAACGTTATAGACGTATATAATGTCCGCACCGAGACGTACGGGACGACATGAACGGGATTCTGTAAAACATTTCCAGCTAGGGGCTAGATGTGTTACGTTAGGTTATTTTACGATATAGACGTATGTAATGATCCCACCGAGAATTGGCGCCGACCCGCCAGGAATGTTGTGAAATACTACATCCGAGATGTTAGGTTCCCTTAGGTTAGGATATATAAATTTATAGACGTATATAATGTCCGCACCGAGACGTACGGGAAGACATGAACGGGATTCTGTGAAACATTACTAGCGAGGGTCTAGGTGGGTTAGGTTAGGTTATTTTACGATATAGACGTATGTAATGTGCCCACCGAGAAGTAGGGGCCGACCCGCCAGGAATGTTGGAAAATACTACATCCGAGATGTTAGGTTCCCTTAGGTTAGGATATATAAATTTATAGACGTATATAATGTCCTCACCGAGATGTACGGGCCGACACGACCGGGATTTTGTAAAACATTACCAGCGAGGATCTAGATGGGTTAGGTCAGGTTATATTACGATATAGACGTATATAATGTGCCCACCGAGAAGTAGGGGCCGAGCCGCCAGGAATGTTGGAAAATACTACATCCGAGATGTTAGGTTCCCTTAGGATAGGATATATAACGTTATAGACGTATATAATGTCCGCACCGAGACGTACGGGACGACACGAACGGGATTCTGTAAAACATTCCCAGCTAGGGGCTAGATGTGTTACGTTAGGTTATATTACGTTATAGACGTATATAATGATCCCACCGAGAATTGGCGCCGACCCGCCAGGAATGTTGTGAAATACTACATCCGAGATGTTAGGTTCCCTTAGGTTAGGATATATAAATTTATAGACGTATATAATGTCCGCACCGAGACGTACGGGAAGACATGAACGGGATTCTGTGAAACATTACCAGCGAGGGTCTAGGTGGGTTAGGTTAGGTTATATTACGATATAGACGTATATAATGTGCCCACCGAGAAGTAGGGGCCGACCCGCCAGGAATGTTGGAAAATACTACATCCGAGATGTTAGGTTCCCTTAGGTTAGGATATATAAATTTATAGACGTATATAATGTCCGCACCGAGACGTACGGGAAGACATAAACGGGATTCTGTGAAGCATTACCAGCGAGGGTCTAGGGGGGTTAGGTTAGGTTATATCACGTTATAGACGTATATAATGTTCCCACCGAGAATCGTAGGGGCCGACCCGCCAGAAATGTTGGAAAATTCTACATCCGAGATGTTAAGTTGCCTTAGGTTAGGATATATAACGTTATAGACGTATATAATGTCCGCACCGAGACGTACGGGACGACACGAACGAGATTCTGTAAAACATTTCCAGCTAGGGGCTAGATGTGTTACGTTAGGTTATTTTACGATATAGACGTATGTAATGATCCCACCGAGAATTGGCGCCGACCCGCCAGGAATGTTGTGAAATACTACATCCGAGATGTTAGGTTCCCTTAGGTTAGGATATATAAATTTATAGACGTATATAATGTCCGCACCGAGACGTACGGGAAGACATGAACGGGATTCTGTGAAACATTACTAGCGAGGGTCTAGGTGGGTTAGGTTAGGTTATTTTACGATATAGACGTATGTAATGTGCCCACCGAGAAGTAGGGGCCGACCCGCCAGGAATGTTGGAAAATACTACATCCGAGATGTTAGGTTCCCTTAGGTTAGGATATATAAATTTATAGACGTATATAATGTCCTCACCGAGATGTACGGGCCGACACGACCGGGATTTTGTAAAACATTACCAGCGAGGATCTAGATGGGTTAGGTCAGGTTATATTACGATATAGACGTATATAATGATCCCACCGAGAAGTGGCGCCGACCCGCAAGGAATGTTGTGAAATACTACATCCGAGATGTTAGGTTCCCTTAGGTTAGGATATATAACGTTATAGACGTATATAATGTCCTCACCGAGATGTACGGGCCGACACGACCGGGATTTTGTAAAACATTACCAGCGAGGATCTAGATGGGTTAGGTCAGGTTATATTACGATATAGACGTATATAATGATCCCACCGAGAAGTGGCGCCGACCCGCAAGGAATGTTGTGAAATACTACATCCGAGATGTTAGGTTCCCTTAGGTTAGGATATATAACGTTATAGACGTATATAATGTCCTCACCGAGATGTACGGGCCGACACGACCGGGATTTTGTAAAACATTACCAGCGAGGATCTAGATGGGTTAGGTCAGGTTATATTACGATATAGACGTATATAATGTGCCCACCGAGAAGTAGGGGCCGAGCCGCCAGGAATGTTGGAAAATACTACATCCGAGATGTTAGGTTCCCTTAGGTTAGGATATATAAATTTATAGACTTATATAATGTCCGCACCGAGACGTACGGGAAGACATGAACGGGATTCTGTGAAACATTACCAGCGAGGGTCTAGATGGGTTAGGTTAGGTTATATTACGATATAGACCTATATAATGTGCCCACCGAGAAGTAGGGGCCGACCCGCCAGGAATGTTGGAAAATACTACATCCGAGATGTTAGGTTCCCTTAGGTTAGGATATATAAATTTATAGACTTATATAATGTCCGCACCGAGACGTACGGGAAGACATGAACGGGATTCTGTGAAACATTACCAGCGAGGGTCTAGGTGGGTTAGGTTAGGTTATATTACGATATAGACGTATATAATGTGCCCACCGAGAAGTGGCGCCGACCCGCCAGGAATGTTGTGAAATACTACATCCGAGATGTTAGGTTCCCTTAGTTTAGGATATATAACGTTTTAGACGTATATAATATCCTCACCGAGACGTACGGGACGCCACGAACGGGATTCTGTAAAACATTCCCAGCTAGCGGCTAGATGTGTTACGTTAGGTTATATTACATTATAGACGTATATAATGATCCCACCGAGAATTGGCGCCGACCCGCCAGGAATGTTGTGAAATACTACATCCGAGATGTTAGGTTCCCTTAGGTTAGGATATATAAATTTATAGACGTATATAATGTCCGCACCGAGACGTACGGGAAGACATGAACGGGATTCTGTGAAGCATTACTAGCGAGGGTCTAGGTGGGTTAGGTTAGGTTATATTACGATATAGACGTATATAATGTGCCCACCGAGAAGTAGGGGCCGACCCGCCAGGAATGTTGGAAAATACTACACCCGAGATGTTAGGTTCCCTTAGGTTAGGATATATAAATTTATAGACGTATATAATGTCCGCACCGAGACGTACGGGAAGACATGAACGGGATTCTGTGAAGCATTACCAGCGAGGGTCTAGGGGGGTTAGGTTAGGTTATATTACGTTATAGACGTATATAATGTTCCCACCGAGAATCGTAGGGGCCGACCCGCCAGAAATGTTGGAAAATTCTACATCCGAGATGTTAAGTTGCCTTAGGTTAGGATATATAACGTTATAGACGTATATAATGTCCGCACCGAGACGTACGGGACGACACGAACGGGATTCTGTAAAACATTCCCAGCTAGGGGCTAGATGTGTTACGTTAGGTTATATTACGTTATAGACGTATATAATGATCCCACCGAGAAGTGGCGCCGACCCGCAAGGAATGTTGTGAAATACTACATCCGAGATGTTAGGTTCCCTTAGGTTAGGATATATAACGTTATAGACGTATATAATGTCCTCACCGAGATGTACGGGCCGACACGACCGGGATTTTGTAAAACATTACCAGCGAGGATCTAGATGGGTTAGGTCAGGTTATATTACGATATAGACGTATATAATGTGCCCACCGAGAAGTAGGGGCCGAGCCGCCAGGAATGTTGTGAAATACTACATCCGAGATGTTAGGTTCCCTTAGGTTAGGATATATAAATTTATAGACGTATATAATGTCCGCACCGAGACGTACGGGAAGACATGAACGGGATTCTGTGAAACATTACTAGCGAGGGTCTAGGTGGGTTAGGTTAGGTTATATTACGATATAGACGTATATAATGTGCCCACCGAGAAGTAGGGGCCGACCCGCCAGGAATGTTGGAAAATACTACACCCGAGATGTTAGGTTCCCTTAGGTTAGGATATATAAATTTATAGACGTATATAATGTCCGCACCGAGACGTACGGGAAGACATGAACGGGATTCTGTGAAGCATTACCAGCGAGGGTCTAGGGGGGTTAGGTTAGGTTATATTACGTTATAGACGTATATAATGTTCCCACCGAGAATCGTAGGGGCCGACCCGCCAGAAATGTTGGAAAATTCTACATCCGAGATGTTAAGTTGCCTTAGGTTAGGATATATAACGTTATAGACGTATATAATGTCCGCACCGAGACGTACGGGACGACACGAACGGGATTCTGTAAAACATTCCCAGCTAGGGGCTAGATGTGTTACGTTAGGTTATATTACGTTATAGACGTATATAATGATCCCACCGAGAAGTGGCGCCGACCCGCAAGGAATGTTGTGAAATACTACATCCGAGATGTTAGGTTCCCTTAGGTTAGGATATATAACGTTATAGACGTATATAATGTCCTCACCGAGATGTACGGGCCGACACGACCGGGATTTTGTAAAACATTACCAGCGAGGATCTAGATGGGTTAGGTCAGGTTATATTACGATATAGACGTATATAATGTGCCCACCGAGAAGTGGCGCCGACCCGCCAGGAATGTTGTGAAATACTACATCCGAGATGTTAGGTTCCCTTAGTTTAGGATATATAACGTTTTAGACGTATATAATATCCGCACCGAGACGTACGGGACGCCACGAACGGGATTCTGTAAAACATTCCCAGCTAGGGGCTAGATGTGTTACGTTAGGTTATATTGCATTATAGACGTATATAATGATCCCACCGAGAATTGGCGCCGACCCGCCAGGAATGTTGTGAAATACTACATCCGAGATGTTAGGTTCCCTTAGGTTATGATATATAAATTTATAGACGTATATAATGTCCGCACCGAGACGTACGGGAAGACATGAACGGGATTCTGTGAAACATTACTAGCGAGGGTCTAGGTGGGTTAGGTTAGGTAATATTACGATATAGACGTATATAATGTGCCTACCGAGAAGTAGGGGCCGACCCGCCAGGAATGTTGGAAAATACTACACCCGAGATGTTAGGTTCCCTTAGGTTAGGATATATAAATTTATAGACGTATATAATGTCCGCACCGAGACGTACGGGAAGACATAAACGGGATTCTGTGAAGCATTACCAGCGAGGGTCTAGGGGGGTTAGGTTAGGTTATATTACGACATAGACGTATATAATGTGCCCACCGAGAAGTAGGGGCCGACCCGCCAGAAATGTTGGAAAATTCTACATCCGAGATGTTAAGTTGCCTTAGGTTAGGATATATAACGTTATAGACGTATATAATGTCCGCACCGAGACGTACGGGACGACACGAACGGGATTCTGTACAACATTCCCAGCTAGGGGCTAGATGTGTTACGTTAGGTTATATTACGTTATAGACGTATATAATGATCCCACCGAGAATTGGCGCCGACCCGCCAGGAATGTTGTGAAATACTACATCCGAGATGTTAGGTTCCCTTAGGTTAGGATATATAAATTTATAGACGTATATAATGTCCGCACCGAGACGTACGGGAAGACATGAACGGGATTCTGTGAAACATTACCAGCGAGGGTCTAGGTGGGTTAGGTTAGGTTATATTACGATATAGACGTATATAATGTGCCCACCGAGAAGTGGCGCCGACCCGCCAGGAATGTTGTGAAATACTACATCCGAGATGTTAGGTTCCCTTAGGTTAGGATATATAACGTTATAGACGTATATAATGTCCTCACCGAGATGTACGGGCCGACACGACCGGGATTTTGTAAAACATTACCAGCGAGGATCTAGATGGGTTAGGTCAGGTTATATTACGATATAGACGTATATAATGTGCCCACCGAGAAGTGGCGCCGACCCGCCAGGAATGTTGTGAAATACTACATCCGAGATGTTAGGTTCCCTTAGTTTAGGATATATAACGTTTTAGACGTATATAATATCCGCACCGAGACGTACGGGACGCCACGAACGGGATTCTGTAAAACATTCCCAGCTAGGGGCTAGATGTGTTACGTTAGGTTATATTACATTATAGACGTATATAATGATCCCACCGAGAATTGGCGCCGACCCGCCAGGAATGTTGTGAAATACTACATCCGAGATGTTAGGTTCCCTTAGGTTATGATATATAAATTTATAGACGTATATAATGTCCGCACCGAGACGTACGGGAAGACATGAACGGGATTCTGTGAAACATTACTAGCGAGGGTCTGGGTGGGTTAGGTTAGGTAATATTACGATATAGACGTATATAATGTGCCTACCGAGAAGTAGGGGCCGACCCGCCAGGAATGTTGGAAAATACTACACCCGAGATGTTAGGTTCCCTTAGGTTAGGATATATAAATTTATAGACGTATATAATGTCCGCACCGAGACGTACGGGAAGACATAAACGGGATTCTGTGAAGCATTACCAGCGAGGGTCTAGGGGGGTTAGGTTAGGTTATATTACGTTATAGACGTATATAATGTTCCCACCGAGAATCGTAGGGGCCGACCCGCCAGAAATGTTGGAAAATTCTACATCCGAGATGTTAAGTTGCCTTAGGTTAGGATATATAACGTTATAGACGTATATAATGTCCGCACGGAGACGTACGGGACGACATGAACGGGATTCTGTAAAACATTTCCAGCTAGGGGCTAGATGTGTTACGTTAGGTTATTTTACGATATAGACGTATGTAATGATCCCACCGAGAATTGGCGCCGACCCGCCAGGAATGTTGTGAAATACTACATCCGAGATGTTAGGTTCCCTTAGGTTAGGATATATAAATTTATAGACGTATATAATGTCCGCACCGAGACGTACGGGAAGACATGAACGGGATTCTGTGAAACATTACTAGCGAGGGTCTAGGTGGGTTAGGTTAGGTTATTTTACGATATAGACGTATGTAATGTGCCCACCGAGAAGTAGGGGCCGACCCGCCAGGAATGTTGGAAAATACTACATCCGAGATGTTAGGTTCCCTTAGGTTAGGATATATAAATTTATAGACGTATATAATGTCCTCACCGAGATGTACGGGCCGACACGACCGGGATTTTGTAAAACATTACCAGCGAGGATCTAGATGGGTTAGGTCAGGTTATATTACGATATAGACGTATATAATGTGCCCACCGAGAAGTAGGGGCCGAGCCGCCAGGAATGTTGGAAAATACTACATCCGAGATGTTAGGTTCCCTTAGGTTAGGATATATAACGTTATAGACGTATATAATGTCCGCACCGAGACGTACGGGACGACACGAACGGGATTCTGTAAAACATTCCCAGCTAGGGGCTAGATGTGTTACGTTAGGTTATATTACGTTATAGACGTATATAATGATCCCACCGAGAATTGGCGCCGACCCGCCAGGAATGTTGTGAAATACTACATCCGAGATGTTAGGTTCCCTTAGGTTAGGATATATAAATTTATAGACGTATATAATGTCCGCACCGAGACGTACGGGAAGACATGAACGGGATTCTGTGAAACATTACCAGCGAGGGTCTAGGTGGGTTAGGTTAGGTTATATTACGATATAGACGTATATAATGTGACCACCGAGAAGTAGGGGCCGACCCGCCAGGAATGTTGGAAAATACTACATCCGAGATGTTAGGTTCCCTTAGGTTAGGATATATAACGTTATAGACGTATATAATGTCCTCACCGAGATGTACGGGCCGACACGACCGGGATTTTGTAAAACATTACCAGCGAGCGTCTAGATGGGTTAGGTTAGGTTATATTACGATATAGACGTATATAATGTGCCCACCGAGAAGTAGGGGCCGACCCGCCAGGAATGTTGGAAAATACTACATCCGAGATGTTAGGTTCTCTTAGGTTAGGGTATATAACGTTATAGACGTATATAATGTCCCCACCGAGATGTACGGGCCGACACGACCGGGATTTTGTAAAACATTACCAGCGAGGGTCTAGATGGATTCGGTTAGGTTATTTTACGACATAGACGTATGTAATGTGCCCACCGAGAAGTAGGGGCCGACCCGCCAGGAATGTTGGAAAATACTACATCCGAGATGTTAGGTTCCCTTAGGTTAGGATATATAAATTTATAGACGTATATAATGTCCGCACCGAGACGTACGGGAAGACATGAACGGGATTCTGTGAAGCATTACCAGCGAGGGTCTAGGGGGGTTAGGTTAGGTTATATTACGTTATAGACGTATATAATGTTCCCACCGAGAAGTAGGGGCCGACCCGCCAGAAATGTTGGAAAATTCTACATCCGAGATGTTAAGTTGCCTTAGGTTAGGATATATAACGTTATAGACGTATATAATGTCCGCACCGAGACGTACGGGACGACACGAACGGGATTCTGTAAAACATTCCCAGCTAGGGGCTAGATGTGTTACGTTAGGTTATATTACGTTATAGACGTATATAATGATCCCACCGAGAAGTGGCGCCGACCCGCAAGGAATGTTGTGAAATACTACATCCGAGATGTTAGGTTCCCTTAGGTTAGGATATATAACGTTATAGACGTATATAATGTCCTCACCGAGATGTACGGGCCGACACGACCGGGATTTTGTAAAACATTACCAGCGAGGATCTAGATGGGTTAGGTCAGGTTATATTACGATATAGACGTATATAATGTGCCCACCGAGAAGTAGGGGCCGAGCCGCCAGGAATGTTGGAAAATACTACATCCGAGATGTTAGGTTCCCTTAGGTTAGGATATATAAATTTATAGACTTATATAATGTCCGCACCGAGACGTACGGGAAGACATGAACGGGATTCTGTGAAACATTACCAGCGAGGGTCTAGATGGGTTAGGTTAGGTTATATTACGATATAGACCTATATAATGTGCCCACCGAGAAGTAGGGGCCGACCCGCCAGGAATGTTGGAAAATACTACATCCGAGATGTTAGGTTCCCTTAGGTTAGGATATATAAATTTATAGACTTATATAATGTCCGCACCGAGACGTACGGGAAGACATGAACGGGATTCTGTGAAACATTACCAGCGAGGGTCTAGGTGGGTTAGGTTAGGTTATATTACGATATAGACGTATATAATGTGCCCACCGAGAAGTGGCGCCGACCCGCCAGGAATGTTGTGAAATACTACATCCGAGATGTTAGGTTCCCTTAGTTTAGGATATATAACGTTTTAGACGTATATAATATCCGCACCGAGACGTACGGGACGCCACGAACGGGATTCTGTAAAACATTCCCAGCTAGCGGCTAGATGTGTTACGTTAGGTTATATTACATTATAGACGTATATAATGATCCCACCGAGAATTGGCGCCGACCCGCCAGGAATGTTGTGAAATACTACATCCGAGATGTTAGGTTCCCTTAGGTTAGGATATATAAATTTATAGACGTATATAATGTCCGCACCGAGACGTACGGGAAGACATGAACGGGATTCTGTGAAACATTACCAGCGAGGGTCTAGGTGGGTTAGGTTAGGTTATATTACGATATAGACGTATATAATGTGCCCACCGAGAAGTAGGGGCCGACCCGCCAGGAATGTTGGAAAATACTACATCCGAGATGTTAGGTTCCCTTAGGTTAGGATATATAAATTTATAGACGTATATAATGTCCTCACCGAGATGTACGGGCCGACACGACCGGGATTTTGTAAAACATTACCAGCGAGGATCTAGATGGGTTAGGTCAGGTTATATTACGATATAGACGTATATAATGATCCCACCGAGAAGTGGCGCCGACCCGCAAGGAATGTTGTGAAATACTACATCCGAGATGTTAGGTTCCCTTAGGTTAGGATATATAACGTTATAGACGTATATAATGTCCTCACCGAGATGTACGGGCCGACACGACCGGGATTTTGTAAAACATTACCAGCGAGGATATAGATGGGTTAGGTCAGGTTATATTACGATATAGACGTATATAATGATCCCACCGAGAAGTGGCGCCGACCCGCAAGGAATGTTGTGAAATACTACATCCGAGATGTTAGGTTCCCTTAGGTTAGGATATATAACGTTATAGACGTATATAATGTCCTCACCGAGATGTACGGGCCGACACGACCGGGATTTTGTAAAACATTACCAGCGAGCGTCTAGATGGGTTAGGTTAGGTTATATTACGATATAGACGTATATAATGTGCCCACCGAGAAGTAGGGGCCGACCCGCCAGGAATGTTGGAAAATACTACATCCGAGATGTTAGGTTCTCTTAGGTTAGGGTATATAACGTTATAGACGTATATAATGTCCCCACCGAGATGTACGGGCCGACACGACCGGGATTTTGTAAAACATTACCAGCGAGGGTCTAGATGGATTCGGTTAGGTTATTTTACGACATAGACGTATGTAATGTGCCCACCGAGAAGTAGGGGCCGACCCGCCAGGAATGTTGGAAAATACTACATCCGAGATGTTAGGTTCCCTTAGGTTAGGATATATAAATTTATAGACGTATATAATGTCCGCACCGAGACGTACGGGAAGACATGAACGGGATTCTGTGAAGCATTACCAGCGAGGGTCTAGGGGGGTTAGGTTAGGTTATATTACGTTATAGACGTATATAATGTTCCCACCGAGAAGTAGGGGCCGACCCGCCAGAAATGTTGGAAAATTCTACATCCGAGATGTTAAGTTGCCTTAGGTTAGGATATATAACGTTATAGACGTATATAATGTCCGCACCGAGACGTACGGGACGACACGAACGGGATTCTGTAAAACATTCCCAGCTAGGGGCTAGATGTGTTACGTTAGGTTATATTACGTTATAGACGTATATAATGATCCCACCGAGAAGTGGCGCCGACCCGCAAGGAATGTTGTGAAATACTACATCCGAGATGTTAGGTTCCCTTAGGTTAGGATATATAACGTTATAGACGTATATAATGTCCTCACCGAGATGTACGGGCCGACACGACCGGGATTTTGTAAAACATTACCAGCGAGGATCTAGATGGGTTAGGTCAGGTTATATTACGATATAGACGTATATAATGTGCCCACCGAGAAGTAGGGGCCGAGCCGCCAGGAATGTTGGAAAATACTACATCCGAGATGTTAGGTTCCCTTAGGTTAGGATATATAAATTTATAGACTTATATAATGTCCGCACCGAGACGTACGGGAAGACATGAACGGGATTCTGTGAAACATTACCAGCGAGGGTCTAGATGGGTTAGGTTAGGTTATATTACGATATAGACCTATATAATGTGCCCACCGAGAAGTAGGGGCCGACCCGCCAGGAATGTTGGAAAATACTACATCCGAGATGTTAGGTTCCCTTAGGTTAGGATATATAAATTTATAGACTTATATAATGTCCGCACCGAGACGTACGGGAAGACATGAACGGGATTCTGTGAAACATTACCAGCGAGGGTCTAGGTGGGTTAGGTTAGGTTATATTACGATATAGACGTATATAATGTGCCCACCGAGAAGTGGCGCCGACCCGCCAGGAATGTTGTGAAATACTACATCCGAGATGTTAGGTTCCCTTAGTTTAGGATATATAACGTTTTAGACGTATATAATATCCGCACCGAGACGTACGGGACGCCACGAACGGGATTCTGTAAAACATTCCCAGCTAGCGGCTAGATGTGTTACGTTAGGTTATATTACATTATAGACGTATATAATGATCCCACCGAGAATTGGCGCCGACCCGCCAGGAATGTTGTGAAATACTACATCCGAGATGTTAGGTTCCCTTAGGTTAGGATATATAAATTTATAGACGTATATAATGTCCGCACCGAGACGTACGGGAAGACATGAACGGGATTCTGTGAAACATTACCAGCGAGGGTCTAGGTGGGTTAGGTTAGGTTATATTACGATATAGACGTATATAATGTGCCCACCGAGAAGTAGGGGCCGACCCGCCAGGAATGTTGGAAAATACTACATCCGAGATGTTAGGTTCCCTTAGGTTAGGATATATAAATTTATAGACGTATATAATGTCCTCACCGAGATGTACGGGCCGACACGACCGGGATTTTGTAAAACATTACCAGCGAGGATCTAGATGGGTTAGGTCAGGTTATATTACGATATAGACGTATATAATGATCCCACCGAGAAGTGGCGCCGACCCGCAAGGAATGTTGTGAAATACTACATCCGAGATGTTAGGTTCCCTTAGGTTAGGATATATAACGTTATAGACGTATATAATGTCCTCACCGAGATGTACGGGCCGACACGACCGGGATTTTGTAAAACATTACCAGCGAGGATATAGATGGGTTAGGTCAGGTTATATTACGATATAGACGTATATAATGATCCCACCGAGAAGTGGCGCCGACCCGCAAGGAATGTTGTGAAATACTACATCCGAGATGTTAGGTTCCCTTAGGTTAGGATATATAACGTTATAGACGTATATAATGTCCTCACCGAGATGTACGGGCCGACACGACCGGGATTTTGTAAAACATTACCAGCGAGGATCTAGATGGGTTAGGTCGGGTTATATTACGATATAGACGTATATAATCTGCCCACCGAGAAGTAGGGGCCGAGCCGCCAGGAATGTTGGAAAATACTACACCCGAGATGTTAGGTTCCCTTAGGTTAGGATATATAAATTTATAGACTTATATAATGTCCGCACCGAGACGTACGGGAAGACATGAACGGGATTCTGTGAAACATTACCAGCGAGGGTCTAGATGGGTTAGGTTAGGTTATATTACGATATAGACCTATATAATGTGCCCACCGAGAAGTAGGGGCCGACCCGCCAGGAATGTTGGAAAATACTACATCCGAGATGTTAGGTTCCCTTAGGTTAGGATATATAAATTTATAGACTTATATAATGTCCGCACCGAGACGTACGGGAAGACATGAACGGGATTCTGTGAAACATTACCAGCGAGGGTCTAGGTGGGTTAGGTTAGGTTATATTACGATATAGACGTATATAATGTGCCCACCGAGAAGTGGCGCCGACCCGCCAGGAATGTTGTGAAATACTACATCCGAGATGTTAGGTTCCCTTAGTTTAGGATATATAACGTTTTAGACGTATATAATATCCTCACCGAGACGTACGGGACGCCACGAACGGGATTCTGTAAAACATTCCCAGCTAGCGGCTAGATGTGTTACGTTAGGTTATATTACATTATAGACGTATATAATGATCCCACCGAGAATTGGCGCCGACCCGCCAGGAATGTTGTGAAATACTACATCCGAGATGTTAGGTTCCCTTAGGTTAGGATATATAAATTTATAGACGTATATAATGTCCGCACCGAGACGTACGGGAAGACATGAACGGGATTCTGTGAAGCATTACTAGCGAGGGTCTAGGTGGGTTAGGTTAGGTTATATTACGATATAGACGTATATAATGTGCCCACCGAGAAGTAGGGGCCGACCCGCCAGGAATGTTGGAAAATACTACACCCGAGATGTTAGGTTCCCTTAGGTTAGGATATATAAATTTATAGACGTATATAATGTCCGCACCGAGACGTACGGGAAGACATGAACGGGATTCTGTGAAGCATTACCAGCGAGGGTCTAGGGGGGTTAGGTTAGGTTATATTACGTTATAGACGTATATAATGTTCCCACCGAGAATCGTAGGGGCCGACCCGCCAGAAATGTTGTGAAATACTACATCCGAGATGTTAGGTTCCCTTAGGTTAGGATATATAACGTTATAGACGTATATAATGTCCTCACCGAGATGTACGGGCCGACACGACCGGGATTTTGTAAAACATTACCAGCGAGGATCTAGATGGGTTAGGTCGGGTTATATTACGATATAGACGTATATAATCTGCCCACCGAGAAGTAGGGGCCGAGCCGCCAGGAATGTTGGAAAATACTACACCCGAGATGTTAGGTTCCCTTAGGTTAGGATATATAAATTTATAGACTTATATAATGTCCGCACCGAGACGTACGGGAAGACATGAACGGGATTCTGTGAAACATTACCAGCGAGGGTCTAGATGGGTTAGGTTAGGTTATATTACGATATAGACCTATATAATGTGCCCACCGAGAAGTAGGGGCCGACCCGCCAGGAATGTTGGAAAATACTACATCCGAGATGTTAGGTTCCCTTAGGTTAGGATATATAAATTTATAGACTTATATAATGTCCGCACCGAGACGTACGGGAAGACATGAACGGGATTCTGTGAAACATTACCAGCGAGGGTCTAGGTGGGTTAGGTTAGGTTATATTACGATATAGACGTATATAATGTGCCCACCGAGAAGTGGCGCCGACCCGCCAGGAATGTTGTGAAATACTACATCCGAGATGTTAGGTTCCCTTAGTTTAGGATATATAACGTTTTAGACGTATATAATATCCTCACCGAGACGTACGGGACGCCACGAACGGGATTCTGTAAAACATTCCCAGCTAGCGGCTAGATGTGTTACGTTAGGTTATATTACATTATAGACGTATATAATGATCCCACCGAGAATTGGCGCCGACCCGCCAGGAATGTTGTGAAATACTACATCCGAGATGTTAGGTTCCCTTAGGTTAGGATATATAAATTTATAGACGTATATAATGTCCGCACCGAGACGTACGGGAAGACATGAACGGGATTCTGTGAAGCATTACTAGCGAGGGTCTAGGTGGGTTAGGTTAGGTTATATTACGATATAGACGTATATAATGTGCCCACCGAGAAGTAGGGGCCGACCCGCCAGGAATGTTGGAAAATACTACACCCGAGATGTTAGGTTCCCTTAGGTTAGGATATATAAATTTATAGACGTATATAATGTCCGCACCGAGACGTACGGGAAGACATGAACGGGATTCTGTGAAGCATTACCAGCGAGGGTCTAGGGGGGTTAGGTTAGGTTATATTACGTTATAGACGTATATAATGTTCCCACCGAGAATCGTAGGGGCCGACCCGCCAGAAATGTTGGAAAATTCTACATCCGAGATGTTAAGTTGCCTTAGGTTAGGATATATAACGTTATAGACGTATATAATGTCCGCACCGAGACGTACGGGACGACACGAACGGGATTCTGTAAAACATTCCCAGCTAGGGGCTAGATGTGTTACGTTAGGTTATATTACGTTATAGACGTATATAATGATCCCACCGAGAAGTGGCGCCGACCCGCAAGGAATGTTGTGAAATACTACATCCGAGATGTTAGGTTCCCTTAGGTTAGGATATATAACGTTATAGACGTATATAATGTCCTCACCGAGATGTACGGGCCGACACGACCGGGATTTTGTAAAACATTACCAGCGAGGATCTAGATGGGTTAGGTCAGGTTATATTACGATATAGACGTATATAATGTGCCCACCGAGAAGTAGGGGCCGAGCCGCCAGGAATGTTGTGAAATACTACATCCGAGATGTTAGGTTCCCTTAGGTTAGGATATATAAATTTATAGACGTATATAATGTCCGCACCGAGACGTACGGGAAGACATGAACGGGATTCTGTGAAACATTACTAGCGAGGGTCTAGGTGGGTTAGGTTAGGTTATATTACGATATAGACGTATATAATGTGCCCACCGAGAAGTAGGGGCCGACCCGCCAGGAATGTTGGAAAATACTACACCCGAGATGTTAGGTTCCCTTAGGTTAGGATATATAAATTTATAGACGTATATAATGTCCGCACCGAGACGTACGGGAAGACATGAACGGGATTCTGTGAAGCATTACCAGCGAGGGTCTAGGGGGGTTAGGTTAGGTTATATTACGTTATAGACGTATATAATGTTCCCACCGAGAATCGTAGGGGCCGACCCGCCAGAAATGTTGGAAAATTCTACATCCGAGATGTTAAGTTGCCTTAGGTTAGGATATATAACGTTATAGACGTATATAATGTCCGCACCGAGACGTACGGGACGACACGAACGGGATTCTGTAAAACATTCCCAGCTAGGGGCTAGATGTGTTACGTTAGGTTATATTACGTTATAGACGTATATAATGATCCCACCGAGAAGTGGCGCCGACCCGCAAGGAATGTTGTGAAATACTACATCCGAGATGTTAGGTTCCCTTAGGTTAGGATATATAACGTTATAGACGTATATAATGTCCTCACCGAGATGTACGGGCCGACACGACCGGGATTTTGTAAAACATTACCAGCGAGGATCTAGATGGGTTAGGTCAGGTTATATTACGATATAGACGTATATAATGTGCCCACCGAGAAGTGGCGCCGACCCGCCAGGAATGTTGTGAAATACTACATCCGAGATGTTAGGTTCCCTTAGTTTAGGATATATAACGTTTTAGACGTATATAATATCCGCACCGAGACGTACGGGACGCCACGAACGGGATTCTGTAAAACATTCCCAGCTAGGGGCTAGATGTGTTACGTTAGGTTATATTGCATTATAGACGTATATAATGATCCCACCGAGAATT
This sequence comes from Xylocopa violacea, assembly GCA_963969225.1. Lineage (NCBI taxonomy): Eukaryota > Metazoa > Arthropoda > Insecta > Hymenoptera > Apidae > Xylocopa > Xylocopa violacea. The sequence continues at coordinate 7,050,524 of CAXAJV010000761.1, forward strand.
GGCGCCGACCCGCCAGGAATGTTGTGAAATACTACATCCGAGATGTTAGGTTCCCTTAGGTTATGATATATAAATTTATAGACGTATATAATGTCCGCACCGAGACGTACGGGAAGACATGAACGGGATTCTGTGAAACATTACTAGCGAGGGTCTAGGTGGGTTAGGTTAGGTAATATTACGATATAGACGTATATAATGTGCCTACCGAGAAGTAGGGGCCGACCCGCCAGGAATGTTGGAAAATACTACACCCGAGATGTTAGGTTCCCTTAGGTTAGGATATATAAATTTATAGACGTATATAATGTCCGCACCGAGACGTACGGGAAGACATAAACGGGATTCTGTGAAGCATTACCAGCGAGGGTCTAGGGGGGTTAGGTTAGGTTATATTACGTTATAGACGTATATAATGTTCCCACCGAGAATCGTAGGGGCCGACCCGCCAGAAATGTTGGAAAATTCTACATCCGAGATGTTAAGTTGCCTTAGGTTAGGATATATAACGTTATAGACGTATATAATGTCCGCACCGAGACGTACGGGACGACACGAACGGGATTCTGTAAAACATTCCCAGCTAGGGGCTAGATGTGTTACGTTAGGTTATATTACGTTATAGACGTATATAATGATCCCACCGAGAAGTGGCGCCGACCCGCCAGGAATGTGGTGAAATACTACATCCGAGATGTTAGGTTCCCTTAGGTTAGGATATATAAATTTATAGACGTATATAATGTCCGCACCGAGACGTACGGGAAGACATGAACGGGATTCTGTGAAACATTACCAGCGAGGGTCTAGGTGGGTTAGGTTAGGTTATATTACGATATAGACGTATATAATGTGCCCACCGAGAAGTAGGGGCCGAGCCGCCAGGAATGTTGGAAAATACTACATCCGAGATGTTAGGTTCCCTTAGGTTAGGATACATAACGTTATAGACGTATATAATGTCCTCACCGAGATGTACGGGCCGACACGACCGGGATTTTGTAAAACATTACCAGCGAGGGTCTAGATGGGTTAGGTTAGGTTATATTACGTTATAGACGTATATAATGATCCCACCGAGAATTGGCGCCGACCCGCCAGGAATGTTGTGAAATACTACATCCGAGATGTTAGGTTCCCTTAGGTTAGGATATATAAATTTATAGACGTATATAATGTCCGCACCGAGACGTACGGGAAGACATGAACGGGATTCTGTGAAGCATTACCAGCGAGGGTCTAGGGGGGTTAGGTTAGGTTATATTACGTTATAGACGTATATAATGTTCCCACCGAGAAGTAGGGGCCGACCCGCCAGAAATGTTGGAAAATTCTACATCCGAGATGTTAAGTTGCCTTAGGTTAGGATATATAACGTTATAGACGTATATAATGTCCGCACCGAGACGTACGGGACGACACGAACGGGATTCTGTAAAACATTCCCAGCTAGGGGCTAGATGTGTTACGTTAGGTTATATTACGTTATAGACGTATATAATGATCCCACCGAGAAGTGGCGCCGACCCGCAAGGAATGTTGTGAAATACTACATCCGAGATGTTAGGTTCCCTTAGGTTAGGATATATAACGTTATAGACGTATATAATGTCCTCACCGAGATGTACGGGCCGACACGACCGGGATTTTGTAAAACATTACCAGCGAGGATCTAGATGGGTTAGGTCAGGTTATATTACGATATAGACGTATATAATGTGCCCACCGAGAAGTGGCGCCGACCCGCCAGGAATGTTGTGAAATACTACATCCGAGATGTTAGGTTCCCTTAGTTTAGGATATATAACGTTTTAGACGTATATAATATCCGCACCGAGACGTACGGGACGCCACGAACGGGATTCTGTAAAACATTCCCAGCTAGGGGCTAGATGTGTTACGTTAGGTTATATTGCATTATAGACGTATATAATGATCCCACCGAGAATTGGCGCCGACCCGCCAGGAATGTTGTGAAATACTACATCCGAGATGTTAGGTTCCCTTAGGTTATGATATATAAATTTATAGACGTATATAATGTCCGCACCGAGACGTACGGGAAGACATGAACGGGATTCTGTGAAACATTACTAGCGAGGGTCTAGGTGGGTTAGGTTAGGTAATATTACGATATAGACGTATATAATGTGCCTACCGAGAAGTAGGGGCCGACCCGCCAGGAATGTTGGAAAATACTACACCCGAGATGTTAGGTTCCCTTAGGTTAGGATATATAAATTTATAGACGTATATAATGTCCGCACCGAGACGTACGGGAAGACATAAACGGGATTCTGTGAAGCATTACCAGCGAGGGTCTAGGGGGGTTAGGTTAGGTTATATTACGTTATAGACGTATATAATGTTCCCACCGAGAATCGTAGGGGCCGACCCGCCAGAAATGTTGGAAAATTCTACATCCGAGATGTTAAGTTGCCTTAGGTTAGGATATATAACGTTATAGACGTATATAATGTCCGCACCGAGACGTACGGGACGACACGAACGGGATTCTGTAAAACATTCCCAGCTAGGGGCTAGATGTGTTACGTTAGGTTATATTACGTTATAGACGTATATAATGATCCCACCGAGAAGTGGCGCCGACCCGCCAGGAATGTGGTGAAATACTACATCCGAGATGTTAGGTTCCCTTAGGTTAGGATATATAAATTTATAGACGTATATAATGTCCGCACCGAGACGTACGGGAAGACATGAACGGGATTCTGTGAAACATTACCAGCGAGGGTCTAGGTGGGTTAGGTTAGGTTATATTACGATATAGACGTATATAATGTGCCCACCGAGAAGTAGGGGCCGAGCCGCCAGGAATGTTGGAAAATACTACATCCGAGATGTTAGGTTCCCTTAGGTTAGGATACATAACGTTATAGACGTATATAATGTCCTCACCGAGATGTACGGGCCGACACGACCGGGATTTTGTAAAACATTACCAGCGAGGGTCTAGATGGGTTAGGTTAGGTTATATTACGTTATAGACGTATATAATGATCCCACCGAGAATTGGCGCCGACCCGCCAGGAATGTTGTGAAATACTACATCCGAGATGTTAGGTTCCCTTAGGTTAGGATATATAAATTTATAGACGTATATAATGTCCGCACCGAGACGTACGGGAAGACATGAACGGGATTCTGTGAAACATTACCAGCGAGGGTCTAGGTGGGTTAGGTTAGGTTATATTACGATATAGACGTATATAATGTGCCCACCGAGAAGTAGGGGCCGACCCGCCAGGAATGTTGGAAAATACTACATCCGAGATGTTAGGTTCCCTTAGGTTAGGATATATAACGTTATAGACGTATATAATGTCCTCACCGAGATGTACGGGCCGACACGACCGGGATTTTGTAAAACATTACCAGCGAGGGTCTAGATGGGTTAGGTTAGGTTATATTACGATATAGACGTATATAATGTGCCCACCGAGAAGTAGGGGCCGACCCGCCAGGAATGTTGGAAAATACTACATCCGAGATGTTAGGTTCTCTTAGGTTAGGGTATATAACGTTATAGACGTATATAATGTCCCCACCGAGATGTACGGGCCGACACGACCGGGATTTTGTAAAACATTACCAGCGAGGGTCTAGATGGATTCGGTTAGGTTATTTTACGATATAGACGTATGTAATGTGCCCACCGAGAAGTAGGGGCCGACCCGCCAGGAATGTTGGAAAATACTACATCCGAGATGTTAGGTTCCCTTAGGTTAGGATATATAAATTTATAGACGTATATAATGTCCGCACCGAGACGTACGGGAAGACATGAACGGGATTCTGTGAAGCATTACCAGCGAGGGTCTAGGGGGGTTAGGTTAGGTTATATTACGTTATAGACGTATATAATGTTCCCACCGAGAAGTAGGGGCCGACCCGCCAGAAATGTTGGAAAATTCTACATCCGAGATGTTAAGTTGCCTTAGGTTAGGATATATAACGTTATAGACGTATATAATGTCCGCACCGAGACGTACGGGACGACACGAACGGGATTCTGTAAAACATTCCCAGCTAGGGGCTAGATGTGTTACGTTAGGTTATATTACGTTATAGACGTATATAATGATCCCACCGAGAAGTGGCGCCGACCCGCAAGGAATGTTGTGAAATACTACATCCGAGATGCTAGGTTCCCTTAGGTTAGGATATATAACGTTATAGACGTATATAATGTCCTCACCGAGATGTACGGGCCGACACGACCGGGATTTTGTAAAACATTACCAGCGAGGATCTAGATGGGTTAGGTCAGGTTATATTACGATATAGACGTATATAATCTGCCCACCGAGAAGTAGGGGCCGAGCCGCCAGGAATGTTGGAAAATACTACACCCGAGATGTTAGGTTCCCTTAGGTTAGGATATATAAATTTATAGACGTATATAATGTCCGCACCGAGACGTACGGGAAGACATGAACGGGATTCTGTGAAACATTACCAGCGAGGGTCTAGGTGGGTTAGGTTAGGTTATATTACGATATAGACGTATATAATGTGCCCACCGAGAAGTAGGGGCCGACCCGCCAGGAATGTTGGAAAGTATTACATCCGAGATGTTAGGTTCCCTTAGGTTAGGATATATAACGTTATAGACGTATATAATGTCCTCACCGAGATGTACGGGCCGACACGACCGGGATTTTGTAAAACGTTACCAGCGAGGGTCTAGATGGGTTAGGTTAGGTTATATTACGACATAGACGTATATAATGTGCCCACCGAGAAGTAGGGGCCGACCCGCCAGAAATGTTGGAAAATTCTACATCCGAGATGTTAAGTTGCCTTAGGTTAGGATATATAACGTTATAGACGTATATAATGTCCGCACCGAGACGTACGGGACGACACGAACGGGATTCTGTAAAACATTCCCAGCTAGGGGCTAGATGTGTTACGTTAGGTTATATTACGTTATAGACGTATATAATGATCCCACCGAGAATTGGCGCCGACCCGCCAGGAATGTTGTGAAATACTACATCCGAGATGTTAGGTTCCCTTAGGTTAGGATATATAAATTTATAGACGTATATAATGTCCGCACCGAGACGTACGGGAAGACATGAACGGGATTCTGTGAAACATTACCAGCGAGGGTCTAGGTGGGTTAGGTTAGGTTATATTACGATATAGACGTATATAATGTGCCCACCGAGAAGTGGCGCCGACCCGCCAGGAATGTTGTGAAATACTACATCCGAGATGTTAGGTTCCCTTAGGTTAGGATATATAACGTTATAGACGTATATAATGTCCTCACCGAGATGTACGGGCCGACACGACCGGGATTTTGTAAAACATTACCAGCGAGGGTCTAGATGGGTTAGGTTAGGTTATATTACGATATAGACGTATATAATGTGCCCACCGAGGAGTAGGGGCCGACCCACCAGAAATGTTGGAAAATTCTACATCCGACATGTTAAGTTGCCTTAGGTCAGGATATATAACGTTATAGACGTATATAATGTCCGCACCGAGACGTACGGGAAGACATGAACGGGATTCTGTAAAACATTCCCAGCTAGGGGCTAGATGTGTTACGTTAGGTTATATTACATTATAGACATATATAATGATCCCACCGAGAATTGGCGCCGACCCGCCAGGAATGTTGTGAAATACTACATCGGGAGAGGTTAGGTTCCCTTAGGTTAGGATATATAAATTTATAGACGTATATAATGTCCGCACCGAGACGTACGGGAAGACATGAACGGGATTCTGTGAAACATTACCAGCGAGGGTCTAGGTGGGTTAGGTTAGGTTATATTACGATATAGACGTATATAATGTCCCCACCGAGAAGTAGGGGCCGACCCGCCAGGAATATTGGAAAATACTACATCCGAGATGTTAGGTTCCCTTAGGTTAGGATATATAACATTATAGACGTATATAATGTCCTCACCGAGATGTACGGGCCGACACGACCGGGATTTTGTAAAACATTACAAACGAGGGTCTAGATAGGTTAGGTTAGGTTATATTACGATATAGACGTATATAATGTGCCCACCTAGAAGTAGGGGCCGACCCGCCAGGAATGTTGGAAAATACTACATCCGAGATGTTACGTTCTCTTAGGTTAGGGTATATAACGTTATAGACGTATATAATGTCCCCACCGAGATGTACGGGCCGACACGACCGGGATTTTGTAAAACATTACCAGCGAGGGTCTAGATGGATTCGGTTAGGTTATTTTACGATATAGACGTATGTAATGTGCCCACCGAGAAGTAGGGGCCGACCCGCCAGGAATGTTGGAAAATACTACATCCGAGATGTTAGGTTCCCTTAGGTTAGGATACATAAATTTATAGACGTATGTAATGTCCGCACCGAGACGTACGGGAAGACATGAACGGGATTCTGTGAAGCATTACCAGCGAGGGTCTAGGGGGGTTAGGTTAGGTTATATTACGTTATAGACGTATATAATGTTCCCACCGAGAAGTAGGGGCCGACCCGCCAGAAATGTTGGAAAATTCTACATCCGAAATGTTAAGTTGCCTTAGGTTAGGATATATAACGTTATAGACGTATATAATGTCCGCACCGAGACGTACGGGACGACACGAACGGGATTCTGTAAAACATTCCCAGCTAGGGGCTAGATGTGTTACGTTAGGTTATATTACGTTATAAACGTATATAATGATCCCACCGAGAAGTGGCGCCGACCCGCAAGGAATGTTGTGAAATACTACATCCGAGATGTTAGGTTCCCTTAGGTTAGGATATATAACGTTATAGACGTATATAATGTCCTCACCGAGATGTACGGGCCGACACGACCGGGATTTTGTAAAACATTACCAGCGAGGATCTAGATGGGTTAGGTCAGGTTATATTACGATATAGACGTATATAATGTGTCCACCGAGAAGTAGGGGCCGAGCCGCCAGGAATGTTGGAAAATACTACATCCGAGATGTTAGGTTCCCTTAGGTTAGGATATATAACGTTATAGACGTATATAATGTCCGCACCGAGACGTACGGGACGACACGAACGGGATTCTGTAAAACATTCCCAGCTAGGGGCTAGATGTGTTACGTTAGGTTATATTACGTTGTAGACGTATATAATGATCTCACCCAGAATTGGCGCCGACCCGCCAAGAATGTTGTGAAATACTACATCCGAGATGTTAGGTTCCCTTAGGTTAGGATATATAAATTTATAGACGTATATAATGTCCGCACCGAGACGTACGGGAAGACATGAACGGGATTCTGTGAAACATTACCAGCGAGGGTCTAGGTGGGTTAGGTTAGGTTATATTACGATATAGACGTATATAATGTGCCCACCGAGAAGTAGGGGCCCACCCGCCAGGAATGTTGGAAAATACTACATCCGAGATGTTAGGTTCTCTTAGGTTAGGGCATATAACGTTATAGACGTATATAATGTCCCCACCGAGATGTACGGGCCGACACGACCGGGATTTTGTAAAACATTACCAGCGAGGGTCTAGATGGATTCGGTTAGGTTATTTTACGATATAGACGTATGTAATGTGCCCACCGAGAAGTAGGGGCCGACCCGCCAGGAATGTTGGAAAATACTACATCCGAGATGTTAGGTTCCCTTAGGTTAGGATATATAAATTTATAGACGTATATAATGTCCGCACCGAGACGTACGGGAAGACATGAACGGGATTCTGTGAAGCATTACCAGCGAGGGTCTAGGGGGGTTAGGTTAGGTTATATTACGTTATAGACGTATATAATGTTCCCCCCGAGAAGTAGGGGCCGACCCGCCAGAAATGTTGGAAAATTCTACATCCGAGATGTTAAGTTGCCTTAGGTTAGGATATATAACGTTATAGACGTATATAATGTCCGCACCGAGACGTACGGGACGACACGAACGGGATTCTGTAAAACATTCCCAGCTAGGGGCTAGATGTGTTACGTTAGGTTATACTACGTTATAGACGTATATAATGATCCCACCGAGAAGTGGCGCCGACCCGCAAGGAATGTTGTGAAATACTACATCCGAGATGTTAGGTTCCCTTAGGTTAGGATATATAACGTTATAGACGTATATAATGTCCTCACCGAGATGTACGGGCCGACACGACCGGGATTTTGTAAAACATTACCAGCGAGGATCTAGATGGGTTAGGTCAGGTTATATTACGATATAGACGTATATAATGTGCCCACCGAGAAGTAGGGGCCGAGCCGCCAGGAATGTTGGAAAATACTACATCCGAGATGTTAGGTTCCCTTAGGTTAGGATATATAAATTTATAGACTTATATAATGTCCGCACCGAGACGTACGGGAAGACATGAACGGGATTCTGTGAAACATTACCAGCGAGGGTCTAGATGGGTTAGGTTAGGTTATATTACGATATAGACCTATATAATGTGCCCACCGAGAAGTAGGGGCCGACCCGCCAGGAATGTTGGAAAATACTACATCCGAGATGTTAGGTTCCCTTAGGTTAGGATATATAAATTTATAGACTTATATAATGTCCGCACCGAGACGTACGGGAAGACATGAACGGGATTCTGTGAAACATTACCAGCGAGGGTCTAGGTGGGTTAGGTTAGGTTATATTACGATATAGACGTATATAATGTGCCCACCGAGAAGTGGCGCCGACCCGCCAGGAATGTTGTGAAATACTACATCCGAGATGTTAGGTTCCCTTAGTTTAGGATATATAACGTTTTAGACGTATATAATATCCGCACCGAGACGTACGGGACGCCACGAACGGGATTCTGTAAAACATTCCCAGCTAGCGGCTAGATGTGTTACGTTAGGTTATATTACATTATAGACGTATATAATGATCCCACCGAGAATTGGCGCCGACCCGCCAGGAATGTTGTGAAATACTACATCCGAGATGTTAGGTTCCCTTAGGTTAGGATATATAAATTTATAGACGTATATAATGTCCGCACCGAGACGTACGGGAAGACATGAACGGGATTCTGTGAAACATTACTAGCGAGGGTCTAGGTGGGTTAGGTTAGGTTATATTACGATATAGACGTATATAATGTGCCCACCGAGAAGTAGGGGCCGACCCGCCAGGAATGTTGGAAAATACTACACCCGAGATGTTAGGTTCCCTTAGGTTAGGATACATAACGTTATAGACGTATATAATGTCCTCACCGAGATGTACGGGCCGACACGACCGGGATTTTGTAAAACATTACCAGCGAGGGTCTAGATGGGTTAGGTTAGGTTATATTACGTTATAGACGTATATAATGATCCCACCGAGAATTGGCGCCGACCCGCCAGGAATGTTGTGAAATACTACATCCGAGATGTTAGGTTCCCTTAGGTTAGGATATATAAATTTATAGACGTATATAATGTCCGCACCGAGACGTACGGGAAGACATGAACGGGATTCTGTGAAACATTACCAGCGAGGGTCTAGGTGGGTTAGGTTAGGTTATATTACGATATAGACGTATATAATGTGCCCACCGAGAAGTAGGGGCCGACCCGCCAGGAATGTTGGAAAATACTACATCCGAGATGTTAGGTTCCCTTAGGTTAGGATATATAACGTTATAGACGTATATAATGTCCTCACCGAGATGTACGGGCCGACACGACCGGGATTTTGTAAAACATTACCAGCGAGGGTCTAGATGGGTTAGGTTAGGTTATATTACGATATAGACGTATATAATGTGCCCACCGAGAAGTAGGGGCCGACCCGCCAGGAATGTTGGAAAATACTACATCCGAGATGTTAGGTTCTCTTAGGTTAGGGTATATAACGTTATAGACGTATATAATGTCCCCACCGAGATGTACGGGCCGACACGACCGGGATTTTGTAAAACATTACCAGCGAGGGTCTAGATGGATTCGGTTAGGTTATTTTACGATATAGACGTATGTAATGTGCCCACCGAGAAGTAGGGGCCGACCCGCCAGGAATGTTGGAAAATACTACATCCGAGATGTTAGGTTCCCTTAGGTTAGGATATATAAATTTATAGACGTATATAATGTCCGCACCGAGACGTACGGGAAGACATGAACGGGATTCTGTGAAGCATTACCAGCGAGGGTCTAGGGGGGTTAGGTTAGGTTATATTACGTTATAGACGTATATAATGTTCCCACCGAGAAGTAGGGGCCGACCCGCCAGAAATGTTGGAAAATTCTACATCCGAGATGTTAAGTTGCCTTAGGTTAGGATATATAACGTTATAGACGTATATAATGTCCGCACCGAGACGTACGGGACGACACGACCGGGATTCTGTAAAACATTCCCAGCTAGGGGCTAGATGTGTTACGTTAGGTTATATTACGTTATAGACGTATATAATGATCCCACCGAGAAGTGGCGCCGACCCGCAAGGAATGTTGTGAAATACTACATCCGAGATGTTAGGTTCCCTTAGGTTAGGATATATAAATTTATAGACTTATATAATGTCCGCACCGAGACGTACGGGAAGACATGAACGGGATTCTGTGAAACATTACTAGCGAGGGTCTAGGTGGGTTAGGTTAGGTAATATTACGATATAGACGTATATAATGTGCCTACCGAGAAGTAGGGGCCGACCCGCCAGGAATGTTGGAAAATACTACACCCGAGATGTTAGGTTCCCTTAGGTTAGGATATATAAATTTATAGACTTATATAATGTCCGCACCGAGACGTACGGGAAGACATGAACGGGATTCTGTGAAACATTACCAGCGAGGGTCTAGGTGGGTTAGGTTAGGTTATATTACGATATAGACGTATATAATGTGCCCACCGAGAAGTAGGGGCCGACCCGCCAGGAATGTTGGAAACTATTACATCCGAGATGTTAGGTTCCCTTAGGTTAGGATATATAACGTTATAGACGTATATAATGTCCTCACCGAGATGTACGGGCCGACACGACCGGGATTTTGTAAAACGTTACCAGCGAGGGTCTAGATGGGTTAGGTTAGGTTATATTACGACATAGACGTATATAATGTGCCCACCGAGAAGTAGGGGCCGACCCGCCAGAAATGTTGGAAAATTCTACATCCGAGATGTTAAGTTGCCTTAGGTTAGGATATATAACGTTATAGACGTATATAATGTCCGCACCGAGACGTACGGGACGACACGAACGGGATTCTGTAAAACATTCCCAGCTAGGGGCTAGATGTGTTACGTTAGGTTATATTACGTTATAGACGTATATAATGATCCCACCGAGAATTGGCGCCGACCCGCCAGGAATGTTGTGAAATACTACATCCGAGATGTTAGGTTCCCTTAGGTTAGGATATATAAATTTATAGACGTATATAATGTCCGCACCGAGACGTACGGGAAGACATGAACGGGATTCTGTGAAACATTACCAGCGAGGGTCTAGGTGGGTTAGGTTAGGTTATATTACGATATAGACGTATATAATGTCCCCACCGAGAAGTAGGGGCCGACCCGCCAGGAATGTTCGAAAATACTACATCCGAGATGTTAGGTTCCCTTAGGTTAGGATATATAACGTTATAGACGTATATAATGTCCTCACCGAGATGTACGGGCCGACACGACCGGGATTTTGTAAAACATTACCAGCGAGGGTCTAGATGGGTTAGGTTAGGTTATATTACGATATAGACGTATATAATGTGCCCACCGAGAAGTAGGGGCCGACCCACCAGAAATGTTGGAAAATTCTACATCCGACATGTTAAGTTGCCTTAGGTCAGGATATATAACGTTATAGACGTATATAATATCCGCACCGAGACGTGCGGGACGACACGAACGGGATTCTGTAAAACATTCCCAGCTAGGGGCTAGATGTGTTACGTTAGGTTATATTACATTATAGACATATATAATGATCCCACCGAGAATTGGCGCCGACCCGCCAGGAATGTTGTGAAATACTACATCGGGAGAGGTTAGGTTCCCTTAGGTTAGGATATATAAATTTATAGACGTATATAATGTCCGCACCGAGACGTACGGGAAGACATGAACGGGATTCTGTGAAACATTACCAGCGAGGGTCTAGGTGGGTTAAGTTAGGTTATATTACGATATAGACGTATATAATGTCCCCACCGAGAAGTAGGGGCCGACCCGCCAGGAATATTGGAAAATACTACATCCGAGATGTTAGGTTCCCTTAGGTTAGGATATATAACATTATAGACGTATATAATGTCCTCACCGAGATGTACGGGCCGACACGACCGGGATTTTGTAAAACATTACAAACGAGGGTCTAGATAGGTTAGGTTAGGTTATATTACGATATAGACGTATATAATGTGCCCACCTAGAAGTAGGGGCCGACCCGCCAGGAATGTTGGAAAATACTACATCCGAGATGTTACGTTCTCTTAGGTTAGGGTATATAACGTTATAGACGTATATAATGTCCCCACCGAGATGTACGGGCCGACACGACCGGGATTTTGTAAAACATTACCAGCGAGGGTCTAGATGGATTCGGTTAGGTTATTTTACGATATAGACGTATGTAATGTGCCCACCGAGAAGTAGGGGCCGACCCGCCAGGAATGTTGGAAAATACTACATCCGAGATGTTAGGTTCCCTTAGGTTAGGATACATAAATTTATAGACGTATATAATGTCCGCACCGAGACGTACGGGAAGACATGAACGGGATTCTGTGAAGCATTACCAGTGAGGGTCTAGGGGGGTTAGGTTAGGTTATATTACGTTATAGACGTATATATAGTTCCCACCGAGAAGTAGGGGCCGACCCGCCAGAAATGTTGGAAAATTCTACATCCGAAATGTTAAGTTGCCTTAGGTTAGGATATATAACGTTATAGACGTATATAATGTCCGCACCGAGACGTACGGGACGACACGAACGGGATTCTGTAAAACATTCCCAGCTAGGGGCTAGATGTGTTACGTTAGGTTATATTACGTTATAGACGTATATAATGATCCCACCGAGAAGTGGCGCCGACCCGCAAGGAATGTTGTGAAATACTACATCCGAGATGTTAGGTTCCCTTAGGTTAGGATATATAACGTTATAAACGTATATAATGTCCTCACCGAGATGTACGGGCCGACACGACCGGGATTTTGTAAAACATTACCAGCGAGGATCTAGATGGGTTAGGTCAGGTTATATTACGATATAGACGTATATAATGTGCCCACCGAGAAGTAGGGGCCGAGCCGCCAGGAATGTTGGAAAATACTACATCCGAGATGTTAGGTTCCCTTAGGTTAGGATATATAACGTTATAGACGTATATAATGTCCGCTCCGAGACGTACGGGACGACACGAACGGGATTCTGTAAAACATTCCCAGCTAGGGGCTAGATGTGTTACGTTAGGTTATATTACGTTGTAGACGTATATAATGATCCCACCCAGAATTGGCGCCGACCCGCCAAGAATGTTGTGAAATACTACATCCGAGATGTTAGGTTCCCTTAGGTTAGGATATATAAATTTATAGACGTATATAATGTCCGCACCGAGACGTACGGGAAGACATGAACGGGATTCTGTGAAACATTACCAGCGAGGGTCTAGGTGGGTTAGGTTAGGTTATATTACGATATAGACGTATATAATGTGCCCACCGAGAAGTAGGGGCCGACCCGCCAGGAATGTTGGAAAATACTACATCCGAGATGTTAGGTTCCCTTAGGTTAGGATATATAACGTTATAGACGTATATAATGTCCTCACCGAGATGTACGGGCCGACACGACCGGGATTTTGTAAAACATTACCAGCGAGGGTCTAGATGGATTCGGGTAGGTTATTTTACGATATAGACGTATGTAATGTGCCCACCGAGAAGTAGGGGCCGACCCGCCAGGAATGTTGGAAAATACTACATCCGAGATGTTAGGTTCCCTTAGGTTAGGATATATAAATTTATAGACGGATATAATGTCCGCACCGAGACGTACGGGAAGACATGAACGGGATTCTGTGAAGCATTACCAGCGAGGGTCTAGGGGGGTTAGGTTAGGTTATATTACGTTATAGACGTATATAATGTTCCCCCCGAGAAGTAGGGGCCGACCCGCCAGAAATGTTGGAAAATTCTACATCCGAGATGTTAAGTTGCCTTAGGTTAGGATATATAACGTTATAGACGTATATAATGTCCGCACCGAGACGTACGGGACGACACGAACGGGATTCTGTAAAACATTCCCAGCTAGGGGCTAGATGTGTTACGTTAGGTTATACTACGTGATAGACGTATATAATGATCCCACCGAGAAGTGGCGCCGACCCGCAAGGAATGTTGTGAAATACTACATCCGAGATATTAGGTTCCCTTAGGTTAGGATATATAACGTTATAGACGTATATAATGTCCTCACCGAGATGTACGGGCCGACACGACCGGGATTTTGTAAAACATTACCAGCGAGGATCTAGATGGGTTAGGTCAGGTTATATTACGATATAGACGTATATAATGTGCCCACCGAGAAGTAGGGGCCGAGCCGCCAGGAATGTTGGAAAATACTACATCCGAGATGTTAGGTTCCCTTAGGTTAGGATATATAAATTTATAGACTTATATAATGTCCGCACCGAGACGTACGGGAAGACATGAACGGGATTCTGTGAAACATTACCAGCGAGGGTCTAGGTGGGTTAGGTTAGGTTATATTACGATATAGACGTATATAATGTGCCCACCGAGAAGTGGCGCCGACCCGCCAGGAATGTTGTGAAATACTACATCCGAGATGTTAGGTTCCCTTAGTTTAGGATATATAACGTTTTAGACGTATATAATATCCGCACCGAGACGTACGGGACGCCATGAACGGGATTCTGTAAAACATTCCCAGCTAGCGGCTAGATGTGTTACGTTAGGTTATATTACATTATAGACGTATATAATGTGCCCACCGAGAAGTAGGGGCCGACCCGCCAGGAATGTTGGAAAATACTACATCTGAGATGTTAGGTTCTCTTAGGTTAGGGTATATAACGTTATAGACGTATATAATGTCCGCTCCGAGACGTACGGGACGACACGAACGGGATTCTGTAAAACATTCCCAGCTAGGGGCTAGATGTGTTACGTTAGGTTATATTACGTTGTAGACGTATATAATGATCCCACCCAGAATTGGCGCCGACCCGCCAAGAATGTTGTGAAATACTACATCCGAGATGTTAGGTTCCCTTAGGTTAGGATATATAAATTTATAGACGTATATAATGTCCGCACCGAGACGTACGGGAAGACATGAACGGGATTCTGTGAAACATTACCAGCGAGGGTCTAGGTGGGTTAGGTTAGGTTATATTACGATATAGACGTATATAATGTGCCCACCGAGAAGTAGGGGCCGACCCGCCAGGAATGTTGGAAAATACTACATCCGAGATGTTAGGTTCCCTTAGGTTAGGATATATAACGTTATAGACGTATATAATGTCCTCACCGAGATGTACGGGCCGACACGACCGGGATTTTGTAAAACATTACCAGCGAGGGTCTAGATGGATTCGGTTAGGTTATTTTACGATATAGACGTATGTAATGTGCCCACCGAGAAGTAGGGGCCGACCCGCCAGGAATGTTGGAAAATACTACATCCGAGATGTTAGGTTCCCTTAGGTTAGGATATATAAATTTATAGACGGATATAATGTCCGCACCGAGACGTACGGGAAGACATGAACGGGATTCTGTGAAGCATTACCAGCGAGGGTCTAGGGGGGTTAGGTTAGGTTATATTACGTTATAGACGTATATAATGTTCCCCCCGAGAAGTAGGGGCCGACCCGCCAGAAATGTTGGAAAATTCTACATCCGAGATGTTAAGTTGCCTTAGGTTAGGATATATAACGTTATAGACGTATATAATGTCCGCACCGAGACGTACGGGACGACACGAACGGGATTCTGTAAAACATTCCCAGCTAGGGGCTAGATGTGTTACGTTAGGTTATACTACGTTATAGACGTATATAATGATCCCACCGAGAAGTGGCGCCGACCCGCAAGGAATGTTGTGAAATACTACATCCGAGATATTAGGTTCCCTTAGGTTAGGATATATAACGTTATAGACGTATATAATGTCCTCACCGAGATGTACGGGCCGACACGACCGGGATTTTGTAAAACATTACCAGCGAGGATCTAGATGGGTTAGGTCAGGTTATATTACGATATAGACGTATATAATGTGCCCACCGAGAAGTAGGGGCCGAGCCGCCAGGAATGTTGGAAAATACTACATCCGAGATGTTAGGTTCCCTTAGGTTAGGATATATAAATTTATAGACTTATATAATGTCCGCACCGAGACGTACGGGAAGACATGAACGGGATTCTGTGAAACATTACCAGCGAGGGTCTAGATGGGTTAGGTTAGGTTATATTACGATATAGACCTATATAATGTGCCCACCGAGAAGTAGGGGCCGACCCGCCAGGAATGTTGGAAAATACTACATCCGAGATGTTAGGTTCCCTTAGGTTAGGATATATAAATTTATAGACTTATATAATGTCTGCACCGAGACGTACGGGAAGACATGAACGGGATTCTGTGAAACATTACCAGCGAGGGTCTAGGTGGGTTAGGTTAGGTTATATTACGATATAGACGTATATAATGTGCCCACCGAGAAGTGGCGCCGACCCGCCAGGAATGTTGTGAAATACTACATCCGAGATGTTAGGTTCCCTTAGTTTAGGATATATAACGTTTTAGACGTATATAATATCCGCACCGAGACGTACGGGACGCCACGAACGGGATTCTGTAAAACATTCCCAGCTAGCGGCTAGATGTGTTACGTTAGGTTATATTACATTATAGACGTCTATAATGATCCCACCGAGAATTGGCGCCGACCCGCCAGGAATGTTGTGAAATACTACATCCGAGATGTTAGGTTCCCTTAGGTTAGGATATATAAATTTATAGACGTATATAATGTCCGCACCGAGACGTACGGGAAGACATGAACGGGATTCTGTGAAACATTACTAGCGAGGGTCTAGGTGGGTTAGGTTAGGTTATATTACGATATAGACGTATATAATGTGCCCACCGAGAAGTAGGGGCCGACCCGCCAGGAATGTTGGAAAATACTACACCCGAGATGTTAGGTTCCCTTAGGTTAGGATATATAAATTTATAGACGTATATAATGTCCGCACCGAGACGTACGGGAAGACATGAACGGGATTCTGTGAAGCATTACCAGCGAGGGTCTAGGGGGGTTAGGTTAGGTTATATTACGTTATAGACGTATATAATGTTCCCACCGAGAATCGTAGGGGCCGACCCGCCAGAAATGTTGGAAAATTCTACATCCGAGATGTTAAGTTGCCTTAGGTTAGGATATATAACGTTATAGACGTATATAATGTCCGCACCGAGACGTACGGGACGACACGAACGGGATTCTGTAAAACATTTCCAGCTAGGGGCTAGATGTGTTACGTTAGGTTATATTACGTTATAGACGTATATAATGATCCCACCGAGAAGTGGCGCCGACCCGCCAGGAATGTTGGAAAATACTACATCCGAGATGTTAGGTTCCCTTAGGTTAGGATATATAAATTTATAGACTTTAATAATGTCCGCACCGAGACGTACGGGAAGACATGAACGGGATTCTGTGAAACATTACCAGCGAGGGTCTAGGTGGGTTAGGTTAGGTTATATTACGATATAGACGTATATAATGTGCCCACCGAGAAGTAGGGGCCGACCCGCCAGGAATGTTGGAAAGTATTACATCCGAGATGTTAGGTTCCCTTAGGTTAGGATATATAACGTTATAGACGTATATAATGTCCTCACCGAGATGTACGGGCCGACACGACCGGGATTTTGTAAAACGTTACCAGCGAGGGTCTAGATGGGTTAGGTTAGGTTATATTACGACATAGACGTATATAATGTGCCCACCGAGAAGTAGGGGCCGACCCGCCAGAAATGTTGGAAAATTCTACATCCGAGATGTTAAGTTGCCTTAGGTTAGGATATATAACGTTATAGACGTATATAATGTCCGCACCGAGACGTACGGGACGACACGAACGGGATTCTGTAAAACATTCCCAACTAGGGGCTAGATGTGTTACGTTAGGTTATATTACGTTATAGACGTATATAATGATCCCACCGAGAATTGGCGCCGACCCGCCAGGAATGTTGTGAAATACTACATCCGAGATGTTAGGTTCCCTTAGGTTAGGATATATAAATTTATAGACGTATATAATGTCCGCACCGAGACGTACGGGAAGACATGAACGGGATTCTGTGAAACATTACCAGCGAGGGTCTAGGTGGGTTAGGTTAGGTTATATTACGATATAGACGTATATAATGTGCCCACCGAGAAGTAGGGCCCGACCCGCCAGGAATGTTGGAAAGTATTACATCCGAGATGTTAGGTTCCCTTATGTTAGGATATATAACGTTATAGACGTATATAATGTCCTCACCGAGATGTACGGGTCGACACGACCGGGATTTTGTAGAACATTACCAGCGAGGGTTTAGATGGGTTAGGTTAGGTTATATTACGATATAGACGAATATAATGTGCCCACCTAGAGGTAGGGGCCGACCCGCCAGGAATGTTGGAAAATACTACATCCGAGATGTTAGGTTCTCTTAGGTTAGGGTATATAACGTTATAGACGTATATAATGTCCCCACCGAGAAGTACGGGCCGACACGACCGGGATTTTGTAAAACGTTACCAGCGAGGGTCTAGATGGATTCGGTTAGGTTATATTACGATATAGACGTATGTAATGTGCCCACCGAGAAGTAGGGGCCGACCCGCCAGGAATGTTGGAAAATACTACATCCGAGATGTTAGGTTCCCTTAGGTTAGGATATATAAATTTATAGACGTATATAATGTCCGCACCGAGACGTACGGGAAGACATGAACGGGATTCTGTGAAACATTACCAGCGAGGGTCTAGGTGGGCTAGGTTAGGTTATATTACGATATAGAAGTATATAATGTGCCCACCGAGAAGTAGGGGCCGACCCGCCAGGAATGTTGGAAAATACTACATCCGAGATGTTAGGTTCCCTCAGGTTAGGATATATAAAGTTATAGACGTATATGAGGTCCCCACGGAAAAGTAGGGGCCGACACGACCGGGATTTTGTAAAACATTACCAGCGAGGGTCTAGATGGGTTAGGTTAGGTTATATTACGATATAGACGTATATAATGTGCCCTCCTAGAAGTAGGGGCCGACCCGCCAGGAATGTTGGAAAGTACTACATCCGAGATGTTAGGTTCTCTTAGGTTAGGGTATATAACGTTATAGACGTATATAATGTCCCCACCGAGAAGTACGGGCGGACACGACCGGGATTTTGTAAAACATTACCAGCGAGGATCTAGATGGGTTCGGTTAGGTTATATTACGATATAGACGTATGTAATGTGCCCACCGAGAAGTAGGGGCCGACCCGCCAGGAATGTTGGAAAATACTACATCCGAGATGTTAGGTTCCCTTAGGTTAGGATATATAAATTTAATTACGTATATAATGTCCGCACCGAGACGTACGGGAAGACATGAACGGGATTCTGTGAAGCATTACCAGCGAGGGTCTAGGTGGGTTAGGTTAGGTTATATTACGTTATAGACGTATATAATTTCCCCACCGAAATGTAGGGGCCGACCCGCCAGAAATGTTGGAAAATTCTACATCCGAGATGTTAAGTTGCCTTAGGTTAGGATATATAACGTTATAGACGTATATAATGTCCTCACCGAGATGTACGGGCCGACACGACCGGGATTTTGTAAAACATTACCAGCGAGGGTCTAGATGGGTTAGGTTAGGTTATATTACGATATAGACGTATATAATGTGCCCACCGAGAAGTAGGGGCCGACCCGCCAGGAATGTTGGAAAATACTACATCCGGGATGTTAGGTTCCCTTAGGTTAGGATATATAAATTTATAGACGTATATAATGTCCGCACCGAGACGTACGGGAAGACACGACCGCGATTTTGTAAAACAATACCAGCGAGGTTCTAGATGGGTTAGGTTAGGTTATATTACGATATAGACCTATATAATGTGCCCACCGAGAAGTAGGGGCCGACCCGCCAGGAATGTTGGAAAATACTACATCCGAGATGTTAGGTTCTCTTAGGTTAGGATATATAACGTTATAGACGTATATAATGTCCTCACCGAGATGTACGGGCCGACACGACCGGGATTTTGTAAAACATTACCAGCGAGGGTCTAGATGGGTTAGGTTAGGTTATATTACGATATAGACGTATATAATGTGCCCACGGAGAAGTAGGTGCCGACCAGCCAGAAATGTTGGAAAATTCTACATCCGAGATGTTAAGTTGCCTTACGTTAGGATATATAACGTTATAGACGTATATAATGTCCGCACCGAGACGTACGGGACGACACGAACGGGATTCTGTAAAACATTCCCAGCTAGGGGCTAGATGTGTTACGTTAGGTTATATTACGTTATAGACGTATATAATAATCCCACCGAGAATTGGCGCCGACCCGCCAGGAATGTTGTGAAATACTGCATCCGAGATGTTAGGATCCCTTAGGTTAGGATATATAACGTTATAGACGTATATAATGTCCTCACCGAGATGTACGGGCCGACACGACCGGGATTTTGTAAAACATTACCAGCGAGGGTCTAGATGGGTTAGGTTAGGTTATATTACGATATAGACGTATATCATGTTCCCACCGAGAAGTAGGGGCCGACCCGCCAGGAATGTTGGAAAATACTACATCCGAGATGTTAGGTGTCCTCAGGTTAGGATATATAAAGTTATAGACATATATGAGGTCCCCACGGAAAAGTACGGGCCGACACGACCGGGATTTTGTAGAACATTACCAGCGAGGGTCTAGATGGGTTAGGTTAGGTTATATTACGATATAGACGTATATCATGTTCCCACCGAGAAGTAGGGGCCGACCCGCCAGGAATGTTGGAAAATACTACATCCGAGATGTTAGGTTTCCTCAGGTTATGATATATAAAGTTATAGACATATATGAGGTCCCCACCGAGAAGTACGGGCGGACACGACCGGGATTTTGTAAAACATTACCAGCGAGGGTCTAGATGGGTTCGGTTAGGTTATATTACGATATAGACGTATGTAATGTGCCCACCGAGAAGTAGGGGCCGACCCGCCAGGAATGTTGTGAAATACTACATCCGAGATGTTAGGTTCCCTTAGGTTAGGATATATAAATTTATAGACGTATATAATGTCCGCACCGAGACGTACGGGAAGACATGAACGGGATTCTGTGAAACATTACCAGCGAGGGTCTAGGTGGGTTAGGTTAGGTTATATTACGATATAGACGTATATAATGTGCCCACCGAGAAGTAGGGGCCGAGCCGACAGGAATGTTGGAAAATACTACATCCGAGATGTTAGGTTCCCTCAGGTTAGGATATATAACGTTATAGACATATATGAGGTCCCCACGGAAAAGTACGGGCCGACACGACCGGGATTTTGTAAAACATTACCAGCGAGGGTCTAGATGGGTTAGGTTAGGTTATATTACGATATAGACGTATATAATGTGCCCACCTAGAAGTAGGGTCCGACCAGCCAGGAATGTTGGAAAATACTACATCCGAGATGTTAGGTTCTCTTAGGTTAGGGTATATAACGTTATAGACGTATATAATGTCCCCACCGAGAAGTACGGGCAGACACGACCGCGATTTTGTAAAACATTACCAGCGAGGGTCTAGATGGGTTAGGTTAGGTTATATTACGATATAGACCTATATAATGTGCCCACCGAGAAGTAGGGGCCGACCCGCCAGGAATGTTGGAAAATACTACATCCGAGATGTTAGGTTCCCTTAGGTTAGGATATATAAATTTATAGACTTATATAATGTCCGCACCGAGACGTACGGGAAGACATAAACGGGATTCTGTGAAGCATTACCAGCGAGGGTCTAGGGGGGTTAGGTTAGGTTATATTACGTTATAGACGTATATAATGTTCCCACCGAGAATCGTAGGGGCCGACCCGCCAGAAATGTTGGAAAATTCTACATCCGAGATGTTAAGTTGCCTTAGGTTAGGATATATAACGTTATAGACGTATATAATGTCCGCACCGAGACGTACGGGAAGACATGAACGGGATTCTGTGAAACATTACCAGCGAGGGTCTAGGTGGGTTAGGTTAGGTTATATTACGATATAGACGTATATAATGTGCCCACCGAGAAGTAGGGGCCGAGCCGCCAGGAATGTTGGAAAATACTACACCCGAGATGTTAGGTTCCCTTAGGTTAGGATATATAAATTTATAGACGTATATAATGTCCGCACCGAGACGTACGGGAAGACATAAACGGGATTCTGTGAAGCATTACCAGCGAGGGTCTAGGGGGGTTAGGTTAGGTTATATTACGTTATAGACGTATATAATGTTCCCACCGAGAATCGTAGGGGCCGACCCGCCAGAAATGTTGGAAAATTCTACATCCGAGATGTTAAGTTGCCTTAGGTTAGGATATATAACGTTATAGACGTATATAATGTCCGCACCGAGACGTACGGGACGACACGAACGGGATTCTGTAAAACATTCCCAGCTAGGGGCTAGATGTGTTACGTTAGGTTATATTACGTTATAGACGTATATAATGATCCCACCGAGAAGTGGCGCCGACCCGCCAGGAATGTGGTGAAATACTACATCCGAGATGTTAGGTTCCCTTAGGTTAGGATATATAAATTTATAGACGTATATAATGTCCGCACCGAGACGTACGGGAAGACATGAACGGGATTCTGTGAAACATTACCAGCGAGGGTCTAGGTGGGTTAGGTTAGGTTATATTACGATATAGACGTATATAATGTGCCCACCGAGAAGTAGGGGCCGAGCCGCCAGGAATGTTGGAAAATACTACATCCGAGATGTTAGGTTCCCTTAGGTTAGGATACATAACGTTATAGACGTATATAATGTCCTCACTGAGATGTACGGGCCGACACGACCGGGATTTTGTAAAACATTACCAGCGAGGGTCTAGATGGGTTAGGTTAGGTTATATTACGTTATAGACGTATATAATGATCCCACCGAGAATTGGCGCCGACCCGCCAGGAATGTTGTGAAATACTACATCCGAGATGTTAGGTTCCCTTAGGTTAGGATATATAAATTTATAGACGTATATAATGTCCGCACCGAGACGTACGGGAAGACATGAACGGGATTCTGTGAAACATTACCAGCGAGGGTCTAGGTGGGTTAGGTTAGGTTATATTACGATATAGACGTATATAATGTGCCCACCGAGAAGTAGGGGCCGACCCGCCAGGAATGTTCGAAAATACTACATCCGAGATGTTAGGTTCCCTTAGGTTAGGATATATAACGTTATAGACGTATATAATGTCCTCACCGAGATGTACGGGCCGACACGACCGGGATTTTGTAAAACATTACCAGCGAGGGTCTAGATGGGTTAGGTTAGGTTATATTACGATATAGACGTATATAATGTGCCCACCGAGAAGTAGGGGCCGACCCGCCAGGAATGTTGGAAAATACTACATCCGAGATGTTAGGTTCTCTTAGGTTAGGGTATATAACGTTATAGACGTATATAATGTCCCCACCGAGATGTACGGGCCGACACGACCGGGATTTTGTAAAACATTACCAGCGAGGGTCTAGATGGATTCGGTTAGGTTATTTTACGATATAGACGTATGTAATGTGCCCACCGGGAAGTAGGGGCCGACCCGCCAGGAATGTTGGAAAATACTACATCCGAGATGTTAGGTTCCCTTAGGTTAGGATATATAAATTTATAGACGTATATAATGTCCGCACCGAGACGCACGGGAAGACATGAACGGGATTCTGTGAAGCATTACCAGCGAGGGTCTAGGGGGGTTAGGTTAGGTTATATTACGTTATAGACGTATATAATGTTCCCACCGAGAAGTAGGGGCCGACCCGCCAGAAATGTTGGAAAATTCTACATCCGAGATGTTAAGTTGCCTTAGGTTAGGATATATAACGTTATAGACGTATATAATGTCCGCACCGAGACGTACGGGACGACACGAACGGGATTCTGTAAAACATTCCCAGCTAGGGGCTAGATGTGTTACGTTAGGTTATATTACGTTATAGACGTATATAATGATCCCACCGAGAAGTGGCGCCGACCCGCAAGGAATGTTGTGAAATACTACATCCGAGATGTTAGGTTCCCTTAGGTTAGGATATATAAATTTATAGACGTATATAATGTCCGCACCGAGACGTACGGGAAGACATGAACGGGATTCTGTGAAACATTACCAGCGAGGGTCTAGGTGGGTTAGGTTAGGTTATATTACGATATAGACGTATATAATGTCCCCACCGAGAAGTAGGGGCCGACCCGCCAGGAATGTTCGAAAATACTACATCCGAGATGTTAGGTTCCCTTAGGTTAGGATATATAACGTTATAGACGTATATAATGTCCTCACCGAGATGTACGGGCCGACACGACCGGGATTTTGTAAAACATTACCAGCGAGGGTCTAGATGGGTTAGGTTAGGTTATATTACGATATAGACGTATATAATGTGCCCACCGAGAAGTAGGGGCCGACCCACCAGAAATGTTGGAAAATTCTACATCCGACATGTTAAGTTGCCTTAGGTCAGGATATATAACGTTATAGACGTATATAATATCCGCACCGAGACGTGCGGGACGACACGAACGGGATTCTGTAAAACATTCCCAGCTAGGGGCTAGATGTGTTACGTTAGGTTATATTACATTATAGACATATATAATGATCCCACCGAGAATTGGCGCCGACCCGCCAGGAATGTTGTGAAATACTACATCGGGAGAGGTTAGGTTCCCTTAGGTTAGGATATATAAATTTATAGACGTATATAATGTCCGCACCGAGACGTACGGGAAGACATGAACGGGATTCTGTGAAACATTACCAGCGAGGGTCTAGGTGGGTTAGGTTAGGTTATATTACGATATAGACGTATATAATGTCCCCACCGAGAAGTAGGGGCCGACCCGCCAGGAATATTGGAAAATACTACATCCGAGATGTTAGGTTCCCTTAGGTTAGGATATATAACATTATAGACGTATATAATGTCCTCACCGAGATGTACGGGCCGACAAGACCGGGATTTTGTAAAACATTACAAACGAGGGTCTAGATAGGTTAGGTTAGGTTATATTACGATATAGACGTATATAATGTGCCCACCTAGAAGTAGGGGCCGACCCGCCAGGAATGTTGGAAAATACTACATCCGAGATGTTACGTTCTCTTAGGTTAGGGTATATAACGTTATAGACGTATATAATGTCCCCACCGAGATGTACGGGCCGACACGACCGGGATTTTGTAAAACATTACCAGCGAGGGTCTAGATGGATTCGGTTAGGTTATTTTACGATATAGACGTATGTAATGTGCCCACCGAGAAGTAGGGGCCGACCCGCCAGGAATGTTGGAAAATACTACATCCGAGATGTTAGGTTCCCTTAGGTTAGGATACATAAATTTATAGACGTATATAATGTCCGCACCGAGACGTACGGGAAGACATGAACGGGATTCTGTGAAGCATTACCAGCGAGGGTCTAGGGGGGTTAGGTTAGGTTATATTACGTTATAGACGTATATAATGTTCCCACCGAGAAGTAGGGGCCGACCCGCCAGAAATGTTGGAAAATTCTACATCCGAAATGTTAAGTTGCCTTAGGTTAGGATATATAACGTTATAGACGTATATAATGTCCGCACCGAGACGTACGGGACGCCACGAACGGGATTCTGTAAAACATTCCCAGCTAGCGGCTAGATGTGTTACGTTAGGTTATATTACATTATAGACGTATATAATGATCCCACCGAGAATTGGCGCCGACCCGCCAGGAATGTTGTGAAATACTACATCCGAGATGTTAGGTTCCCTTAGGTTAGGATATATAAATTTATAGACGTATATAATGTCCGCACCGAGACGTACGGGAAGACATGAACGGGATTCTGTGAAACATTACTAGCGAGGGTCTAGGTGGGTTAGGTTAGGTTATATTACGATATAGACGTATATAATGTGCCCACCGAGAAGTAGGGGCCGACCCGCCAGGAATGTTGGAAAATACTACACCCGAGATGTTAGGTTCCCTTAGGTTAGGATATATAAATTTATAGACGTATATAATGTCCGCACCGAGACGTACGGGAAGACATGAACGGGATTCTGTGAAGCATTACCAGCGAGGGTCTAGGGGGGTTAGGTTAGGTTATATTACGTTATAGACGTATATAATGTTCCCACCGAGAATCGTAGGGGCCGACCCGCCAGAAATGTTGGAAAATTCTACATCCGAGATGTTAAGTTGCCTTAGGTTAGGATATATAACGTTATAGACGTATATAATGTCCGCACCGAGACGTACGGGACGACACGAACGGGATTATGTAAAACATTTCCAGCTAGGGGCTAGATGTGTTACGTTAGGTTATATTACGTTATAGACGTATATAATGATCCCACCGAGAAGTGGCGCCGACCCGCCAGGAATGTTGGAAAATACTACATCCGAGATGTTAGGTTCCCTTAGGTTAGGATATATAAATTTATAGACTTATATAATGTCCGCACCGAGACGTACGGGAAGACATGAACGGGATTCTGTGAAACATTACCAGCGAGGGTCTAGGTGGGTTAGGTTAGGTTATATTACGATATAGACGTATATAATGTGCCCACCGAGAAGTAGGGGCCGACCCGCCAGGAATGTTGGAAAGTATTACATCCGAGATGTTAGGTTCCCTTAGGTTAGGATATATAACGTTATAGACGTATATAATGTCCTCACCGAGATGTACGGGCCGACACGACCGGGATTTTGTAAAACGTTACCAGCGAGGGTCTAGATGGGTTAGGTTAGGTTATATTACGACATAGACGTATATAATGTGCCCACCGAGAAGTAGGGGCCGACCCGCCAGAAATGTTGGAAAATTCTACATCCGAGATGTTAAGTTGCCTTAGGTTAGGATATATAACGTTATAGACGTATATAATGTCCGCACCGAGACGTACGGGACGACACGAACGGGATTCTGTAAAACATTCCCAGCTAGGGGCTAGATGTGTTACGTTAGGTTATATATCGTTATAGACGTATATAATGATCCCACCGAGAATTGGCGCCGACCCGCCAGGAATGTTGTGAAATACTACATCCGAGATGTTAGGTTCCCTTAGGTTAGGATATATAAATTTATAGACGTATATAATGTCCGCACCGAGACGTACGGGAAGACATGAACGGGATACTGTGAAACATTACCAGCGAGGGTCTAGGTGGGTTAGGTTAGGTTATATTACGATATAGACGTATATAATGTCCCCACCGAGAAGTAGGGGCCGACCCGCCAGGAATGTTCGAAAATACTACATCCGAGATGTTAGGTTCCCTTAGGTTAGGATATATAACGTTATAGACGTATATAATGTCCTCACCGAGATGTACGTTCCGACACGACCGGGATTTTGTAAAACATTACCAGCGAGGGTCTAGATGGGTTAGGTTAGGTTATATTACGATATAGACGTATATAATGTGCCCACCGAGAAGTAGGGGCCGACCCACCAGAAATGTTGGAAAATACTACATCCGAGATGTTAGGTTCTCTTAGGTTAGGGTATATAACGTTAGAGACGTATATAATATCCCCACCGAGAAGTACGGGTCGACACGACCGGGATTTTGTAGAACATTACCAGCGAGGGTCTAGATGGGTTAGGTTAGGTTATATTACGATATAGACGAATATAGTGTGCCCACCTAGAAGTAGGGGCCGACCCGCCAGGAATGTTGGAAAATACTACATCCGAGATGTTAGGTTCTCTTAGGTTAGGGTATATAACGTTATAGACGTATATAATGTCCCCACCGAGAAGTACGGGCCGACACGACCGGGATTTTGTAAAACGTTACCAGCGAGGGTCTAGATGGATTCGGTTAGGTTATATTACGATATAGACGTATGTAATGTGCCCACCGAGAAGTAGGGGCCGACCCGCCAGGAATGTTGAAAAATACTACATCCGAGATGTTAGGTTCCCTTAGGTTAGGATATATAAATTTATAGACGTATATAATGTCCGCACCGAGACGTACGGGAAGACATGAACGGGATTCTGTGAAACATTACCAGCGAGGGTCTAGGTGGGCTAGGTTAGGTTATATTACGATATAGAAGTATATAATGTGCCCACCGAGAAGTAGGGGCCGACCCGCCAGGAATGTTGGAAAATACTACATCCGAGATGTTAGGTTCCCTCAGGTTAGGATATATAAAGTTATAGACGTATATGAGGTCCCCACGGAAAAGTAGGGGCCGACACGACCGGGATTTTGTAAAACATTACCAGCGAGGGTCTAGATGGGTTAGGTTAGGTTATATTACGATATAGACGTATATAATGTGCCCTCCTAGAAGTAGGGGCCGACCCGCCAGGAATGTTGGAAAGTACTACATCCGAGATGTTAGGTTCTCTTAGGTTAGGGTATATAACGTTATAGACGTATATAATGTCCCCACCGAGAAGTACGGGCGGACACGACCGGGATTTTGTAAAACATTACCAGCGAGGGTCTAGATGGGTTCGGTTAGGTTATATTACGATATAGACGTATGTAATGTGCCCACCGAGAAGTAGGGGCCGACCCGCCAGGAATGTTGGAAAATACTACATCCGAGATGTTAGGTTCCCTTAGGTTAGGATATATAAATTTAATTACGTATATAATGTCCGCACCGAGACGTACGGGAAGACATGAACGGGATTCTGTGAAGCATTACCAGCGAGGGTCTAGGTGGGTTAGGTTAGGTTATATTACGTTATAGACGTATATAATTTCCCCACCGAAATGTAGGGGCCGACCCGCCAGAAATGTTGGAAAATTCTACATCCGAGATGTTAAGTTGCCTTAGGTTAGGATATATAACGTTATAGACGTATATAATGTCCTCACCGAGATGTACGGGCCGACACGACCGGGATTTTGTAAAACATTACCAGCGAGGGTCTAGATGGGTTAGGTTAGGTTATATTACGATATAGACGTATATAATGTGCCCACCGAGAAGTAGGGGCCGACCCGCCAGGAATGTTGGAAAATACTACATCCGGGATGTTAGGTTCCCTTAGGTTAGGATATATAAATTTATAGACGTATATAATGTCCGCACCGAGACGTACGGGAAGACACGACCGCGATTTTGTAAAACAATACCAGCGAGGGTCTAGATGGGTTAGGTTAGGTTATATTACGATATAGACCTATATAATGTGCCCACCGAGAAGTAGGGGCCGACCCGCCAGGAATGTTGGAAAATACTACATCCGAGATGTTAGGTACCCTTAGGGTAGGATATATAAATTTATAGACGTATATAATGTCCGCACCGAGACGTACGGGAAGACATGAACGGGATTCTGTGAAACATTACCAGCGAGGGTCTAGGTGGGTTAGGTTAGGTTATATTACGATATAGAAGTATATAATGTGCCCACCGAGAAGTAGGGGCCGACCCGCCAGGAATGTTGGAAAATACTACATCCGAGATGTTAGGTTCTCTTAGGTTAGGATATATAACGTTATAGACGTATATAATGTCCTCACCGAGATGTACGGGCCGACACGACCGGGATTTTGTAAAACATTACCAGCGAGGGTCTAGATGGGTTAGGTTAGGTTATATTACGATATAGACGTATATAATGTGCCCACGGAGAAGTAGGGGCCGACCAGCCAGAAATGTTGGAAAATTCTACATCCGAGATGTTAAGTTGCCTTACGTTAGGATATATAACGTTATAGACGTATATAATGTCCGCACCGAGACGTACGGGACGACACGAACGGGATTCTGTAAAACATTCCCAGCTAGGGGCTAGATGTGTTACGTTAGGTTATATTACGTTATAGACGTATATAATGATCCCACCGAGAATTGGCGCCGACCCGCCAGGAATGTTGTGAAATACTGCATCCGAGATGTTAGGTTCCCTTAGGTTAGGATATATAACGTTATAGACGTATATAATGTCCTCACCGAGATGTACGGGCCGACACGACCGGGATTTTGTAAAACATTACCAGCGAGGATCTAGATGGGTTAGGTCAGGTTATATTACGATATAGACGTATATAATGTGCCCACCGAGAAGTAGGGGCCGAGCCGCCAGGAATGTTGGAAAATACTACATCCGAGATGTTAGGTTCCCTTAGGTTAGGATATATAAATTTATAGACTTATATAATGTCCGCACCGAGACGTACGGGAAGACATGAACGGGATTCTGTGAAACATTACCAGCGAGGGTCTAGATGGGTTAGGTTAGGTTATATTACGATATAGACCTATATAATGTGCCCACCGAGAAGTAGGGGCCGACCCGCCAGGAATGTTGGAAAATACTACATCCGAGATGTTAGGTTTCCTCAGGTTATGATATATAAAGTTATAGACATATATGAGGTCCCCACCGAGAAGTACGGGCGGACACGACCGGGATTTTGTAAAACATTACCAGCGAGGGTCTAGATGGGTTCGGTTAGGTTATATTACGATATAGACGTATGTAATGTGCCCACCGAGAAGTAGGGGCCGACCCGCCAGGAATGTTGTGAAATACTACATCCGAGATGTTAGGTTCCCTTAGGTTAGGATATATAAATTTATAGACGTATATAATGTCCGCACCGAGACGTACGGGAAGACATGAACGGGATTCTGTGAAACATTACCAGCGAGGGTCTAGGTGGGTTAGGTTAGGTTATATTACGATATAGACGTATATAATGTGCCCACCGAGAAGTAGGGGCCGAGCCGACAGGAATGTTGGAAAATACTACATCCGAGATGTTAGGTTCCCTCAGGTTAGGATATATAACGTTATAGACATATATGAGGTCCCCACGGAAAAGTACGGGCCGACACGACCGGGATTTTGTAAAACATTACCAGCGAGGGTCTAGATGGGTTAGGTTAGGTTATATTACGATATAGACGTATATAATGTGCCCACCTAGAAGTAGGGTCCGACCAGCCAGGAATGTTGGAAAATACTACATCCGAGATGTTAGGTTCTCTTAGGTTAGGGTATATAACGTTATAGACGTATATAATGTCCCCACCGAGAAGTACGGGCAGACACGACCGCGATTTTGTAAAACATTACCAGCGAGGGTCTAGATGGGTTAGGTTAGGTTATATTACGATATAGACCTATATAATGTGCCCACCGAGAAGTAGGGGCCGACCCGCCAGGAATGTTGGAAAATACTACATCCGAGATGTTAGGTTCCCTTAGGTTAGGATATATAAATTTATAGACTTATATAATGTCCGCACCGAGACGTACGGGAAGACATAAACGGGATTCTGTGAAGCATTACCAGCGAGGGTCTAGGGGGGTTAGGTTAGGTTATATTACGTTATAGACGTATATAATGTTCCCACCGAGAATCGTAGGGGCCGACCCGCCAGAAATGTTGGAAAATTCTACATCCGAGATGTTAAGTTGCCTTAGGTTAGGATATATAACGTTATAGACGTATATAATGTCCGCACCGAGACGTACGGGAAGACATGAACGGGATTCTGTGAAACATTACCAGCGAGGGTCTAGGTGGGTTAGGTTAGGTTATATTACGATATAGACGTATATAATGTGCCCACCGAGAAGTAGGGGCCGAGCCGCCAGGAATGTTGGAAAATACTACACCCGAGATGTTAGGTTCCCTTAGGTTAGGATATATAAATTTATAGACGTATATAATGTCCGCACCGAGACGTACGGGAAGACATAAACGGGATTCTGTGAAGCATTACCAGCGAGGGTCTAGGGGGGTTAGGTTAGGTTATATTACGTTATAGACGTATATAATGTTCCCACCGAGAATCGTAGGGGCCGACCCGCCAGAAATGTTGGAAAATTCTACATCCGAGATGTTCAGTTGCCTTAGGTTAGGATATATAACGTTATAGACGTATATAATGTCCGCACCGAGACGTACGGGACGACACGAACGGGATTCTGTAAAACATTCCCAGCTAGGGGCTAGATGTGTTACGTTAGGTTATATTACGTTATAGACGTATATAATGATCCCACCGAGAAGTGGCGCCGACCCGCCAGGAATGTGGTGAAATACTACATCCGAGATGTTAGGTTCCCTTAGGTTAGGATATATAAATTTATAGACGTATATAATGTCCGCACCGAGACGTACGGGAAGACATGAACGGGATTCTGTGAAACATTACCAGCGAGGGTCTAGGTGGGTTAGGTTAGGTTATATTACGATATAGACGTATATAATGTGCCCACCGAGAAGTAGGGGCCGAGCCGCCAGGAATGTTGGAAAATACTACATCCGAGATGTTAGGTTCCCTTAGGTTAGGATACATAACGTTATAGACGTATATAATGTCCTCACTGAGATGTACGGGCCGACACGACCGGGATTTTGTAAAACATTACCAGCGAGGGTCTAGATGGGTTAGGTTAGGTTATATTACGTTATAGACGTATATAATGATCCCACCGAGAATTGGCGCCGACCCGCCAGGAATGTTGTGAAATACTACATCCGAGATGTTAGGTTCCCTTAGGTTAGGATATATAAATTTATAGACGTATATAATGTCCGCACCGAGACGTACGGGAAGACATGAACGGGATTCTGTGAAACATTACCAGCGAGGGTCTAGGTGGGTTAGGTTAGGTTATATTACGATATAGACGTATATAATGTCCCCACCGAGAAGTAGGGGCCGACCCGCCAGGAATATTGGAAAATACTACATCCGAGATGTTAGGTTCCCTTAGGTTAGGATATATAACATTATAGACGTATATAATGTCCTCACCGAGATGTACGGGCCGACACGACCGGGATTTTGTAAAACATTACAAACGAGGGTCTAGATAGGTTAGGTTAGGTTATATTACGATATAGACGTATATAATGTGCCCACCTAGAAGTAGGGGCCGACCCGCCAGGAATGTTGGAAAATACTACATCCGAGATGTTACGTTCTCTTAGGTTAGGGTATATAACGTTATAGACGTATATAATGTCCCCACCGAGATGTACGGGCCGACACGACCGGGATTTTGTAAAACATTACCAGCGAGGGTCTAGATGGATTCGGTTAGGTTATTTTACGATATAGACGTATGTAATGTGCCCACCGAGAAGTAGGGGCCGACCCGCCAGGAATGTTGGAAAATACTACATCCGAGATGTTAGGTTCCCTTAGGTTAGGATACATAAATTTATAGACGTATATAATGTCCGCACCGAGACGTACGGGAAGACATGAACGGGATTCTGTGAAGCATTACCAGCGAGGGTCTAGGGGGGTTAGGTTAGGTTATATTACGTTATAGACGTATATAATGTTCCCACCGAGAAGTAGGGGCCGACCCGCCAGAAATGTTGGAAAATTCTACATCCGAATTGTTAAGTTGCCTTAGGTTAGGATATATAACGTTATAGACGTATATAATGTCCGCACCGAGACGTACGGGACGACACGAACGGGATTCTGTAAAACATTCCCAGCTAGGGGCTAGATGTGTTACGTTAGGTTATATTACGTTATAGACGTATATAATGATCCCACCGAGAAGTGGCGCCGACCCGCCAGGAATGTTGGAAAATACTACATCCGAGATGTTAGGTTCTCTTAGGTTAGGGCATATAACGTTATAGACGTATATAATGTCCCCACCGAGATGTACGGGCCGACACGACCGGGATTTTGTAAAACATTACCAGCGAGGGTCTAGATGGATTCGGTTAGGTTATTTTACGATATAGACGTATGTAATGTGCCCACCGAGAAGTAGGGGCCGACCCGCCAGGAATGTTGGAAAATACTACATCCGAGATGTTAGGTTCCCTTAGGTTAGGATATATAAATTTATAGACGTATATAATGTCCGCACCGAGACGTACGGGAAGACATGAACGGGATTCTGTGAAGCATTACCAGCGAGGGTCTAGGGGGGTTAGGTTAGGTTATATTACGATATAGACCTATATAATGTGCCCACCGAGAAGTAGGGGCCGACCCGCCAGGAATGTTGGAAAATACTACATCCGAGATGTTAGGTTCCCTTAGGTTAGGATATATAAATTTATAGACTTATATAATGTCCGCACCGAGACGTACGGGAAGACATGAACGGGATTCTGTGAAACATTACCAGCGAGGGTCTAGGTGGGTTAGGTTAGGTTATATTACGATATAGACGTATATAATGTGCCCACCGAGAAGTAGGGGCCGACCCGCCAGGAATGTTGGAAAGTATTACATCCGAGATGTTAGGTTCCCTTAGGTTAGGATATATAACGTTATAGACGTATATAATGTCCTCACCGAGATGTACGGGCCGACACGACCGGGATTTTGTAAAACGTTACCAGCGAGGGTCTAGATGGGTTAGGTTAGGTTATATTACGACATAGACGTATATAATGTGCCCACCGAGAAGTAGGGGCCGACCCGCCAGAAATGTTGGAAAATTCTACATCCGAGATGTTAAGTTGCCTTAGGTTAGGATATATAACGTTATAGACGTATATAATGTCCGCACCGAGACGTACGGGACGACACGAACGGGATTCTGTAAAACATTCCCAGCTAGGGGCTAGATGTGTTACGTTAGGTTATATATCGTTATAGACGTATATAATGATCCCACCGAGAATTGGCGCCGACCCGCCAGGAATGTTGTGAAATACTACATCCGAGATGTTAGGTTCCCTTAGGTTAGGATATATAAATTTATAGACGTATATAATGTCCGCACCGAGACGTACGGGAAGACATGAACGGGATTCTGTGAAACATTACCAGCGAGGGTCTAGGTGGGTTAGGTTAGGTTATATTACGATATAGACGTATATAATGTCCCCACCGAGAAGTAGGGGCCGACCCGCCAGGAATGTTCGAAAATACTACATCCGAGATGTTAGGTTCCCTTAGGTTAGGATATATAACGTTATAGACGTATATAATGTCCTCACCGAGATGTACGTTCCGACACGACCGGGATTTTGTAAAACATTACCAGCGAGGGTCTAGATGGGTTAGGTTAGGTTATATTACGATATAGACGTATATAATGTGCCCACCGAGAAGTAGGGGCCGACCCACCAGAAATGTTGGAAAATACTACATCCGAGATGTTAGGTTCTCTTAGGTTAGGGTATATAACGTTAGAGACGTATATAATATCCCCACCGAGAAGTACGGGTCGACACGACCGGGATTTTGTAGAACATTACCAGCGAGGGTCTAGATGGGTTAGGTTAGGTTATATTACGATATAGACGAATATAATGTGCCCACCTAGAAGTAGGGGCCGACCCGCCAGGAATGTTGGAAAATACTACATCCGAGATGTTAGGTTCTCTTAGGTTAGGGTATATAACGTTATAGACGTATATAATGTCCCCACCGAGAAGTACGGGCCGACACGACCGGGATTTTGTAAAACGTTACCAGCGAGGGTCTAGATGGATTCGGTTAGGTTATATTACGATATAGACGTATATAATGTGCCCACCGAGAAGTAGGGGCCGACCCGCCAGGAATGTTGGAAAATACTACATCCGAGATGTTAGGTACCCTTAGGGTAGGATATATAAATTTATAGACGTATATAATGTCCGCACCGAGACGTACGGGAAGACATGAACGGGATTCTGTGAAACATTACCAGCGAGGGTCTAGGTGGGTTAGGTTAGGTTATATTACGATATAGAAGTATATAATGTGCCCACCGAGAAGTAGGGGCCGACCCGCCAGGAATGTTGGAAAATACTACATCCGAGATGTTAGGTTCTCTTAGGTTAGGATATATAACGTTATAGACGTATATAATGTCCTCACCGAGATGTACGGGCCGACACGACCGGGATTTTGTAAAACATTACCAGCGAGGGTCTAGATGGGTTAGGTTAGGTTATATTACGATATAGACGTATATAATGTGCCCACGGAGAAGTAGGGGCCGACCAGCCAGAAATGTTGGAAAATTCTACATCCGAGATGTTAAGTTGCCTTACGTTAGGATATATAACGTTATAGACGTATATAATGTCCGCACCGAGACGTACGGGACGACACGAACGGGATTCTGTAAAACATTCCCAGCTAGGGGCTAGATGTGTTACGTTAGGTTATATTACGTTATAGACGTATATAATGATCCCACCGAGAAGTGGCGCCGACCCGCCAGGAATGTTGGAAAATACTACATCCGAGATGTTAGGTTCTCTTAGGTTAGGGCATATAACGTTATAGACGTATATAATGTCCCCACCGAGAAGTACGGGCCGACACGACCGGGATTTTGTAAAACGTTACCAGCGAGGGTCTAGATGGATTCGGTTAGGTTATATTACGATATAGACGTATGTAATGTGCCCACCGAGAAGTAGGGGCCGACCCGCCAGGAATGTTGGAAAATACTACATCCGAGATGTTAGGTTCCCTTAGGTTAGGATATATAAATTTATAGACGTATATAATGTCCGCACCGAGACGTACGGGAAGACATGAACGGGATTCTGTGAAACATTACCAGCGAGGGTCTAGGTGGGCTAGGTTAGGTTATATTACGATATAGAAGTATATAATGTGCCCACCGAGAAGTAGGGGCCGACCCGCCAGGAATGTTGGAAAATACTACATCCGAGATGTTAGGTTCCCTCAGGTTAGGATATATAAAGTTATAGACGTATATGAGGTCCCCACGGAAAAGTAGGGGCCGACACGACCGGGATTTTGTAAAACATTACCAGCGAGGGTCTAGATGGGTTAGGTTAGGTTATATTACGATATAGACGTATATAATGTGCCCTCCTAGAAGTAGGGGCCGACCCGCCAGGAATGTTGGAAAGTACTACATCCGAGATGTTAGGTTCTCTTAGGTTAGGGTATATAACGTTATAGACGTATATAATGTCCCCACCGAGAAGTACGGGCGGACACGACCGGGATTTTGTAAAACATTACCAGCGAGGGTCTAGATGGGTTCGGTTAGGTTATATTACGATATAGACGTATGTAATGTGCCCACCGAGAAGTAGGGGCCGACCCGCCAGGAATGTTGGAAAATACTACATCCGAGATGTTAGGTTCCCTTAGGTTAGGATATATAAATTTAATTACGTATATAATGTCCGCACCGAGACGTACGGGAAGACATGAACGGGATTCTGTGAAGCATTACCAGCGAGGGTCTAGGTGGGTTAGGTTAGGTTATATTACGTTATAGACGTATATAATTTCCCCACCGAAATGTAGGGGCCGACCCGCCAGAAATGTTGGAAAATTCTACATCCGAGATGTTAAGTTGCCTTAGGTTAGGATATATAACGTTATAGACGTATATAATGTCCTCACCGAGATGTACGGGCCGACACGACCGGGATTTTGTAAAACATTACCAGCGAGGGTCTAGATGGGTTAGGTTAGGTTATATTACGATATAGACGTATATAATGTGCCCACCGAGAAGTAGGGGCCGACCCGCCAGGAATGTTGGAAAATACTACATCCGGGATGTTAGGTTCCCTTAGGTTAGGATATATAAATTTATAGACGTATATAATGTCCGCACCGAGACGTACGGGAAGACACGACCGCGATTTTGTAAAACAATACCAGCGAGGGTCTAGATGGGTTAGGTTAGGTTATATTACGATATAGACCTATATAATGTGCCCACCGAGAAGTAGGGGCCGACCCGCCAGGAATGTTGGAAAATACTACATCCGAGATGTTAGGTACCCTTAGGGTAGGATATATAAATTTATAGACGTATATAATGTCCGCACCGAGACGTACGGGAAGACATGAACGGGATTCTGTGAAACATTACCAGCGAGGGTCTAGGTGGGTTAGGTTAGGTTATATTACGATATAGAAGTATATAATGTGCCCACCGAGAAGTAGGGGCCGACCCGCCAGGAATGTTGGAAAATACTACATCCGAGATGTTAGGTTCTCTTAGGTTAGGATATATAACGTTATAGACGTATATAATGTCCTCACCGAGATGTACGGGCCGACACGACCGGGATTTTGTAAAACATTACCAGCGAGGGTCTAGATGGGTTAGGTTAGGTTATATTACGATATAGACGTATATAATGTGCCCACGGAGAAGTAGGGGCCGACCAGCCAGAAATGTTGGAAAATTCTACATCCGAGATGTTAAGTTGCCTTACGTTAGGATATATAACGTTATAGACGTATATAATGTCCGCACCGAGACGTACGGGACGACACGAACGGGATTCTGTAAAACATTCCCAGCTAGGGGCTAGATGTGTTACGTTAGGTTATATTACGTTATAGACGTATATAATGATCCCACCGAGAATTGGCGCCGACCCGCCAGGAATGTTGTGAAATACTGCATCCGAGATGTTAGGTTCCCTTAGGTTAGGATATATAACGTTATAGACGTATATAATGTCCTCACCGAGATGTACGGGCCGACACGACCGGGATTTTGTAAAACATTACCAGCGAGGATCTAGATGGGTTAGGTCAGGTTATATTACGATATAGACGTATATAATGTGCCCACCGAGAAGTAGGGGCCGAGCCGCCAGGAATGTTGGAAAATACTACATCCGAGATGTTAGGTTCCCTTAGGTTAGGATATATAAATTTATAGACTTATATAATGTCCGCACCGAGACGTACGGGAAGACATGAACGGGATTCTGTGAAACATTACCAGCGAGGGTCTAGATGGGTTAGGTTAGGTTATATTACGATATAGACCTATATAATGTGCCCACCGAGAAGTAGGGGCCGACCCGCCAGGAATGTTGGAAAATACTACATCCGAGATGTTAGGTTTCCTCAGGTTATGATATATAAAGTTATAGACATATATGAGGTCCCCACCGAGAAGTACGGGCGGACACGACCGGGATTTTGTAAAACATTACCAGCGAGGGTCTAGATGGGTTCGGTTAGGTTATATTACGATATAGACGTATGTAATGTGCCCACCGAGAAGTAGGGGCCGACCCGCCAGGAATGTTGTGAAATACTACATCCGAGATGTTAGGTTCCCTTAGGTTAGGATATATAAATTTATAGACGTATATAATGTCCGCACCGAGACGTACGGGAAGACACGAACGGGATTCTGTGAAGCATTACCAGCGAGGGTCTAGGTGGGTTAGGTTAGGTTATATTACGTTATAGACGTATATAATTTCCCCACCGAAATGTAGGGGCCGACCCGCCAGAAATGTTGGAAAATTCTACATCCGAGATGTTAAGTTGCCTTAGGTTAGGATATATAACGTTATAGACGTATATAATGTCCTCACCGAGATGTACGGGCCGACACGACCGGGATTTTGTAAAACATTACCAGCGAGGGTCTAGATGGGTTAGGTTAGGTTATATTACGATATAGACGTATATAATGTGCCCACCTAGAAGTAGGGTCCGACCAGCCAGGAATGTTGGAAAATACTACATCCGAGATGTTAGGTTCTCTTAGGTTAGGGTATATAACGTTATAGACGTATATAATGTCCCCACCGAGAAGTACGGGCAGACACGACCGCGATTTTGTAAAACATTACCAGCGAGGGTCTAGATGGGTTAGGTTAGGTTATATTACGATATAGACCTATATAATGTGCCCACCGAGAAGTAGGGGCCGACCCGCCAGGAATGTTGGAAAATACTACATCCGAGATGTTAGGTTCCCTTAGGTTAGGATATATAAATTTATAGACTTATATAATGTCCGCACCGAGACGTACGGGAAGACATAAACGGGATTCTGTGAAACATTACCAGCGAGGGTCTAGGTGGGTTAGGTTAGGTTATATTACGATATAGACGTATATAATGTGCCCACCGAGAAGTAGGGGCCGAGCCGCCAGGAATGTTGGAAAATACTACACCCGAGATGTTAGGTTCCCTTAGGTTAGGATATATAAATTTATAGACGTATATAATGTCCGCACCGAGACGTACGGGAAGACATAAACGGGATTCTGTGAAGCATTACCAGCGAGGGTCTAGGGGGGTTAGGTTAGGTTATATTACGTTATAGACGTATATAATGTTCCCACCGAGAATCGTAGGGGCCGACCCGCCAGAAATGTTGGAAAATTCTACATCCGAGATGTTCAGTTGCCTTAGGTTAGGATATATAACGTTATAGACGTATATAATGTCCGCACCGAGACGTACGGGACGACACGAACGGGATTCTGTAAAACATTCCCAGCTAGGGGCTAGATGTGTTACGTTAGGTTATATTACGTTATAGACGTATATAATGATCCCACCGAGAAGTGGCGCCGACCCGCCAGGAATGTGGTGAAATACTACATCCGAGATGTTAGGTTCCCTTAGGTTAGGATATATAAATTTATAGACGTATATAATGTCCGCACCGAGACGTACGGGAAGACATGAACGGGATTCTGTGAAACATTACCAGCGAGGGTCTAGGTGGGTTAGGTTAGGTTATATTACGATATAGACGTATATAATATGCCCACCGAGAAGTAGGGGCCGAGCCGCCAGGAATGTTGGAAAATACTACATCCGAGATGTTAGGTTCCCTTAGGTTAGGATACATAACGTTATAGACG
The DNA here is from genome assembly GCA_963969225.1 of Xylocopa violacea. Taxonomy (NCBI): domain Eukaryota; kingdom Metazoa; phylum Arthropoda; class Insecta; order Hymenoptera; family Apidae; genus Xylocopa; species Xylocopa violacea. Next base: position 7,091,379 of record CAXAJV010000761.1, read on the forward strand.
TATATAATGTCCTCACTGAGATGTACGGGCCGACACGACCGGGATTTTGTAAAACATTACCAGCGAGGGTCTAGATGGGTTAGGTTAGGTTATATTACGTTATAGACGTATATAATGATCCCACCGAGAATTGGCGCCGACCCGCCAGGAATGTTGTGAAATACTACATCCGAGATGTTAGGTTCCCTTAGGTTAGGATATATAAATTTATAGACGTATATAATGTCCGCACCGAGACGTACGGGAAGACATGAACGGGATTCTGTGAAACATTACCAGCGAGGGTCTAGGTGGGTTAGGTTAGGTTATATTACGATATAGACGTATATAATGTGCCCACCGAGAAGTAGGGGCCGACCCGCCAGGAATGTTCGAAAATACTACATCCGAGATGTTAGGTTCCCTTAGGTTAGGATATATAACGTTATAGACGTATATAATGTCCTCACCGAGATGTACGGGCCGACACGACCGGGATTTTGTAAAACATTACCAGCGAGGGTCTAGATGGGTTAGGTTAGGTTATATTACGATATAGACGTATATAATGTCCCCACCGAGAAGTAGGGGCCGACCCGCCAGGAATGTTCGAAAATACTACATCCGAGATGTTAGGTTCCCTTAGGTTAGGATATATAACGTTATAGACGTATATAATGTCCTCACCGAGATGTACGGGCCGACACGACCGGGATTTTGTAAAACATTACCAGCGAGGGTCTAGATGGGTTAGGTTAGGTTATATTACGATATAGACGTATATAATGTGCCCACCGAGAAGTAGGGGCCGACCCACCAGAAATGTTGGAAAATTCTACATCCGACATGTTAAGTTGCCTTAGGTCAGGATATATAACGTTATAGACGTATATAATATCCGCACCGAGACGTGCGGGACGACACGAACGGGATTCTGTAAAACATTCCCAGCTAGGGGCTAGATGTGTTACGTTAGGTTATATTACATTATAGACATATATAATGATCCCACCGAGAATTGGCGCCGACCCGCCAGGAATGTTGTGAAATACTACATCGGGAGAGGTTAGGTTCCCTTAGGTTAGGATATATAAATTTATAGACGTATATAATGTCCGCACCGAGACGTACGGGAAGACATGAACGGGATTCTGTGAAACATTACCAGCGAGGGTCTAGGTGGGTTAGGTTAGGTTATATTACGATATAGACGTATATAATGTCCCCACCGAGAAGTAGGGGCCGACCCGCCAGGAATATTGGAAAATACTACATCCGAGATGTTAGGTTCCCTTAGGTTAGGATATATAACATTATAGACGTATATAATGTCCTCACCGAGATGTACGGGCCGACACGACCGGGATTTTGTAAAACATTACAAACGAGGGTCTAGATAGGTTAGGTTAGGTTATATTACGATATAGACGTATATAATGTGCCCACCTAGAAGTAGGGGCCGACCCGCCAGGAATGTTGGAAAATACTACATCCGAGATGTTACGTTCTCTTAGGTTAGGGTATATAACGTTATAGACGTATATAATGTCCCCACCGAGATGTACGGGCCGACACGACCGGGATTTTGTAAAACATTACCAGCGAGGGTCTAGATGGATTCGGTTAGGTTATTTTACGATATAGACGTATGTAATGTGCCCACCGAGAAGTAGGGGCCGACCCGCCAGGAATGTTGGAAAATACTACATCCGAGATGTTAGGTTCCCTTAGGTTAGGATACATAAATTTATAGACGTATATAATGTCCGCACCGAGACGTACGGGAAGACATGAACGGGATTCTGTGAAGCATTACCAGCGAGGGTCTAGGGGGGTTAGGTTAGGTTATATTACGTTATAGACGTATATAATGTTCCCACCGAGAAGTAGGGGCCGACCCGCCAGAAATGTTGGAAAATTCTACATCCGAATTGTTAAGTTGCCTTAGGTTAGGATATATAACGTTATAGACGTATATAATGTCCGCACCGAGACGTACGGGACGACACGAACGGGATTCTGTAAAACGTTCCCAGCTAGGGGCTAGATGTGTTACGTTAGGTTATATTACGTTATAGACGTATATAATGATCCCACCGAGAAGTGGCGCCGACCCGCCAGGAATGTTGGAAAATACTACATCCGAGATGTTAGGTTCTCTTAGGTTAGGGCATATAACGTTATAGACGTATATAATGTCCCCACCGAGATGTACGGGCCGACACGACCGGGATTTTGTAAAACATTACCAGCGAGGGTCTAGATGGATTCGGTTAGGTTATTTTACGATATAGACGTATGTAATGTGCCCACCGAGAAGTAGGGGCCGACCCGCCAGGAATGTTGGAAAATACTACATCCGAGATGTTAGGTTCCCTTAGGTTAGGATATATAAATTTATAGACGTATATAATGTCCGCACCGAGACGTACGGGAAGACATGAACGGGATTCTGTGAAGCATTACCAGCGAGGGTCTAGGGGGGTTAGGTTAGGTTATATTACGTTATAGACGTATATAATGTTCCCCCCGAGAAGTAGGGGCCGACCCGCCAGAAATGTTGGAAAATTCTACATCCGAGATGTTAAGTTGCCTTAGGTTAGGATATATAACGTTATAGACGTATATAATGTCCGCACCGAGACGTACGGGACGACACGAACGGCATTCTGTAAAACATTCCCAGCTAGGGGCTAGATGTGTTACGTTAGGTTATACTACGTTATAGACGTATATAATGATCCCACCGAGAAGTGGCGCCGACCCGCAAGGAATGTTGTGAAATACTACATCCGAGATGTTAGGTTCCCTTAGGTTAGGATATATAACGTTATAGACGTATATAATGTCCTCACCGAGATGTACGGGCCGACACGACCGGGATTTTGTAAAACATTACCAGCGAGGATCTAGATGGGTTAGGTCAGGTTATATTACGATATAGACGTATATAATGTGCCCACCGAGAAGTAGGGGCCGAGCCGCCAGGAATGTTGGAAAATACTACATCCGAGATGTTAGGTTCCCTTAGGTTAGGATATATAAATTTATAGACTTATATAATGTCCGCACCGAGACGTACGGGAAGACATGAACGGGATTCTGTGAAGCATTACCAGCGAGGGTCTAGGGGGGTTAGGTTAGGTTATATTACGATATAGACCTATATAATGTGCCCACCGAGAAGTAGGGGCCGACCCGCCAGGAATGTTGGAAAATACTACATCCGAGATGTTAGGTTCCCTTAGGTTAGGATATATAAATTTATAGACTTATATAATGTCCGCACCGAGACGTACGGGAAGACATGAACGGGATTCTGTGAAACATTACCAGCGAGGGTCTAGGTGGGTTAGGTTAGGTTATATTACGATATAGACGTATATAATGTGCCCACCGAGAAGTGGCGCCGACCCGCCAGGAATGATGTGAAATACTACATCCGAGATGTTAGGTTCCCTTAGTTTAGGATATATAACGTTTTAGACGTATATAATATCCGCACCGAGACGTACGGGACGCCACGAACGGGATTCTGTAAAACATTCCCAGCTAGCGGCTAGATGTGTTACGTTAGGTTATATTACATTATAGACGTATATAATGATCCCACCGAGAATTGGCGCCGACCCGCCAGGAATGTTGTGAAATACTACATCCGAGATGTTAGGTTCCCTTAGGTTAGGATATATAAATTTATAGACGTATATAATGTCCGCACCGAGACGTACGGGAAGACATGAACGGGATTCTGTGAAACATTACTAGCGAGGGTCTAGGTGGGTTAGGTTAGGTTATATTACGATATAGACGTATATAATGTGCCCACCGAGAAGTAGGGGCCGACCCGCCAGGAATGTTGGAAAATACTACACCCGAGATGTTAGGTTCCCTTAGGTTAGGATATATAAATTTATAGACGTATATAATGTCCGCACCGAGACGTACGGGAAGACATGAACGGGATTCTGTGAAGCATTACCAGCGAGGGTCTAGGGGGGTTAGGTTAGGTTATATTACGTTATAGACGTATATAATGTTCCCACCGAGAATCGTAGGGGCCGACCCGCCAGAAATGTTGGAAAATTCTACATCCGAGATGTTAAGTTGCCTTAGGTTAGGATATATAACGTTATAGACGTATATAATGTCCGCACCGAGACGTACGGGACGACACGAACGGGATTATGTAAAACATTTCCAGCTAGGGGCTAGATGTGTTACGTTAGGTTATATTACGTTATAGACGTATATAATGATCCCACCGAGAAGTGGCGCCGACCCGCCAGGAATGTTGGAAAATACTACATCCGAGATGTTAGGTTCCCTTAGGTTAGGATATATAAATTTATAGACTTATATAATGTCCGCACCGAGACGTACGGGAAGACATGAACGGGATTCTGTGAAACATTACCAGCGAGGGTCTAGGTGGGTTAGGTTAGGTTATATTACGATATAGACGTATATAATGTGCCCACCGAGAAGTAGGGGCCGACCCGCCAGGAATGTTGGAAAGTATTACATCCGAGATGTTAGGTTCCCTTAGGTTAGGATATATAACGTTATAGACGTATATAATGTCCTCACCGAGATGTACGGGCCGACACGACCGGGATTTTGTAAAACGTTACCAGCGAGGGTCTAGATGGGTTAGGTTAGGTTATATTACGACATAGACGTATATAATGTGCCCACCGAGAAGTAGGGGCCGACCCGCCAGAAATGTTGGAAAATTCTACATCCGAGATGTTAAGTTGCCTTAGGTTAGGATATATAACGTTATAGACGTATATAATGTCCGCACCGAGACGTACGGGACGACACGAACGGGATTCTGTAAAACATTCCCAGCTAGGGGCTAGATGTGTTACGTTAGGTTATATATCGTTATAGACGTATATAATGATCCCACCGAGAATTGGCGCCGACCCGCCAGGAATGTTGTGAAATACTACATCCGAGATGTTAGGTTCCCTTAGGTTAGGATATATAAATTTATAGACGTATATAATGTCCGCACCGAGACGTACGGGAAGACATGAACGGGATTCTGTGAAACATTACCAGCGAGGGTCTAGGTGGGTTAGGTTAGGTTATATTACGATATAGACGTATATAATGTCCCCACCGAGAAGTAGGGGCCGACCCGCCAGGAATGTTCGAAAATACTACATCCGAGATGTTAGGTTCCCTTAGGTTAGGATATATAACGTTATAGACGTATATAATGTCCTCACCGAGATGTACGTTCCGACACGACCGGGATTTTGTAAAACATTACCAGCGAGGGTCTAGATGGGTTAGGTTAGGTTATATTACGATATAGACGTATATAATGTGCCCACCGAGAAGTAGGGGCCGACCCACCAGAAATGTTGGAAAATACTACATCCGAGATGTTAGGTTCTCTTAGGTTAGGGTATATAACGTTAGAGACGTATATAATATCCCCACCGAGAAGTACGGGTCGACACGACCGGGATTTTGTAGAACATTACCAGCGAGGGTCTAGATGGGTTAGGTTAGGTTATATTACGATATAGACGAATATAATGTGCCCACCTAGAAGTAGGGGCCGACCCGCCAGGAATGTTGGAAAATACTACATCCGAGATGTTAGGTTCTCTTAGGTTAGGGTATATAACGTTATAGACGTATATAATGTCCCCACCGAGAAGTACGGGCCGACACGACCGGGATTTTGTAAAACGTTACCAGCGAGGGTCTAGATGGATTCGGTTAGGTTATATTACGATATAGACGTATGTAATGTGCCCACCGAGAAGTAGGGGCCGACCCGCCAGGAATGTTGGAAAATACTACATCCGAGATGTTAGGTTCCCTTAGGTTAGGATATATAAATTTATAGACGTATATAATGTCCGCACCGAGACGTACGGGAAGACATGAACGGGATTCTGTGAAACATTACCAGCGAGGGTCTAGGTGGGCTAGGTTAGGTTATATTACGATATAGAAGTATATAATGTGCCCACCGAGAAGTAGGGGCCGACCCGACAGGAATGTTGGAAAATACTACATCCGAGATGTTAGGTTCCCTCAGGTTAGGATATATAAAGTTATAGACGTATATGAGGTCCCCACGGAAAAGTAGGGGCCGACACGACCGGGATTTTGTAAAACATTACCAGCGAGGGTCTAGATGGGTTAGGTTAGGTTATATTACGATATAGACGTATATAATGTGCCCTCCTAGAAGTAGGGGCCGACCCGCCAGGAATGTTGGAAAGTATTACATCCGAGATGTTAGGTTCTCTTAGGTTAGGGTATATAACGTTATAGACGTATATAATGTCCCCACCGAGAAGTACGGGCGGACACGACCGGGATTTTGTAAAACATTACCAGCGATGGTCTAGATGGGTTCGGTTAGGTTATATTACGATATAGACGTATGTAATGTGCCCACCGAGAAGTAGGGGCCGACCCGCCAGGAATGTTGGAAAATACTACATCCGAGATGTTAGGTTCCCTTAGGTTAGGATATATAAATTTAATTACGTATATAATGTCCGCACCGAGACGTACGGGAAGACATGAACGGGATTCTGTGAAGCATTACCAGCGAGGGTCTAGGTGGGTTAGGTTAGGTTATATTACGTTATAGACGTATATAATTTCCCCACCGAAATGTAGGGGCCGACCCGCCAGAAATGTTGGAAAATTCTACATCCGAGATGTTAAGTTGCCTTAGGTTAGGATATATAACGTTATAGACGTATATAATGTCCTCACCGAGATGTACGGGCCGACACGACCGGGATTTTGTAAAACATTACCAGCGAGGGTCTAGATGGGTTAGGTTAGGTTATATTACGATATAGACGTATATAATGTGCCCACCGAGAAGTAGGGGCCGACCCGCCAGGAATGTTGGAAAATACTACATCCGGGATGTTAGGTTCCCTTAGGTTAGGATATATAAATTTATAGACGTATATAATGTCCGCACCGAGACGTACGGGAAGACACGACCGCGATTTTGTAAAACAATACCAGCGAGGGTCTAGATGGGTTAGGTTAGGTTATATTACGATATAGACCTATATAATGTGCCCACCGAGAAGTAGGGGCCGACCCGCCAGGAATGTTGGAAAATACTACATCCGAGATGTTAGGTACCCTTAGGGTAGGATATATAAATTTATAGACGTATATAATGTCCGCACCGAGACGTACGGGAAGACATGAACGGGATTCTGTGAAACATTACCAGCGAGGGTCTAGGTGGGTTAGGTTAGGTTATATTACGATATAGAAGTATATAATGTGCCCACCGAGAAGTAGGGGCCGACCCGCCAGGAATGTTGGAAAATACTACATCCGAGATGTTAGGTTCTCTTAGGTTAGGATATATAACGTTATAGACGTATATAATGTCCTCACCGAGATGTACGGGCCGACACGACCGGGATTTTGTAAAACATTACCAGCGAGGGTCTAGATGGGTTAGGTTAGGTTATATTACGATATAGACGTATATAATGTGCCCACGGAGAAGTAGGGGCCGACCAGCCAGAAATGTTGGAAAATTCTACATCCGAGATGTTAAGTTGCCTTACGTTAGGATATATAACGTTATAGACGTATATAATGTCCGCACCGAGACGTACGGGACGACACGAACGGGATTCTGTAAAACATTCCCAGCTAGGGGCTAGATGTGTTACGTTAGGTTATATTACGTTATAGACGTATATAATGATCCCACCGAGAATTGGCGCCGACCCGCCAGGAATGTTGTGAAATACTGCATCCGAGATGTTAGGTTCCCTTAGGTTAGGATATATAACGTTATAGACGTATATAATGTCCTCACCGAGATGTACGGGCCGACACGACCGGGATTTTGTAAAACATTACCAGCGAGGATCTAGATGGGTTAGGTCAGGTTATATTACGATATAGACGTATATAATGTGCCCACCGAGAAGTAGGGGCCGAGCCGCCAGGAATGTTGGAAAATACTACATCCGAGATGTTAGGTTCCCTTAGGTTAGGATATATAAATTTATAGACTTATATAATGTCCGCACCGGGACGTACGGGAAGACATGAACGGGATTCTGTGAAACATTACCAGCGAGGGTCTAGATGGGTTAGGTTAGGTTATATTACGATATAGACCTATATAATGTGCCCACCGAGAAGTAGGGGCCGACCCGCCAGGAATGTTGGAAAATACTACATCCGAGATGTTAGGTTCCCTTAGGTTAGGATATATAAATTTATAGACTTATATAATGTCCGCACCGAGACGTACGGGAAGACATGAACGGGATTCTGTGAAACATTACCAGCGAGGGTCTAGGTGGGTTAGGTTAGGTTATATTACGATATAGACGTATATAATGTGCCCACCGAGAAGTGGCGCCGACCCGCCAGGAATGTTGTGAAATACTACATCCGAGATGTTAGGTTCCCTTAGTTTAGGATATATAACGTTTTAGACGTATATAATATCCGCACCGAGACGTACGGGACGCCACGAACGGGATTCTGTAAAACATTCCCAGCTAGGGGCTAGATGTGTTACGTTAGGTTATATTACATTATAGACGTATATAATGATCCCACCGAGAATTGGCGCCGACCCGCCAGGAATGTTGTGAAATACTACATCCGAGATGTTAGGTTCCCTTAGGTTATGATATATAAATTTATAGACGTATATAATGTCCGCACCGAGACGTACGGGAAGACATGAACGGGATTCTGTGAAACATTACTAGCGAGGGTCTAGGTGGGTTAGGTTAGGTAATATTACGATATAGACGTATATAATGTGCCTACCGAGAAGTAGGGGCCGACCCGCCAGGAATGTTGGAAAATACTACACCCGAGATGTTAGGTTCCCTTAGGTTAGGATATATAAATTTATAGACGTATATAATGTCCGCACCGAGACGTACGGGAAGACATAAACGGGAATCTGTGAAGCATTACCAGCGAGGGTCTAGGGGGGTTAGGTTAGGTTATATTACGTTATAGACGTATATAATTTTCCCACCGAGAATCGTAGGGGCCGACCCGCCAGAAATGTTGGAAAATTCTACATCCGAGATGTTAAGTTGCCTTAGGTTAGGATATATAACGTTATAGACGTATATAATGTCCGCACCGAGACGTACGGGACGACACGAACGGGATTCTGTAAAACATTCCCAGCTAGGGGCTAGATGTGTTACGTTAGGTTATATTACGTTATAGACGTATATAATGATCCCACCGAGAAGTGGCGCCGACCCGCAAGGAATGTTGTGAAATACTACATCCGAGATGTTAGGTTCCCTTAGGTTAGGATATATAACGTTATAGACGTATATAATGTCCTCACCGAGATGTACGGGCCGACACGACCGGGATTTTGTAAAACATTACCAGCGAGGATCTAGATGGGTTAGGTCAGGTTATATTACGATATAGACGTATATAATGTGCCCACCGAGAAGTAGGGGCCGAGCCGCCAGGAATGTTGTGAAATACTACATCCGAGATGTTAGGTTCCCTTAGGTTAGGATATATAAATTTATAGACGTATATAATGTCCGCACCGAGACGTACGGGAAGACATGAACGGGATTCTGTGAAACATTACTAGCGAGGGTCTAGGTAGGTTAGGTTAGGTTATATTACGATATAGACGTATATAATGTGCCCACCGAGAAGTAGGGGCCGACCCGCCAGGAATGTTGGAAAATACTACACCCGAGATGTTAGGTTCCCTTAGGTTAGGATATATAAATTTATAGACGTATATAATGTCCGCACCGAGACGTACGGGAAGACATGAACGGGATTCTGTGAAGCATTACCAGCGAGGGTCTAGGGGGGTTAGGTTAGGTTATATTACGTTATAGACGTATATAATGTTCCCACCGAGAATCGTAGGGGCCGACCCGCCAGAAATGTTGGAAAATTCTACATCCGAGATGTTAAGTTGCCTTAGGTTAGGATATATAACGTTATAGACGTATATAATGTCCGCACCGAGACGTACGGGACGACACGAACGGGATTCTGTAAAACATTCCCAGCTAGGGGCTAGATGTGTTACGTTAGGTTATATTACGTTATAGACGTATATAATGTGCCCACCGAGAAGTGGCGCCGACCCGCAAGGAATGTTGTGAAATACTACATACGAGATGTTAGGTTCCCTTAGTTTAGGATATATAACGTTTTAGACGTATATAATATCCGCACCGAGACGTACGGGACGCCACGAACGGGATTCTGTAAAACATTCCCAGCTAGGGGCTAGATGTGTTACGTTAGGTTATATTACATTATAGACGTATATAATGATCCCACCGAGAATTGGCGCCGACCCGCCAGGAATGTTGTGAAATACTACATCCGAGATGTTAGGTTCCCTTAGGTTATGATATATAAATTTATAGACGTATATAATGTCCGCACCGAGACGTACGGGAAGACATGAACGGGATTCTGTGAAACATTACTAGCGAGGGTCTAGGTGGGTTAGGTTAGGTAATATTACGATATAGACGTATATAATGTGCCTACCGAGAAGTAGGGGCCGACCCGCCAGGAATGTTGGAAAATACTACACCCGAGATGTTAGGTTCCCTTAGGTTAGGATATATAAATTTATAGACGTATATAATGTCCGCACCGAGACGTACGGGAAGACATGAACGGGATTCTGTGAAACATTACCAGCGAGGGTCTAGGTGGGTTAGGTTAGGTTATATTACGATATAGACGTATATAATGTGCCCACCGAGAAGTAGGGGCCGACCCGCCAGGAATGTTGGAAAGTATTACATCCGAGATGTTAGGTTCCCTTAGGTTAGGATATATAACGTTATAGACTTATATAATGTCCTCACCGAGATGTACGGGCCGACACGACCGGGATTTTGTAAAACATTACCAGCGAGGGTCTAGATGGGTTAGGTTAGGTTATATTACGATATAGACGTATATAATGTGCCCACCGAGAAGTAGGGGCCGACCCACCAGAAATGTTGGAAAATTCTACATCCGACATGTTCAGTTGCCTTAGGTCAGGATATATAACGTTATAGACGTATATAATATCCGCACCGAGACGTGCGGGACGACACGAACGGGATTCTGTAAAACATTCCCAGCTAGGGGCTAGATGTGTTACGTTAGGTTATATTACATTATAGACATATATAATGATCCCACCGAGAATTGGCGCCGACCCGCCAGGAATGTTGTGAAATACTACATCGGGAGAGGTTAGGTTCCCTTAGGTTAGGATATATAAATTTATAGACGTATATAATGTCCGCACCGAGACGTACGGGAAGACATGAACGGGATTCTGTGAAACATTACCAGCGAGGGTCTAGGTGGGTTAGGTTAGGTTATATTACGATATAGACGTATATAATGTCCCCACCGAGAAGTAGGGGCCGACCCGCCAGGAATATTGGAAAATACTACATCCGAGATGTTAGGTTCCCTTAGGTTAGGATATATAACATTATAGACGTATATAATGTCCTCACCGAGATGTACGGGCCGACACGACCGGGATTTTGTAAAACATTACAAACGAGGGTCTAGATAGGTTAGGTTAGGTTATATTACGATATAGACGTATATAATGTGCCCACCTAGAAGTAGGGGCCGACCCGCCAGGAATGTTGGAAAATACTACATCCGAGATGTTACGTTCTCTTAGGTTAGGGTATATAACGTTATAGACGTATATAATGTCCCCACCGAGATGTACGGGCCGACACGACCGGGATTTTGTAAAACATTACCAGCGAGGGTCTAGATGGATTCGGTTAGGTTATTTTACGATATAGACGTATGTAATGTGCCCACCGAGAAGTAGGGGCCGACCCGCCAGGAATGTTGGAAAATACTACATCCGAGATGTTAGGTTCCCTTAGGTTAGGATACATAAATTTATAGACGTATATAATGTCCGCACCGAGACGTACGGGAAGACATGAACGGGATTCTGTGAAGCATTACCAGCGAGGGTCTAGGGGGGTTAGGTTAGGTTATATTACGTTATAGACGTATATAATGTTCCCACCGAGAAGTAGGGGCCGACCCGCCAGAAATGTTGGAAAATTCTACATCCGAAATGTTAAGTTGCCTTAGGTTAGGATATATAACGTTATAGACGTATATAATGTCCGCACCGAGACGTACGGGACGACACGAACGGGATTCTGTAAAACATTCCCAGCTAGGGGCTAGATGTGTTACGTTAGGTTATATTACGTTATAGACGTATATAATGATCCCACCGAGAAGTGGCGCCGACCCGCAAGGAATGTTGTGAAATACTACATCCGAGATGTTAGGTTCCCTTAGGTTAGGATATATAACGTTATAAACGTATATAATGTCCTCACCGAGATGTACGGGCCGACACGACCGGGATTTTGTAAAACATTACCAGCGAGGATCTAGATGGGTTAGGTCAGGTTATATTACGATATAGACGTATATAATGTGCCCACCGAGAAGTAGGGGCCGAGCCGCCAGGAATGTTGGAAAATACTACATCCGAGATGTTAGGTTCCCTTAGGTTAGGATATATAACGTTATAGACGTATATAATGTCCGCACCGAGACGTACGGGACGACACGAACGGGATTCTGTAAAACATTCCCAGCTAGGGGCTAGATGTGTTACGTTAGGTTATATTACGTTGTAGACGTATATAATGATCCCACCCAGAATTGGCGCCGACCCGCCAAGAATGTTGTGAAATACTACATCCGAGATGTTAGGTTCCCTTAGGTTAGGATATATAAATTTATAGACGTATATAATGTCCGCACCGAGACGTACGGGAAGACATGAACGGGATTCTGTGAAACATTACCAGCGAGGGTCTAGGTGGGTTAGGTTAGGTTATATTACGATATAGACGTATATAATGTGCCCACCGAGAAGTAGGGGCCGACCCGCCAGGAATGTTGGAAAATACTACATCCGAGATGTTAGGTTCCCTTAGGTTAGGATATATAACGTTATAGACGTATATAATGTCCTCACCGAGATGTACGGGCCGACACGACCGGGATTTTGTAAAACATTACCAGCGAGGGTCTAGATGGGTTAGGTTAGGTTATATTACGATATAGACGTATATAATGTGCCCACCGAGAAGTAGGGGCCGACCCGACAGGAATGTTGGAAAATACTACATCCGAGATGTTAGGTTCCCTTAGGTTAGGATATATAAATTTATAGACGTATATAATGTCCGCACCGAGACGCACGGGAAGACATGAACGGGATTCTGTGAAGCATTACCAGCGAGGGTCTAGGGGGGTTAGGTTAGGTTATATTACGTTATAGACGTATATAATGTTCCCACCGAGAAGTAGGGGCCGACCCGCCAGAAATGTTGGAAAATTCTACATCCGAGATGTTAAGTTGCCTTAGGTTAGGATATATAACGTTATAGACGTATATAATGTCCGCACCGAGACGTACGGGACGACACGAACGGGATTCTGTAAAACATTCCCAGCTAGGGGCTAGATGTGTTACGTTAGGTTATATTACGTTATAGACGTATATAATGTTCCCCCCGAGAAGTAGGGGCCGACCCGCCAGAAATGTTGGAAAATTCTACATCCGAGATGTTAAGTTGCCTTAGGTTAGGATATATAACGTTATAGACGTATATAATGTCCGCACCGAGACGTACGGGACGACATGAACGGGATTCTGTAAAACATTCCCAGCTAGGGGCTAGATGTGTTACGTTAGGTTATACTACGTTATAGACGTATATAATGATCCCACCGAGAAGTGGCGCCGACCCGCAAGGAATGTTGTGAAATACTACATCCGAGATATTAGGTTCCCTTAGGTTAGGATATATAACGTTATAGACGTATATAATGTCCTCACCGAGATGTACGGGCCGACACGACCGGGATTTTGTAAAACATTACCAGCGAGGATCTAGATGGGTTAGGTCAGGTTATATTACGATATAGACGTATATAATGTGCCCACCGAGAAGTAGGGGCCGAGCCGCCAGGAATGTTGGAAAATACTACATCCGAGATGTTAGGTTCCCTTAGGTTAGGATATATAAATTTATAGACTTATATAATGTCCGCACCGAGACGTACGGGAAGACATGAACGGGATTCTGTGATACATTACCAGCGAGGGTCTAGATGGGTTAGGTTAGGTTATATTACGATATAGACCTATATAATGTGCCCACCGAGAAGTAGGGGCCGACCCGCCAGGAATGTTGGAAAATACTACATCCGAGATGTTAGGTTCCCTTAGGTTAGGATATATAAATTTATAGACTTATATAATGTCCGCACCGAGACGTACGGGAAGACATGAACGGGATTCTGTGAAACATTACCAGCGAGGGTCTAGGTGGGTTAGGTTAGGTTATATTACGATATAGACGTATATAATGTGCCCACCGAGAAGTGGCGCCGACCCGCCAGGAATGTTGTGAAATACTACATCCGAGATGTTAGGTTCCCTTAGTTTAGGATATATAACGTTTTAGACGTATATAATATCCGCACCGAGACGTACGGGACGCCACGAACGGGATTCTGTAAAACATTCCCAGCTAGCGGCTAGATGTGTTACGTTAGGTTATATTACATTATAGACGTATATAATGATCCCACCGAGAATTGGCGCCGACCCGCCAGGAATATTGTGAAATACTACATCCGAGATGTTAGGTTCCCTTAGGTTAGGATATATAAATTTATAGACGTATATAATGTCCGCACCGAGAAGTACGGGAAGACATGAACGGGATTCTGTGAAACATTACTAGCGAGGGTCTAGGTGGGTTAGGTTAGGTTATATTACGATATAGACGTATATAATGTGCCCACCGAGAAGTAGGGGCCGACCCGCCAGGAATGTTGGAAAATACTACACCCGAGATGTTAGGTTCCCTTAGGTTAGGATATATAAATTTATAGACGTATATAATGTCCGCACCGAGACGTACGGGAAGACATGAACGGGATTCTGTGAAGCATTACCAGCGAGGGTCTAGGGGGGTTAGGTTAGGTTATATTACGTTATAGACGTATATAATGTTCCCACCGAGAATCGTAGGGGCCGACCCGCCAGAAATGTTGGAAAATTCTACATCCGAGATGTTAAGTTGCCTTAGGTTAGGATATATAACGTTATAGACGTATATAATGTCCGCACCGAGACGTACGGGACGACACGAACGGGATTCTGTAAAACATTCCCAGCTAGGGGCTAGATGTGTTACGTTAGGTTATATTACGTTATAGACGTATATAATGATCCCACCGAGAAGTGGCGCCGACCCGCAAGGAATGTTGTGAAATACTACATCCGAGATGTTAGGTTCCCTTAGGTTAGGATATATAAATTTATAGACGTATATAATGTCCGCACCGAGAAGTACGGGAAGACATGAACGGGATTCTGTGAAACATTACTAGCGAGGGTCTAGGTGGGTTAGGTTAGGTTATATTACGATATAGACGTATATAATGTGCCCACCGAGAAGTAGGGGCCGACCCGCCAGGAATGTTGGAAAATACTACACCCGAGATGTTAGGTTCCCTTAGGTTAGGATATATAAATTTATAGACGTATATAATGTCCGCACCGAGACGTACGGGAAGACATGAACGGGATTCTGTGAAGCATTACCAGCGAGGGTCTAGGGGGGTTAGGTTAGGTTATATTACGTTATAGACGTATATAATGTTCCCACCGAGAATCGTAGGGGCCGACCCGCCAGAAATGTTGGAAAATTCTACATCCGAGATGTTAAGTTGCCTTAGGTTAGGATATATAACGTTATAGACGTATATAATGTCCGCACCGAGACGTACGGGACGACACGAACGGGATTCTGTAAAACATTTCCAGCTAGGGGCTAGATGTGTTACGTTAGGTTATATTACGTTATAGACGTATATAATGATCCCACCGAGAAGTGGCGCCGACCCGCCAGGAATGTTGGAAAATACTACGTCCGAGATGTGAGGTTCCCTTAGGTTAGGATATATAAATTTATAGACTTATATAATGTCCGCACCGAGACGTACGGGAAGACATGAACGGGATTCTGTGAAACATTACCAGCGAGGGTCTAGGTGGGTTAGGTTAGGTTATATTACGATATAGACGTATATAATGTGCCCACCGAGAAGTAGGGGCCGACCCGCCAGGAATGTTGGAAAGTATTACATCCGAGATGTTAGGTTCCCTTAGGTTAGGATATATAACGTTATAGACGTATATAATGTCCTCACCGAGATGTACGGGCCGACACGACCGGGATTTTGTAAAACGTTACCAGCGAGGGTCTAGATGGGTTAGGTTAGGTTATATTACGACATAGACGTATATAATGTGCCCACCGAGAAGTAGGGGCCGACCCGCCAGAAATGTTGGAAAATTCTACATCCGAGATGTTAAGTTGCCTTAGGTTAGGATATATAACGTTATAGACGTATATAATGTCCGCACCGAGACGTACGGGACGACACGAACGGGATTCTGTAAAACATTCCCAGCTAGGGGCTAGATGTGTTACGTTAGGTTATATTACGTTATAGACGTATATAATGATCCCACCGAGAATTGGCGCCGACCCGCCAGGAATGTTGTGAAATACTACATCCGAGATGTTAGGTTCCCTTAGGTTAGGATATATAAATTTATAGACGTATATAATGTCCGCACCGAGACGTACGGGAAGACATGAACGGGATTCTGTGAAACATTACCAGCGAGGGTCTAGGTGGGTTAGGTTAGGTTATATTACGATATAGACGTATATAATGTCCCCACCGAGAAGTAGGGGCCGACCCGCCAGGAATGTTCGAAAATACTACATCCGAGATGTTAGGTTCCCTTAGGTTAGGATATATAACGTTATAGACGTATATAATGTCCTCACCGAGATGTACGTTCCGACACGACCGGGATTTTGTAAAACATTACCAGCGAGGGTCTAGATGGGTTAGGTTAGGTTATATTACGATATAGACGTATATAATGTGCCCACCGAGAAGTAGGGGCCGACCCACCAGAAATGTTGGAAAATACTACATCCGAGATGTTAGGTTCTCTTAGGTTAGGGTATATAACGTTAGAGACGTATATAATATCCCCACCGAGAAGTACGGGTCGACACGACCGGGATTCTGTAAAACATTCCCAGCTAGGGGCTAGATGTGTTACGTTAGGTTATATTACATTATAGACATATATAATGATCCCACCGAGAATTGGCGCCGACCCGCCAGGAATGTTGTGAAATACTACATCGGGAGAGGTTAGGTTCCCTTAGGTTAGGATATATAAATTTATAGACGTATATAATGTCCGCACCGAGACGTACGGGAAGACATGAACGGGATTCTGTGAAACATTACCAGCGAGGGTCTAGGTGGGTTAGGTTAGGTTATATTACGATATAGACGTATATAATGTCCCCACCGAGAAGTAGGGGCCGACCCGCCAGGAATATTGGAAAATACTACATCCGAGATGTTAGGTTCCCTTAGGTTAGGATATATAACATTATAGACGTATATAATGTCCTCACCGAGATGTACGGGCCGACACGACCGGGATTTTGTAAAACATTACAAACGAGGGTCTAGATAGGTTAGGTTAGGTTATATTACGATATAGACGTATATAATGTGCCCACCTAGAAGTAGGGGCCGACCCGCCAGGAATGTTGGAAAATACTACATCCGAGATGTTACGTTCTCTTAGGTTAGGGTATATAACGTTATAGACGTATATAATGTCCCCACCGAGATGTACGGGCCGACACGACCGGGATTTTGTAAAACATTACCAGCGAGGGTCTAGATGGATTCGGTTAGGTTATTTTACGATATAGACGTATGTAATGTGCCCACCGAGAAGTAGGGGCCGACCCGCCAGGAATGTTGGAAAATACTACATCCGAGATGTTAGGTTCCCTTAGGTTAGGATACATAAATTTATAGACGTATATAATGTCCGCACCGAGACGTACGGGAAGACATGAACGGGATTCTGTGAAGCATTACCAGCGAGGGTCTAGGGGGGTTAGGTTAGGTTATATTACGTTATAGACGTATATAATGTTCCCACCGAGAAGTAGGGGCCGACCCGCCAGAAATGTTGGAAAATTCTACATCCGAAATGTTAAGTTGCCTTAGGTTAGGATATATAACGTTATAGACGTATATAATGTCCGCACCGAGACGTACGGGACGACACGAACGGGATTCTGTAAAACATTCCCAGCTAGGGGCTAGATGTGTTACGTTAGGTTATATTACGTTATAGACGTATATAATGATCCCACCGAGAAGTGGCGCCGACCCGCAAGGAATGTTGTGAAATACTACATCCGAGATGTTAGGTTCCCTTAGGTTAGGATATATAACGTTATAAACGTATATAATGTCCTCACCGAGATGTACGGGCCGACACGACCGGGATTTTGTAAAACATTACCAGCGAGGATCTAGATGGGTTAGGTCAGGTTATATTACGATATAGACGTATATAATGTGCCCACCGAGAAGTAGGGGCCGAGCCGCCAGGAATGTTGGAAAATACTACATCCGAGATGTTAGGTTCCCTTAGGTTAGGATATATAACGTTATAGACGTATATAATGTCCGCACCGAGACGTACGGGACGACACGAACGGGATTCTGTAAAACATTCCCAGCTAGGGGCTAGATGTGTTACGTTAGGTTATATTACGTTGTAGACGTATATAATGATCCCACCCAGAATTGGCGCCGACCCGCCAAGAATGTTGTGAAATACTACATCCGAGATGTTAGGTTCCCTTAGGTTAGGATATATAAATTTATAGACGTATATAATGTCCGCACCGAGACGTACGGGAAGACATGAACGGGATTCTGTGAAACATTACCAGCGAGGGTCTAGGTGGGTTAGGTTAGGTTATATTACGATATAGACGTATATAATGTGCCCACCGAGAAGTAGGGGCCGACCCGCCAGGAATGTTGGAAAATACTACATCCGAGATGTTAGGTTCCCTTAGGTTAGGATATATAACGTTATAGACGTATATAATGTCCTCACCGAGATGTACGGGCCGACACGACCGGGATTTTGTAAAACATTACCAGCGAGGGTCTAGATGGGTTAGGTTAGGTTATATTACGATATAGACGTATATAATGTGCCCACCGAGAAGTAGGGGCCGACCCGACAGGAATGTTGGAAAATACTACATCCGAGATGTTAGGTTCCCTTAGGTTAGGATATATAAATTTATAGACGTATATAATGTCCGCACCGAGACGCACGGGAAGACATGAACGGGATTCTGTGAAGCATTACCAGCGAGGGTCTAGGGGGGTTAGGTTAGGTTATATTACGTTATAGACGTATATAATGTTCCCACCGAGAAGTAGGGGCCGACCCGCCAGAAATGTTGGAAAATTCTACATCCGAGATGTTAAGTTGCCTTAGGTTAGGATATATAACGTTATAGACGTATATAATGTCCGCACCGAGACGTACGGGACGACACGAACGGGATTCTGTAAAACATTCCCAGCTAGGGGCTAGATGTGTTACGTTAGGTTATATTACGTTATAGACGTATATAATGTTCCCCCCGAGAAGTAGGGGCCGACCCGCCAGAAATGTTGGAAAATTCTACATCCGAGATGTTAAGTTGCCTTAGGTTAGGATATATAACGTTATAGACGTATATAATGTCCGCACCGAGACGTACGGGACGACACGAACGGGATTCTGTAAAACATTCCCAGCTAGGGGCTAGATGTGTTACGTTAGGTTATACTACGTTATAGACGTATATAATGATCCCACCGAGAAGTGGCGCCGACCCGCAAGGAATGTTGTGAAATACTACATCCGAGATATTAGGTTCCCTTAGGTTAGGATATATAACGTTATAGACGTATATAATGTCCTCACCGAGATGTACGGGCCGACACGACCGGGATTTTGTAAAACATTACCAGCGAGGATCTAGATGGGTTAGGTCAGGTTATATTACGATATAGACGTATATAATGTGCCCACCGAGAAGTAGGGGCCGAGCCGCCAGGAATGTTGGAAAATACTACATCCGAGATGTTAGGTTCCCTTAGGTTAGGATATATAAATTTATAGACTTATATAATGTCCGCACCGAGACGTACGGGAAGACATGAACGGGATTCTGTGATACATTACCAGCGAGGGTCTAGATGGGTTAGGTTAGGTTATATTACGATATAGACCTATATAATGTGCCCACCGAGAAGTAGGGGCCGACCCGCCAGGAATGTTGGAAAATACTACATCCGAGATGTTAGGTTCCCTTAGGTTAGGATATATAAATTTATAGACTTATATAATGTCCGCACCGAGACGTACGGGAAGACATGAACGGGATTCTGTGAAACATTACCAGCGAGGGTCTAGGTGGGTTAGGTTAGGTTATATTACGATATAGACGTATATAATGTGCCCACCGAGAAGTGGCGCCGACCCGCCAGGAATGTTGTGAAATACTACATCCGAGATGTTA
Organism: Xylocopa violacea; assembly: GCA_963969225.1. Taxonomy (NCBI): domain Eukaryota; kingdom Metazoa; phylum Arthropoda; class Insecta; order Hymenoptera; family Apidae; genus Xylocopa; species Xylocopa violacea. The sequence continues at coordinate 7,111,943 of CAXAJV010000761.1, forward strand.
GGTTCCCTTAGTTTAGGATATATAACGTTTTAGACGTATATAATATCCGCACCGAGACGTACGGGACGCCACGAACGGGATTCTGTAAAACATTCCCAGCTAGCGGCTAGATGTGTTACGTTAGGTTATATTACATTATAGACGTATATAATGATCCCACCGAGAATTGGCGCCGACCCGCCAGGAATATTGTGAAATACTACATCCGAGATGTTAGGTTCCCTTAGGTTAGGATATATAAATTTATAGACGTATATAATGTCCGCACCGAGAAGTACGGGAAGACATGAACGGGATTCTGTGAAACATTACTAGCGAGGGTCTAGGTGGGTTAGGTTAGGTTATATTACGATATAGACGTATATAATGTGCCCACCGAGAAGTAGGGGCCGACCCGCCAGGAATGTTGGAAAATACTACACCCGAGATGTTAGGTTCCCTTAGGTTAGGATATATAAATTTATAGACGTATATAATGTCCGCACCGAGACGTACGGGAAGACATGAACGGGATTCTGTGAAGCATTACCAGCGAGGGTCTAGGGGGGTTAGGTTAGGTTATATTACGTTATAGACGTATATAATGTTCCCACCGAGAATCGTAGGGGCCGACCCGCCAGAAATGTTGGAAAATTCTACATCCGAGATGTTAAGTTGCCTTAGGTTAGGATATATAACGTTATAGACGTATATAATGTCCGCACCGAGACGTACGGGACGACACGAACGGGATTCTGTAAAACATTCCCAGCTAGGGGCTAGATGTGTTACGTTAGGTTATATTACGTTATAGACGTATATAATGATCCCACCGAGAAGTGGCGCCGACCCGCAAGGAATGTTGTGAAATACTACATCCGAGATGTTAGGTTCCCTTAGGTTAGGATATATAACGTTACAAACGTATATAATGTCCTCACCGAGATGTACGGGCCGACACGACCGGGATTTTGTAAAACATTACCAGCGAGGATCTAGATGGGTTAGGTCAGGTTATATTACGATATAGACGTATATAATGTGCCCACCGAGAAGTAGGGGCCGAGCCGCCAGGAATGTTGGAAAATACTACATCCGAGATGTTAGGTTCCCTTAGGTTAGGATATATAACGTTATAGACGTATATAATGTCCGCACCGAGACGTACGGGACGACACGAACGGGATTCTGTAAAACATTCCCAGCTAGGGGCTAGATGTGTTACGTTAGGTTATATTACGTTGTAGACGTATATAATGATCCCACCCAGAATTGGCGCCGACCCGCCAAGAATGTTGTGAAATACTACATCCGAGATGTTAGGTTCCCTTAGGTTAGGATATATAAATTTATAGACGTATATAATGTCCGCACCGAGACGTACGGGAAGACATGAACGGGATTCTGTGAAACATTACCAGCGAGGGTCTAGGTGGGTTAGGTTAGGTTATATTACGATATAGACGTATATAATGTGCCCACCGAGAAGTAGGGGCCGACCCGCCAGGAATGTTGGAAAATACTACATCCGAGATGTTAGGTTCCCTTAGGTTAGGATATATAACGTTATAGACGTATATAATGTCCTCACCGAGATGTACGGGCCGACACGACCGGGATTTTGTAAAACATTACCAGCGAGGGTCTAGATGGGTTAGGTTAGGTTATATTACGATATAGACGTATATAATGTGCCCACCGAGAAGTAGGGGCCGACCCGACAGGAATGTTGGAAAATACTACATCCGAGATGTTAGGTTCCCTTAGGTTAGGATATATAAATTTATAGACGTATATAATGTCCGCACCGAGACGCACGGGAAGACATGAACGGGATTCTGTGAAGCATTACCAGCGAGGGTCTAGGGGGGTTAGGTTAGGTTATATTACGTTATAGACGTATATAATGTTCCCACCGAGAAGTAGGGGCCGACCCGCCAGAAATGTTGGAAAATTCTACATCCGAGATGTTAAGTTGCCTTAGGTTAGGATATATAACGTTATAGACGTATATAATGTCCGCACCGAGACGTACGGGACGACACGAACGGGATTCTGTAAAACATTCCCAGCTAGGGGCTAGATGTGTTACGTTAGGTTATATTACGTTATAGACGTATATAATGTTCCCCCCGAGAAGTAGGGGCCGACCCGCCAGAAATGTTGGAAAATTCTACATCCGAGATGTTAAGTTGCCTTAGGTTAGGATATATAACGTTATAGACGTATATAATGTCCGCACCGAGACGTACGGGACGACACGAACGGGATTCTGTAAAACATTCCCAGCTAGGGGCTAGATGTGTTACGTTAGGTTATACTACGTTATAGACGTATATAATGATCCCACCGAGAAGTGGCGCCGACCCGCAAGGAATGTTGTGAAATACTACATCCGAGATATTAGGTTCCCTTAGGTTAGGATATATAACGTTATAGACGTATATAATGTCCTCACCGAGATGTACGGGCCGACACGACCGGGATTTTGTAAAACATTACCAGCGAGGATCTAGATGGGTTAGGTCAGGTTATATTACGATATAGACGTATATAATGTGCCCACCGAGAAGTAGGGGCCGAGCCGCCAGGAATGTTGGAAAATACTACATCCGAGATGTTAGGTTCCCTTAGGTTAGGATATATAAATTTATAGACTTATATAATGTCCGCACCGAGACGTACGGGAAGACATGAACGGGATTCTGTGATACATTACCAGCGAGGGTCTAGATGGGTTAGGTTAGGTTATATTACGATATAGACCTATATAATGTGCCCACCGAGAAGTAGGGGCCGACCCGCCAGGAATGTTGGAAAATACTACATCCGAGATGTTAGGTTCCCTTAGGTTAGGATATATAAATTTATAGACTTATATAATGTCCGCACCGAGACGTACGGGAAGACATGAACGGGATTCTGTGAAACATTACCAGCGAGGGTCTAGGTGGGTTAGGTTAGGTTATATTACGATATAGACGTATATAATGTGCCCACCGAGAAGTGGCGCCGACCCGCCAGGAATGTTGTGAAATACTACATCCGAGATGTTAGGTTCCCTTAGTTTAGGATATATAACGTTTTAGACGTATATAATATCCGCACCGAGACGTACGGGACGCCACGAACGGGATTCTGTAAAACATTCCCAGCTAGCGGCTAGATGTGTTACGTTAGGTTATATTACATTATAGACGTATATAATGATCCCACCGAGAATTGGCGCCGACCCGCCAGGAATATTGTGAAATACTACATCCGAGATGTTAGGTTCCCTTAGGTTAGGATATATAAATTTATAGACGTATATAATGTCCGCACCGAGAAGTACGGGAAGACATGAACGGGATTCTGTGAAACATTACTAGCGAGGGTCTAGGTGGGTTAGGTTAGGTTATATTACGATATAGACGTATATAATGTGCCCACCGAGAAGTAGGGGCCGACCCGCCAGGAATGTTGGAAAATACTACACCCGAGATGTTAGGTTCCCTTAGGTTAGGATATATAAATTTATAGACGTATATAATGTCCGCACCGAGACGTACGGGAAGACATGAACGGGATTCTGTGAAGCATTACCAGCGAGGGTCTAGGGGGGTTAGGTTAGGTTATATTACGTTATAGACGTATATAATGTTCCCACCGAGAATCGTAGGGGCCGACCCGCCAGAAATGTTGGAAAATTCTACATCCGAGATGTTAAGTTGCCTTAGGTTAGGATATATAACGTTATAGACGTATATAATGTCCGCACCGAGACGTACGGGACGACACGAACGGGATTCTGTAAAACATTCCCAGCTAGGGGCTAGATGTGTTACGTTAGGTTATATTACGTTATAGACGTATATAATGATCCCACCGAGAAGTGGCGCCGACCCGCAAGGAATGTTGTGAAATACTACATCCGAGATGTTAGGTTCCCTTAGGTTAGGATATATAACGTTATAAACGTATATAATGTCCTCACCGAGATGTACGGGCCGACACGACCGGGATTTTGTAAAACATTACCAGCGAGGATCTAGATGGGTTAGGTCAGGTTATATTACGATATAGACGTATATAATGTGCCCACCGAGAAGTAGGGGCCGAGCCGCCAGGAATGTTGGAAAATACTACATCCGAGATGTTAGGTTCCCTTAGGTTAGGATATATAACGTTATAGACGTATATAATGTCCGCACCGAGACGTACGGGACGACACGAACGGGATTCTGTAAAACATTCCCAGCTAGGGGCTAGATGTGTTACGTTAGGTTATATTACGTTGTAGACGTATATAATGATCCCACCCAGAATTGGCGCCGACCCGCCAAGAATGTTGTGAAATACTACATCCGAGATGTTAGGTTCCCTTAGGTTAGGATATATAAATTTATAGACGTATATAATGTCCGCACCGAGACGTACGGGAAGACATGAACGGGATTCTGTGAAACATTACCAGCGAGGGTCTAGGTGGGTTAGGTTAGGTTATATTACGATATAGACGTATATAATGTGCCCACCGAGAAGTAGGGGCCGACCCGCCAGGAATGTTGGAAAATACTACATCCGAGATGTTAGGTTCCCTTAGGTTAGGATATATAACGTTATAGACGTATATAATGTCCTCACCGAGATGTACGGGCCGACACGACCGGGATTTTGTAAAACATTACCAGCGAGGGTCTAGATGGGTTAGGTTAGGTTATATTACGATATAGACGTATATAATGTGCCCACCGAGAAGTAGGGGCCGACCCGACAGGAATGTTGGAAAATACTACATCCGAGATGTTAGGTTCCCTTAGGTTAGGATATATAAATTTATAGACGTATATAATGTCCGCACCGAGACGCACGGGAAGACATGAACGGGATTCTGTGAAGCATTACCAGCGAGGGTCTAGGGGGGTTAGGTTAGGTTATATTACGTTATAGACGTATATAATGTTCCCACCGAGAAGTAGGGGCCGACCCGCCAGAAATGTTGGAAAATTCTACATCCGAGATGTTAAGTTGCCTTAGGTTAGGATATATAACGTTATAGACGTATATAATGTCCGCACCGAGACGTACGGGACGACACGAACGGGATTCTGTAAAACATTCCCAGCTAGGGGCTAGATGTGTTACGTTAGGTTATATTACGTTATAGACGTATATAATGTTCCCCCCGAGAAGTAGGGGCCGACCCGCCAGAAATGTTGGAAAATTCTACATCCGAGATGTTAAGTTGCCTTAGGTTAGGATATATAACGTTATAGACGTATATAATGTCCGCACCGAGACGTACGGGACGACACGAACGGGATTCTGTAAAACATTCCCAGCTAGGGGCTAGATGTGTTACGTTAGGTTATACTACGTTATAGACGTATATAATGATCCCACCGAGAAGTGGCGCCGACCCGCAAGGAATGTTGTGAAATACTACATCCGAGATATTAGGTTCCCTTAGGTTAGGATATATAACGTTATAGACGTATATAATGTCCTCACCGAGATGTACGGGCCGACACGACCGGGATTTTGTAAAACATTACCAGCGAGGATCTAGATGGGTTAGGTCAGGTTATATTACGATATAGACGTATATAATGTGCCCACCGAGAAGTAGGGGCCGAGCCGCCAGGAATGTTGGAAAATACTACATCCGAGATGTTAGGTTCCCTTAGGTTAGGATATATAAATTTATAGACTTATATAATGTCCGCACCGAGACGTACGGGAAGACATGAACGGGATTCTGTGATACATTACCAGCGAGGGTCTAGATGGGTTAGGTTAGGTTATATTACGATATAGACCTATATAATGTGCCCACCGAGAAGTAGGGGCCGACCCGCCAGGAATGTTGGAAAATACTACATCCGAGATGTTAGGTTCCCTTAGGTTAGGATATATAAATTTATAGACTTATATAATGTCCGCACCGAGACGTACGGGAAGACATGAACGGGATTCTGTGAAACATTACCAGCGAGGGTCTAGGTGGGTTAGGTTAGGTTATATTACGATATAGACGTATATAATGTGCCCACCGAGAAGTGGCGCCGACCCGCCAGGAATGTTGTGAAATACTACATCCGAGATGTTAGGTTCCCTTAGTTTAGGATATATAACGTTTTAGACGTATATAATATCCGCACCGAGACGTACGGGACGCCACGAACGGGATTCTGTAAAACATTCCCAGCTAGCGGCTAGATGTGTTACGTTAGGTTATATTACATTATAGACGTATATAATGATCCCACCGAGAATTGGCGCCGACCCGCCAGGAATATTGTGAAATACTACATCCGAGATGTTAGGTTCCCTTAGGTTAGGATATATAAATTTATAGACGTATATAATGTCCGCACCGAGAAGTACGGGAAGACATGAACGGGATTCTGTGAAACATTACTAGCGAGGGTCTAGGTGGGTTAGGTTAGGTTATATTACGATATAGACGTATATAATGTGCCCACCGAGAAGTAGGGGCCGACCCGCCAGGAATGTTGGAAAATACTACACCCGAGATGTTAGGTTCCCTTAGGTTAGGATATATAAATTTATAGACGTATATAATGTCCGCACCGAGACGTACGGGAAGACATGAACGGGATTCTGTGAAGCATTACCAGCGAGGGTCTAGGGGGGTTAGGTTAGGTTATATTACGTTATAGACGTATATAATGTTCCCACCGAGAATCGTAGGGGCCGACCCGCCAGAAATGTTGGAAAATTCTACATCCGAGATGTTAAGTTGCCTTAGGTTAGGATATATAACGTTATAGACGTATATAATGTCCGCACCGAGACGTACGGGACGACACGAACGGGATTCTGTAAAACATTTCCAGCTAGGGGCTAGATGTGTTACGTTAGGTTATATTACGTTATAGACGTATATAATGATCCCACCGAGAAGTGGCGCCGACCCGCCAGGAATGTTGGAAAATACTACGTCCGAGATGTGAGGTTCCCTTAGGTTAGGATATATAAATTTATAGACTTATATAATGTCCGCACCGAGACGTACGGGAAGACATGAACGGGATTCTGTGAAACATTACCAGCGAGGGTCTAGGTGGGTTAGGTTAGGTTATATTACGATATAGACGTATATAATGTGCCCACCGAGAAGTAGGGGCCGACCCGCCAGGAATGTTGGAAAGTATTACATCCGAGATGTTAGGTTCCCTTAGGTTAGGATATATAACGTTATAGACGTATATAATGTCCTCACCGAGATGTACGGGCCGACACGACCGGGATTTTGTAAAACGTTACCAGCGAGGGTCTAGATGGGTTAGGTTAGGTTATATTACGACATAGACGTATATAATGTGCCCACCGAGAAGTAGGGGCCGACCCGCCAGAAATGTTGGAAAATTCTACATCCGAGATGTTAAGTTGCCTTAGGTTAGGATATATAACGTTATAGACGTATATAATGTCCGCACCGAGACGTACGGGACGACACGAACGGGATTCTGTAAAACATTCCCAGCTAGGGGCTAGATGTGTTACGTTAGGTTATATTACGTTATAGACGTATATAATGATCCCACCGAGAATTGGCGCCGACCCGCCAGGAATGTTGTGAAATACTACATCCGAGATGTTAGGTTCCCTTAGGTTAGGATATATAAATTTATAGACGTATATAATGTCCGCACCGAGACGTACGGGAAGACATGAACGGGATTCTGTGAAACATTACCAGCGAGGGTCTAGGTGGGTTAGGTTAGGTTATATTACGATATAGACGTATATAATGTCCCCACCGAGAAGTAGGGGCCGACCCGCCAGGAATGTTCGAAAATACTACATCCGAGATGTTAGGTTCCCTTAGGTTAGGATATATAACGTTATAGACGTATATAATGTCCTCACCGAGATGTACGTTCCGACACGACCGGGATTTTGTAAAACATTACCAGCGAGGGTCTAGATGGGTTAGGTTAGGTTATATTACGATATAGACGTATATAATGTGCCCACCGAGAAGTAGGGGCCGACCCACCAGAAATGTTGGAAAATACTACATCCGAGATGTTAGGTTCTCTTAGGTTAGGGTATATAACGTTAGAGACGTATATAATATCCCCACCGAGAAGTACGGGTCGACACGACCGGGATTCTGTAAAACATTCCCAGCTAGGGGCTAGATGTGTTACGTTAGGTTATATTACATTATAGACATATATAATGATCCCACCGAGAATTGGCGCCGACCCGCCAGGAATGTTGTGAAATACTACATCGGGAGAGGTTAGGTTCCCTTAGGTTAGGATATATAAATTTATAGACGTATATAATGTCCGCACCGAGACGTACGGGAAGACATGAACGGGATTCTGTGAAACATTACCAGCGAGGGTCTAGGTGGGTTAGGTTAGGTTATATTACGATATAGAGGTATATAATGTCCCCACCGAGAAGTAGGGGCCGACCCGCCAGGAATATTGGAAAATACTACATCCGAGATGTTAGGTTCCCTTAGGTTAGGATATATAACATTATAGACGTATATAATGTCCTCACCGAGATGTACGGGCCGACACGACCGGGATTTTGTATAACATTACAAACGAGGGTCTAGATAGGTTAGGTTAGGTTATATTACGATATAGACGTATATAATGTGCCCACCTAGAAGTAGGGGCCGACCCGCCAGGAATGTTGGAAAATACTACATCCGAGATGTTACGTTCTCTTAGGTTAGGGTATATAACGTTATAGACGTATATAATGTCCCCACCGAGATGTACGGGCCGACACGACCGGGATTTTGTAAAACATTACCAGCGAGGGTCTAGATGGATTCGGTTAGGTTATTTTACGATATAGACGTATGTAATGTGCCCACCGAGAAGTAGGGGCCGACCCGCCAGGAATGTTGGAAAATACTACATCCGAGATGTTAGGTTCCCTTAGGTTAGGATACATAAATTTATAGACGTATATAATGTCCGCACCGAGACGTACGGGAAGACATGAACGGGATTCTGTGAAGCATTACCAGCGAGGGTCTAGGGGGGTTAGGTTAGGTTATATTACGTTATAGACGTATATAATGTTCCCACCGAGAAGTAGGGGCCGACCCGCCAGAAATGTTGGAAAATTCTACATCCGAAATGTTAAGTTGCCTTAGGTTAGGATATATAACGTTATAGACGTATATAATGTCCGCACCGAGACGTACGGGACGACACGAACGGGATTCTGTAAAACATTCCCAGCTAGGGGCTAGATGTGTTACGTTAGGTTATATTACGTTATAGACGTATATAATGATCCCACCGAGAAGTGGCGCCGACCCGCAAGGAATGTTGTGAAATACTACATCCGAGATGTTAGGTTCCCTTAGGTTAGGATATATAACGTTATAAACGTATATAATGTCCTCACCGAGATGTACGGGCCGACACGACCGGGATTTTGTAAAACATTACCAGCGAGGATCTAGATGGGTTAGGTCAGGTTATATTACGATATAGACGTATATAATGTGCCCACCGAGAAGTAGGGGCCGAGCCGCCAGGAATGTTGGAAAATACTACATCCGAGATGTTAGGTTCCCTTAGGTTAGGATATATAACGTTATAGACGTATATAATGTCCGCACCGAGACGTACGGGACGACACGAACGGGATTCTGTAAAACATTCCCAGCTAGGGGCTAGATGTGTTACGTTAGGTTATATTACGTTGTAGACGTATATAATGATCCCACCCAGAATTGGCGCCGACCCGCCAAGAATGTTGTGAAATACTACATCCGAGATGTTAGGTTCCCTTAGGTTAGGATATATAAATTTATAGACGTATATAATGTCCGCACCGAGACGTACGGGAAGACATGAACGGGATTCTGTGAAACATTACCAGCGAGGGTCTAGGTGGGTTAGGTTAGGTTATATTACGATATAGACGTATATAATGTGCCCACCAGAAGTAGGGGCCGACCCGCCAGGAATGTTGGAAAATACTACATCCGAGATGTTAGGTTCCCTTAGGTTAGGATATATAACGTTATAGACGTATATAATGTCCTCACCGAGATGTACGGGCCGACACGACCGGGATTTTGTAAAACATTACCAGCGAGGGTCTAGATGGGTTAGGTTAGGTTATATTACGATATAGACGTATATAATGTGCCCACCGAGAAGTAGGGGCCGACCCGACAGGAATGTTGGAAAATACTACATCCGAGATGTTAGGTTCCCTTAGGTTAGGATATATAAATTTATAGACGTATATAATGTCCGCACCGAGACGCACGGGAAGACATGAACGGGATTCTGTGAAGCATTACCAGCGAGGGTCTAGGGGGGTTAGGTTAGGTTATATTACGTTATAGACGTATATAATGTTCCCACCGAGAAGTAGGGGCCGACCCGCCAGAAATGTTGGAAAATTCTACATCCGAGATGTTAAGTTGCCTTAGGTTAGGATATATAACGTTATAGACGTATATAATGTCCGCACCGAGACGTACGGGACGACACGAACGGGATTCTGTAAAACATTCCCAGCTAGGGGCTAGATGTGTTACGTTAGGTTATATTACGTTATAGACGTATATAATGTTCCCCCCGAGAAGTAGGGGCCGACCCGCCAGAAATGTTGGAAAATTCTACATCCGAGATGTTAAGTTGCCTTAGGTTAGGATATATAACGTTATAGACGTATATAATGTCCGCACCGAGACGTACGGGACGACACGAACGGGATTCTGTAAAACATTCCCAGCTAGGGGCTAGATGTGTTACGTTAGGTTATACTACGTTATAGACGTATATAATGATCCCACCGAGAAGTGGCGCCGACCCGCAAGGAATGTTGTGAAATACTACATCCGAGATATTAGGTTCCCTTAGGTTAGGATATATAACGTTATAGACGTATATAATGTCCTCACCGAGATGTACGGGCCGACACGACCGGGATTTTGTAAAACATTACCAGCGAGGATCTAGATGGGTTAGGTCAGGTTATATTACGATATAGACGTATATAATGTGCCCACCGAGAAGTAGGGGCCGAGCCGCCAGGAATGTTGGAAAATACTACATCCGAGATGTTAGGTTCCCTTAGGTTAGGATATATAAATTTATAGACTTATATAATGTCCGCACCGAGACGTACGGGAAGACATGAACGGGATTCTGTGAAACATTACCAGCGAGGGTCTAGATGGGTTAGGTTAGGTTATATTACGATATAGACCTATATAATGTGCCCACCGAGAAGTAGGGGCCGACCCGCCAGGAATGTTGGAAAATACTACATCCGAGATGTTAGGTTCCCTTAGGTTAGGATATATAAATTTATAGACTTATATAATGTCCGCACCGAGACGTACGGGAAGACATGAACGGGATTCTGTGAAACATTACCAGCGAGGGTCTAGGTGGGTTAGGTTAGGTTATATTACGATATAGACGTATATAATGTGCCCACCGAGAAGTGGCGCCGACCCGCCAGGAATGTTGTGAAATACTACATCCGAGATGTTAGGTTCCCTTAGTTTAGGATATATAACGTTTTAGACGTATATAATATCCGCACCGAGACGTACGGGACGCCACGAACGGGATTCTGTAAAACATTCCCAGCTAGCGGCTAGATGTGTTACGTTAGGTTATATTACATTATAGACGTATATAATGATCCCACCGAGAATTGGCGCCGACCCGCCAGGAATATTGTGAAATACTACATCCGAGATGTTAGGTTCCCTTAGGTTAGGATATATAAATTTATAGACGTATATAATGTCCGCACCGAGAAGTACGGGAAGACATGAACGGGATTCTGTGAAACATTACTAGCGAGGGTCTAGGTGGGTTAGGTTAGGTTATATTACGATATAGACGTATATAATGTGCCCACCGAGAAGTAGGGGCCGACCCGCCAGGAATGTTGGAAAATACTACACCCGAGATGTTAGGTTCCCTTAGGTTAGGATATATAAATTTATAGACGTATATAATGTCCGCACCGAGACGTACGGGAAGACATGAACGGGATTCTGTGAAGCATTACCAGCGAGGGTCTAGGGGGGTTAGGTTAGGTTATATTACGTTATAGACGTATATAATGTTCCCACCGAGAATCGTAGGGGCCGACCCGCCAGAAATGTTGGAAAATTCTACATCCGAGATGTTAAGTTGCCTTAGGTTAGGATATATAACGTTATAGACGTATATAATGTCCGCACCGAGACGTACGGGACGACACGAACGGGATTCTGTAAAACATTTCCAGCTAGGGGCTAGATGTGTTACGTTAGGTTATATTACGTTATAGACGTATATAATGATCCCACCGAGAAGTGGCGCCGACCCGCCAGGAATGTTGGAAAATACTACATCCGAGATGTTAGGTTCCCTTAGGTTAGGATATATAAATTTATAGACTTATATAATGTCCGCACCGAGACGTACGGGAAGACATGAACGGGATTCTGTGAAACATTACCAGCGAGGGTCTAGGTGGGTTAGGTTAGGTTATATTACGATATAGACGTATATAATGTGCCCACCGAGAAGTAGGGGCCGACCCGCCAGGAATGTTCGAAAATACTACATCCGAGATGTTAGGTTCTCTTAGGTTAGGGTATATAACGTTAGAGACGTATATAATATCCCCACCGAGAAGTACGGGTCGACACGACCGGGATTTTGTAGAACATTACCAGCGAGGGTCTAGATGGGTTAGGTTAGGTTATATTACGATATAGACGAATATAATGTGCCCACCTAGAGGTAGGGGCCGACCCGCCAGGAATGTTGGAAAATACTACATCCGAGATGTTAGGTTCTCTTAGGTTAGGGTATATAACGTTATAGACGTATATAATGTCCCCACCGAGACGTACGGGCCGACACGACCGGGATTTTGTAAAACGTTACCAGCGAGGGTCTAGATGGATTCGGTTAGGTTATATTACGATATAGACGTATGTAATGTGCCCACCGAGAAGTAGGGGCCGACCCGCCAGGAATGTTGGAAAATACTACATCCGAGATGTTAGGTTCCCTTAGGTTAGGATATATAAATTTATAGACGTATATAATGTCCGCACCGAGACGTACGGGAAGACATGAACGGGATTCTGTGAAACATTACCAGCGAGGGTCTAGGTGGGCTAGGTTAGGTTATATTACGATATAGAAGTATATAATGTGCCCACCGAGAAGTAGGGGCCGACCCGCCAGGAATGTTGGAAAATACTACATCCGAGATGTTAGGTTCCCTCAGGTTAGGATATATAAAGTTATAGACGTATATGAGGTCCCCACGGAAAAGTAGGGGCCGACACGACCGGGATTTTGTAAAACATTACCAGCGAGGGTCTAGATGGGTTAGGTTAGGTTATATTACGATATAGACGTATATAATGTGCCCTCCTAGAAGTAGGGGCCGACCCGCCAGGAATGTTGGAAAGTACTACATCCGAGATGTTAGGTTCTCTTAGGTTAGGGTATATAACGTTATAGACGTATATAATGTCCCCACCGAGAAGTACGGGCGGACACGACCGGGATTTTGTAAAACATTACCAGCGAGGGTCTAGATGGGTTCGGTTAGGTTATATTACGATATAGACGTATGTAATGTGCCCACCGAGAAGTAGGGGCCGACCCGCCAGGAATGTTGGAAAATACTACATCCGAGATGTTAGGTTCCCTTAGGTTAGGATATATAAATTTAATTACGTATACAATGTCCGCACCGAGACGTACGGGAAGACATGAACGGGATTCTGTGAAGCATTACCAGCGAGGGTCTAGGTGGGTTAGGTTAGGTTATATTACGTTATAGACGTATATAATTTCCCCACCGAAATGTAGGGGCCGACCCGCCAGAAATGTTGGAAAATTCTACATCCGAGATGTTAAGTTGCCTTAGGTTAGGATATATAACGTTATAGACGTATATAATGTCCTCACCGAGATGTACGGGCCGACACGACCGGGATTTTGTAAAACATTACCAGCGAGGGTCTAGATGGGTTAGGTTAGGTTATATTACGATATAGACGTATATAATGTGCCCACCGAGAAGTAGGGGCCGACCCGCCAGGAATGTTGGAAAATACTACATCCGGGATGTTAGGTTCCCTTAGGTTAGGATATATAAATTTATAGACGTATATAATGTCCGCACCGAGACGTACGGGAAGACACGACCGCGATTTTGTAAAACAATACCAGCGAGGGTCTAGATGGGTTAGGTTAGGTTATATTACGATATAGACCTATATAATGTGCCCACCGAGAAGTAGGGGCCGACCCGCCAGGAATGTTGGAAAATACTACATCCGAGATGTTAGGTTCTCTTAGGTTAGGATATATAACGTTATAGACGTATATAATGTCCTCACCGAGATGTACGGGCCGACACGACCGGGATTTTGTAAAACATTACCAGCGAGGGTCTAGATGGGTTAGGTTAGGTTATATTACGATATAGACGTATATAATGTGCCCACGGAGAAGTAGGGGCCGACCAGCCAGAAATGTTGGAAAATTCTACATCCGAGATGTTAAGTTGCCTTACGTTAGGATATATAACGTTATAGACGTATATAATGTCCGCACCGAGACGTACGGGACGACACGAACGGGATTCTGTAAAACATTCCCAGCTAGGGGCTAGATGTGTTACGTTAGGTTATATTACGTTATAGACGTATATAATGATCCCACCGAGAATTGGCGCCGACCCGCCAGGAATGTTGTGAAATACTGCATCCGAGATGTTAGGTTCCCTTAGGTTAGGATATATAACGTTATAGACGTATATAATGTCCTCACCGAGATGTACGGGCCGACACGACCGGGATTTTGTAAAACATTACCAGCGAGGGTCTAGATGGGTTAGGTTAGGTTATATTACGATATAGACGTATATCATGTTCCCACCGAGAAGTAGGGGCCGACACGACCGGGATTTTGTAAAACATTACCAGCGAGGGTCTAGATGGGTTAGGTTAGGTTATATTACGATATAGACGTATATAATGTGCCCACCTAGAAGTAGGGGCCGACCCGCCAGGAATGTTGGAAAATACTACATCCGAGATGATAGGTTCCCTTAGGTTAGGATATATAAATTTATAGACGTATATAATGTCCGCACCGAGACGTACGGGAAGACATGAACGGGATTCTGTGAAGCATTACCAGCGAGGTTCTAGGTGGGTTAGGTTAGGTTATATTACGATATAGACCTATATAATGTGCCCACCGAGAAGTAGGGGCCGACCCGCCAGGAATGTTGGAAAATACTACATCCGAGATGTTGGGTTCCTTTAGGTTAGAATATATAAATTTATAGACGTATATAATGTCCTCACCGAGACGTACGGGACGACACCAACGGGATTCTGTAAAACATTCCCAACTAGGGGCTAGATGTGTTACGTTAGGTTATATTACGTTATAGACGTATATAATGATCCCACCGAGAATTGGCGCCGACCCGCCAGGAATGTTGTGAAATACTACATCCGAGATGTTAGGTTCCCTTAGGTTAGGATATATAACGTTATAGACGTATATAATGTCCTCACCGAGATGTACGGGCCGACACGACCGGGATTTTGTAAAACATTACCAGCGAGGGTCTAGATGGGTTAGGTTAGGTTATATTACGATATAGACGTATATCATATTCCCACCGAGAAGTAGGGGCCGACCCGCCAGGAATGTTGGAAAATACTACATCCGAGATGTTAGGTTCTCTTAGGTTAGGGTATATAACGTTATAGACGTATATAATGTCCCCACCGAGAAGTACGGGCAGACACGACCGCGATTTTGTAAAACATTACCAGCGAGGGTCTAGATGGGTTAGGTTAGGTTATATTACGATATAGACCTATATAATGTGCCCACCGAGAAGTAGGGGCCGACCCGCCAGGAATGTTGGAAAATACTACATCCGAGATGTTAGGTTCCCTTAGGTTAGGATACATAAATTTATAGACGTATATAATGTCCGCACCGAGACGTACGGGAAGACATGAACGGGATTCTGTGAAGCATTACCAGCGAGGGTCTAGGGGGGTTAGGTTAGGTTATATTACGTTATAGACGTATATAATGTTCCCACCGAGAAGTAGGGGCCGACCCGCCAGAAATGTTGGAAAATTCTACATCCGAAATGTTAAGTTGCCTTAGGTTAGGATATATAACGTTATAGACGTATATAATGTCCGCACCGAGACGTACGGGACGACACGAACGGGATTCTGTAAAACATTCCCAGCTAGGGGCTAGATGTGTTACGTTAGGTTATATTACGTTATAGACGTATATAATGATCCCACCGAGAAGTGGCGCCGACCCGCAAGGAATGTTGTGAAATACTACATCCGAGATGTTAGGTTCCCTTAGGTTAGGATATATAACGTTATAAACGTATATAATGTCCTCACCGAGATGTACGGGCCGACACGACCGGGATTTTGTAAAACATTACCAGCGAGGATCTAGATGGGTTAGGTCAGGTTATATTACGATATAGACGTATATAATGTGCCCACCGAGAAGTAGGGGCCGAGCCGCCAGGAATGTTGGAAAATACTACATCCGAGATGTTAGGTTCCCTTAGGTTAGGATATATAACGTTATAGACGTATATAATGTCCGCACCGAGACGTACGGGACGACACGAACGGGATTCTGTAAAACATTCCCAGCTAGGGGCTAGATGTGTTACGTTAGGTTATATTACGTTGTAGACGTATATAATGATCCCACCCAGAATTGGCGCCGACCCGCCAAGAATGTTGTGAAATACTACATCCGAGATGTTAGGTTCCCTTAGGTTAGGATATATAAATTTATAGACGTATATAATGTCCGCACCGAGACGTACGGGAAGACATGAACGGGATTCTGTGAAACATTACCAGCGAGGGTCTAGGTGGGTTAGGTTAGGTTATATTACGATATAGACGTATATAATGTGCCCACCAGAAGTAGGGGCCGACCCGCCAGGAATGTTGGAAAATACTACATCCGAGATGTTAGGTTCCCTTAGGTTAGGATATATAACGTTATAGACGTATATAATGTCCTCACCGAGATGTACGGGCCGACACGACCGGGATTTTGTAAAACATTACCAGCGAGGGTCTAGATGGGTTAGGTTAGGTTATATTACGATATAGACGTATATAATGTGCCCACCGAGAAGTAGGGGCCGACCCGACAGGAATGTTGGAAAATACTACATCCGAGATGTTAGGTTCCCTTAGGTTAGGATATATAAATTTATAGACGTATATAATGTCCGCACCGAGACGCACGGGAAGACATGAACGGGATTCTGTGAAGCATTACCAGCGAGGGTCTAGGGGGGTTAGGTTAGGTTATATTACGTTATAGACGTATATAATGTTCCCACCGAGAAGTAGGGGCCGACCCGCCAGAAATGTTGGAAAATTCTACATCCGAGATGTTAAGTTGCCTTAGGTTAGGATATATAACGTTATAGACGTATATAATGTCCGCACCGAGACGTACGGGACGACACGAACGGGATTCTGTAAAACATTCCCAGCTAGGGGCTAGATGTGTTACGTTAGGTTATATTACGTTATAGACGTATATAATGTTCCCCCCGAGAAGTAGGGGCCGACCCGCCAGAAATGTTGGAAAATTCTACATCCGAGATGTTAAGTTGCCTTAGGTTAGGATATATAACGTTATAGACGTATATAATGTCCGCACCGAGACGTACGGGACGACACGAACGGGATTCTGTAAAACATTCCCAGCTAGGGGCTAGATGTGTTACGTTAGGTTATACTACGTTATAGACGTATATAATGATCCCACCGAGAAGTGGCGCCGACCCGCAAGGAATGTTGTGAAATACTACATCCGAGATATTAGGTTCCCTTAGGTTAGGATATATAACGTTATAGACGTATATAATGTCCTCACCGAGATGTACGGGCCGACACGACCGGGATTTTGTAAAACATTACCAGCGAGGATCTAGATGGGTTAGGTCAGGTTATATTACGATATAGACGTATATAATGTGCCCACCGAGAAGTAGGGGCCGAGCCGCCAGGAATGTTGGAAAATACTACATCCGAGATGTTAGGTTCCCTTAGGTTAGGATATATAAATTTATAGACTTATATAATGTCCGCACCGAGACGTACGGGAAGACATGAACGGGATTCTGTGAAACATTACCAGCGAGGGTCTAGATGGGTTAGGTTAGGTTATATTACGATATAGACGTATATAATGTGCCCACCGAGAAGTAGGGGCCGACCCGACAGGAATGTTGGAAAATACTACATCCGAGATGTTAGGTTCCCTTAGGTTAGGATATATAAATTTATAGACGTATATAATGTCCGCACCGAGACGCACGGGAAGACATGAACGGGATTCTGTGAAGCATTACCAGCGAGGGTCTAGGGGGGTTAGGTTAGGTTATATTACGTTATAGACGTATATAATGTTCCCACCGAGAAGTAGGGGCCGACCCGCCAGAAATGTTGGAAAATTCTACATCCGAGATGTTAAGTTGCCTTAGGTTAGGATATATAACGTTATAGACGTATATAATGTCCGCACCGAGACGTACGGGACGACACGAACGGGATTCTGTAAAACATTCCCAGCTAGGGGCTAGATGTGTTACGTTAGGTTATATTACGTTATAGACGTATATAATGTTCCCCCCGAGAAGTAGGGGCCGACCCGCCAGAAATGTTGGAAAATTCTACATCCGAGATGTTAAGTTGCCTTAGGTTAGGATATATAACGTTATAGACGTATATAATGTCCGCACCGAGACGTACGGGACGACACGAACGGGATTCTGTAAAACATTCCCAGCTAGGGGCTAGATGTGTTACGTTAGGTTATACTACGTTATAGACGTATATAATGATCCCACCGAGAAGTGGCGCCGACCCGCAAGGAATGTTGTGAAATACTACATCCGAGATATTAGGTTCCCTTAGGTTAGGATATATAACGTTATAGACGTATATAATGTCCTCACCGAGATGTACGGGCCGACACGACCGGGATTTTGTAAAACATTACCAGCGAGGATCTAGATGGGTTAGGTCAGGTTATATTACGATATAGACGTATATAATGTGCCCACCGAGAAGTAGGGGCCGAGCCGCCAGGAATGTTGGAAAATACTACATCCGAGATGTTAGGTTCCCTTAGGTTAGGATATATAAATTTATAGACTTATATAATGTCCGCACCGAGACGTACGGGAAGACATGAACGGGATTCTGTGAAACATTACCAGCGAGGGTCTAGATGGGTTAGGTTAGGTTATATTACGATATAGACCTATATAATGTGCCCACCGAGAAGTAGGGGCCGACCCGCCAGGAATGTTGGAAAATACTACATCCGAGATGTTAGGTTCCCTTAGGTTAGGATATATAAATTTATAGACTTATATAATGTCCGCACCGAGACGTACGGGAAGACATGAACGGGATTCTGTGAAACATTACCAGCGAGGGTCTAGGTGGGTTAGGTTAGGTTATATTACGATATAGACGTATATAATGTGCCCACCGAGAAGTGGCGCCGACCCGCCAGGAATGTTGTGAAATACTACATCCGAGATGTTAGGTTCCCTTAGTTTAGGATATATAACGTTTTAGACGTATATAATATCCGCACCGAGACGTACGGGACGCCACGAACGGGATTCTGTAAAACATTCCCAGCTAGCGGCTAGATGTGTTACGTTAGGTTATATTACATTATAGACGTATATAATGATCCCACCGAGAATTGGCGCCGACCCGCCAGGAATATTGTGAAATACTACATCCGAGATGTTAGGTTCCCTTAGGTTAGGATATATAAATTTATAGACGTATATAATGTCCGCACCGAGAAGTACGGGAAGACATGAACGGGATTCTGTGAAACATTACTAGCGAGGGTCTAGGTGGGTTAGGTTAGGTTATATTACGATATAGACGTATATAATGTGCCCACCGAGAAGTAGGGGCCGACCCGCCAGGAATGTTGGAAAATACTACACCCGAGATGTTAGGTTCCCTTAGGTTAGGATATATAAATTTATAGACGTATATAATGTCCGCACCGAGACGTACGGGAAGACATGAACGGGATTCTGTGAAGCATTACCAGCGAGGGTCTAGGGGGGTTAGGTTAGGTTATATTACGTTATAGACGTATATAATGTTCCCACCGAGAATCGTAGGGGCCGACCCGCCAGAAATGTTGGAAAATTCTACATCCGAGATGTTAAGTTGCCTTAGGTTAGGATATATAACGTTATAGACGTATATAATGTCCGCACCGAGACGTACGGGACGACACGAACGGGATTCTGTAAAACATTTCCAGCTAGGGGCTAGATGTGTTACGTTAGGTTATATTACGTTATAGACGTATATAATGATCCCACCGAGAAGTGGCGCCGACCCGCCAGGAATGTTGGAAAATACTACATCCGAGATGTTAGGTTCCCTTAGGTTAGGATATATAAATTTATAGACTTATATAATGTCCGCACCGAGACGTACGGGAAGACATGAACGGGATTCTGTGAAACATTACCAGCGAGGGTCTAGGTGGGTTAGGTTAGGTTATATTACGATATAGACGTATATAATGTGCCCACCGAGAAGTAGGGGCCGACCCGCCAGGAATGTTCGAAAATACTACATCCGAGATGTTAGGTTCCCTTAGGTTAGGATATATAACGTTATAGACGTATATAATGTCCTCACCGAGATGTACGTTCCGACACGACCGGGATTTTGTAAAACATTACCAGCGAGGGTCTAGATGGGTTAGGTTAGGTTATATTACGATATAGACGTATATAATGTGCCCACCGAGAAGTAGGGGCCGACCCACCAGAAATGTTGGAAAATACTACATCCGAGATGTTAGGTTCTCTTAGGTTAGGGTATATAACGTTAGAGACGTATATAATATCCCCACCGAGAAGTACGGGTCGACACGACCGGGATTTTGTAGAACATTACCAGCGAGGGTCTAGATGGGTTAGGTTAGGTTATATTACGATATAGACGAATATAATGTGCCCACCTAGAGGTAGGGGCCGACCCGCCAGGAATGTTGGAAAATACTACATCCGAGATGTTAGGTTCTCTTAGGTTAGGGTATATAACGTTATAGACGTATATAATGTCCCCACCGAGACGTACGGGCCGACACGACCGGGATTTTGTAAAACGTTACCAGCGAGGGTCTAGATGGATTCGGTTAGGTTATATTACGATATAGACGTATGTAATGTGCCCACCGAGAAGTAGGGGCCGACCCGCCAGGAATGTTGGAAAATACTACATCCGAGATGTTAGGTTCCCTTAGGTTAGGATATATAAATTTATAGACGTATATAATGTCCGCACCGAGACGTACGGGAAGACATGAACGGGATTCTGTGAAACATTACCAGCGAGGGTCTAGGTGGGCTAGGTTAGGTTATATTACGATATAGAAGTATATAATGTGCCCACCGAGAAGTAGGGGCCGACCCGCCAGGAATGTTGGAAAATACTACATCCGAGATGTTAGGTTCCCTCAGGTTAGGATATATAAAGTTATAGACGTATATGAGGTCCCCACGGAAAAGTAGGGGCCGACACGACCGGGATTTTGTAAAACATTACCCGCGAGGGTCTAGATGGGTTAGGTTAGGTTATATTACGATATAGACGTATATAATGTGCCCTCCTAGAAGTAGGGGCCGACCCGCCAGGAATGTTGGAAAGTACTACATCCGAGATGTTAGGTTCTCTTAGGTTAGGGTATATAACGTTATAGACGTATATAATGACCCCACCGAGAAGTACGGGCGGACACGACCGGGATTTTGTAAAACATTACCAGCGAGGGTCTAGATGGGTTCGGTTAGGTTATATTACGATATAGACGTATGTAATGTGCCCACCGAGAAGTAGGGGCCGACCCGCCAGGAATGTTGGAAAATACTACATCCGAGATGTTAGGTTCCCTTAGGTTAGGATATATAAATTTAATTACGTATACAATGTCCGCACCGAGACGTACGGGAAGACATGAACGGGATTCTGTGAAGCATTACCAGCGAGGGTCTAGGTGGGTTAGGTTAGGTTATATTACGTTATAGACGTATATAATTTCCCCACCGAAATGTAGGGGCCGACCCGCCAGAAATGTTGGAAAATTCTACATCCGAGATGTTAAGTTGCCTTAGGTTAGGATATATAACGTTATAGACGTATATAATGTCCTCACCGAGATGTACGGGCCGACACGACCGGGATTTTGTAAAACATTACCAGCGAGGGTCTAGATGGGTTAGGTTAGGTTATATTACGATATAGACGTATATAATGTGCCCACCGAGAAGTAGGGGCCGACCCGCCAGGAATGTTGGAAAATACTACATCCGGGATGTTAGGTTCCCTTAGGTTAGGATATATAAATTTATAGACGTATATAATGTCCGCACCGAGACGTACGGGAAGACACGACCGCGATTTTGTAAAACAATACCAGCGAGGGTCTAGATGGGTTAGGTTAGGTTATATTACGATATAGACGTATATAATGTGCCCACCGAGAAGTGGCGCCGACCCGCCAGGAATGTTGTGAAATACTACATCCGAGATGTTAGGTTCCCTTAGTTTAGGATATATAACGTTTTAGACGTATATAATATCCGCACCGAGACGTACGGGACGCCACGAACGGGATTCTGTAAAACATTCCCAGCTAGCGGCTAGATGTGTTACGTTAGGTTATATTACATTATAGACGTATATAATGATCCCACCGAGAATTGGCGCCGACCCGCCAGGAATATTGTGAAATACTACATCCGAGATGTTAGGTTCCCTTAGGTTAGGATATATAAATTTATAGACGTATATAATGTCCGCACCGAGAAGTACGGGAAGACATGAACGGGATTCTGTGAAACATTACTAGCGAGGGTCTAGGTGGGTTAGGTTAGGTTATATTACGATATAGACGTATATAATGTGCCCACCGAGAAGTAGGGGCCGACCCGCCAGGAATGTTGGAAAATACTACACCCGAGATGTTAGGTTCCCTTAGGTTAGGATATATAAATTTATAGACGTATATAATGTCCGCACCGAGACGTACGGGAAGACATGAACGGGATTCTGTGAAGCATTACCAGCGAGGGTCTAGGGGGGTTAGGTTAGGTTATATTACGTTATAGACGTATATAATGTTCCCACCGAGAATCGTAGGGGCCGACCCGCCAGAAATGTTGGAAAATTCTACATCCGAGATGTTAAGTTGCCTTAGGTTAGGATATATAACGTTATAGACGTATATAATGTCCGCACCGAGACGTACGGGACGACACGAACGGGATTCTGTAAAACATTTCCAGCTAGGGGCTAGATGTGTTACGTTAGGTTATATTACGTTATAGACGTATATAATGATCCCACCGAGAAGTGGCGCCGACCCGCCAGGAATGTTGGAAAATACTACATCCGAGATGTTAGGTTCCCTTAGGTTAGGATATATAAATTTATAGACTTATATAATGTCCGCACCGAGACGTACGGGAAGACATGAACGGGATTCTGTGAAACATTACCAGCGAGGGTCTAGGTGGGTTAGGTTAGGTTATATTACGATATAGACGTATATAATGTGCCCACCGAGAAGTAGGGGCCGACCCGCCAGGAATGTTCGAAAATACTACATCCGAGATGTTAGGTTCCCTTAGGTTAGGATATATAACGTTATAGACGTATATAATGTCCTCACCGAGATGTACGTTCCGACACGACCGGGATTTTGTAAAACATTACCAGCGAGGGTCTAGATGGGTTAGGTTAGGTTATATTACGATATAGACGTATATAATGTGCCCACCGAGAAGTAGGGGCCGACCCACCAGAAATGTTGGAAAATACTACATCCGAGATGTTAGGTTCTCTTAGGTTAGGGTATATAACGTTAGAGACGTATATAATATCCCCACCGAGAAGTACGGGTCGACACGACCGGGATTTTGTAGAACATTACCAGCGAGGGTCTAGATGGGTTAGGTTAGGTTATATTACGATATAGACGAATATAATGTGCCCACCTAGAGGTAGGGGCCGACCCGCCAGGAATGTTGGAAAATACTACATCCGAGATGTTAGGTTCTCTTAGGTTAGGGTATATAACGTTATAGACGTATATAATGTCCCCACCGAGACGTACGGGCCGACACGACCGGGATTTTGTAAAACGTTACCAGCGAGGGTCTAGATGGATTCGGTTAGGTTATATTACGATATAGACGTATGTAATGTGCCCACCGAGAAGTAGGGGCCGACCCGCCAGGAATGTTGGAAAATACTACATCCGAGATGTTAGGTTCCCTTAGGTTAGGATATATAAATTTATAGACGTATATAATGTCCGCACCGAGACGTACGGGAAGACATGAACGGGATTCTGTGAAACATTACCAGCGAGGGTCTAGGTGGGCTAGGTTAGGTTATATTACGATATAGAAGTATATAATGTGCCCACCGAGAAGTAGGGGCCGACCCGCCAGGAATGTTGGAAAATACTACATCCGAGATGTTAGGTTCCCTCAGGTTAGGATATATAAAGTTATAGACGTATATGAGGTCCCCACGGAAAAGTAGGGGCCGACACGACCGGGATTTTGTAAAACATTACCAGCGAGGGTCTAGATGGGTTAGGTTAGGTTATATTACGATATAGACGTATATAATGTGCCCTCCTAGAAGTAGGGGCCGACCCGCCAGGAATGTTGGAAAGTACTACATCCGAGATGTTAGGTTCTCTTAGGTTAGGGTATATAACGTTATAGACGTATATAATGTCCCCACCGAGAAGTACGGGCGGACACGACCGGGATTTTGTAAAACATTACCAGCGAGGGTCTAGATGGGTTCGGTTAGGTTATATTACGATATAGACGTATGTAATGTGCCCACCGAGAAGTAGGGGCCGACCCGCCAGGAATGTTGGAAAATACTACATCCGAGATGTTAGGTTCCCTTAGGTTAGGATATATAAATTTAATTACGTATACAATGTCCGCACCGAGACGTACGGGAAGACATGAACGGGATTCTGTGAAGCATTACCAGCGAGGGTCTAGGTGGGTTAGGTTAGGTTATATTACGTTATAGACGTATATAATTTCCCCACCGAAATGTAGGGGCCGACCCGCCAGAAATGTTGGAAAATTCTACATCCGAGATGTTAAGTTGCCTTAGGTTAGGATATATAACGTTATAGACGTATATAATGTCCTCACCGAGATGTACGGGCCGACACGACCGGGATTTTGTAAAACATTACCAGCGAGGGTCTAGATGGGTTAGGTTAGGTTATATTACGATATAGACGTATATAATGTGCCCACCGAGAAGTAGGGGCCGACCCGCCAGGAATGTTGGAAAATACTACATCCGGGATGTTAGGTTCCCTTAGGTTAGGATATATAAATTTATAGACGTATATAATGTCCGCACCGAGACGTACGGGAAGACACGACCGCGATTTTGTAAAACAATACCAGCGAGGGTCTAGATGGGTTAGGTTAGGTTATATTACGATATAGACCTATATAATGTGCCCACCGAGAAGTAGGGGCCGACCCGCCAGGAATGTTGGAAAATACTACATCCGAGATGTTAGGTTCTCTTAGGTTAGGATATATAACGTTATAGACGTATATAATGTCCTCACCGAGATGTACGGGCCGACACGACCGGGATTTTGTAAAACATTACCAGCGAGGGTCTAGATGGGTTAGGTTAGGTTATATTACGATATAGACGTATATAATGTGCCCACGGAGAAGTAGGGGCCGACCAGCCAGAAATGTTGGAAAATTCTACATCCGAGATGTTAAGTTGCCTTACGTTAGGATATATAACGTTATAGACGTATATAATGTCCGCACCGAGACGTACGGGACGACACGAACGGGATTCTGTAAAACATTCCCAGCTAGGGGCTAGATGTGTTACGTTAGGTTATATTACGTTATAGACGTATATAATGATCCCACCGAGAATTGGCGCCGACCCGCCAGGAATGTTGTGAAATACTGCATCCGAGATGTTAGGTTCCCTTAGGTTAGGATATATAACGTTATAGACGTATATAATGTCCTCACCGAGATGTACGGGCCGACACGACCGGGATTTTGTAAAACATTACCAGCGAGGGTCTAGATGGGTTAGGTTAGGTTATATTACGATATAGACGTATATCATGTTCCCACCGAGAAGTAGGGGCCGACACGACCGGGATTTTGTAAAACATTACCAGCGAGGGTCTAGATGGGTTAGGTTAGGTTATATTACGATATAGACGTATATAATGTGCCCACCTAGAAGTAGGGGCCGACCCGCCAGGAATGTTGGAAAATACTACATCCGAGATGATAGGTTCCCTTAGGTTAGGATATATAAATTTATAGACGTATATAATGTCCGCACCGAGACGTACGGGAAGACATGAACGGGATTCTGTGAAGCATTACCAGCGAGGTTCTAGGTGGGTTAGGTTAGGTTATATTACGATATAGACCTATATAATGTGCCCACCGAGAAGTAGGGGCCGACCCGCCAGGAATGTTGGAAAATACTACATCCGAGATGTTGGGTTCCTTTAGGTTAGAATATATAAATTTATAGACGTATATAATGTCCTCACCGAGACGTACGGGACGACACCAACGGGATTCTGTAAAACATTCCCAACTAGGGGCTAGATGTGTTACGTTAGGTTATATTACGTTATAGACGTATATAATGATCCCACCGAGAATTGGCGCCGACCCGCCAGGAATGTTGTGAAATACTACATCCGAGATGTTAGGTTCCCTTAGGTTAGGATATATAACGTTATAGACGTATATAATGTCCTCACCGAGATGTACGGGCCGACACGACCGGGATTTTGTAAAACATTACCAGCGAGGGTCTAGATGGGTTAGGTTAGGTTATATTACGATATAGACGTATATCATATTCCCACCGAGAAGTAGGGGCCGACCCGCCAGGAATGTTGGAAAATACTACATCCGAGATGTTAGGTTCTCTTAGGTTAGGGTATATAACGTTATAGACGTATATAATGTCCCCACCGAGAAGTACGGGCAGACACGACCGCGATTTTGTAAAACATTACCAGCGAGGGTCTAGATGGGTTAGGTTAGGTTATATTACGATATAGACCTATATAATGTGCCCACCGAGAAGTAGGGGCCGACCCGCCAGGAATGTTGGAAAATACTACATCCGAGATGTTAGGTTCCCTTAGGTTAGGATATATAAATTTATAGACTTATATAATGTCCGCACCGAGACGTACGGGAAGACATGAACGGGATTCTGTGAAACATTACCAGCGAGGGTCTAGGTGGGTTAGGTTAGGTTATATTACGATATAGACGTATATAATGTGCCCACCGAGAAGTAGGGGCCGACCCACCAGAAATGTTGGAAAATTCTACATCCGACATGTTAAGTTGCCTTAGGTCAGGATACATAACGTTATAGACGTATATAATATCCGCACCGAGACGTGCGGGACGACACGAACGGGATTCTGTAAAACATTCCCAGCTAGGGGCTAGATGTGTTACGTTAGGTTATATTACATTATAGACATATATAATGATCCCACCGAGAATTGGCGCCGACCCGCCAGGAATGTTGTGAAATACTACATCGGGAGAGGTTAGGTTCCCTTAGGTTAGGATACATAAATTTATAGACGTATATAATGTCCGCACCGAGACGTACGGGAAAACATGAACGGGATTCTGTGAAACATTACCAGCGAGGGTCTAGGTGGGTTAGGTTAGGTTATATTACGATATAGACGTATATAATGTCCCCACCGAGAAGTAGGGGCCGACCCGCCAGGAATATTGGAAAATACTACATCCGAGATGTTAGGTTCCCTTAGGTTAGGATATATAACATTATAGACGTATATAATGTCCTCACCGAGATGTACGGGCCGACACGACCGGGATTTTGTAAAACATTACAAACGAGGGTCTAGATAGGTTAGGTTAGGTTATATTACGATATAGACGTATATAATGTGCCCACCTAGAAGTAGGGGCCGACCCGCCAGGAATGTTGGAAAATACTACATCCGAGATGTTACGTTCTCTTAGGTTAGGGTATATAACGTTATAGACGTATATAATGTCCCCACCGAGATGTACGGGCCGACACGACCGGGATTTTGTAGAACATTACCAGCGAGGGTCTAGATGGGTTAGGTTAGGTTATATTACGATATAGACGAATATAATGTGCCCACCTAGAAGTAGGGCCCGACCCGCCAGGAATGTTGGAAAATACTACATCCGAGGTGTTAGGTTCCCTTAGGTTAGGATATATAAATTTATAGACGTATATAATGTCCGCACCGAGACGTACGGGAAGACATGAACGGGATTCTGTGAAACATTACCAGCGAGGGTCTAGGTGGGCTAGGTTAGGTTATGTTACGATATAGAAGTATATAATGTGCCCACCGAGAAGTAGGGGCCGACCCGCCAGGAATGTTGGAAAATACTACATCCGAGATGTTAGGTTCCCTCAGGTTAGGATATATAAAGTTATAGACGTATATGAGGTCCCCACGGAAAAGTAGGGGCCGACACGACCGGGATTTTGTAAAACATTACCAGCGAGGGTCTAGACGGGTTAGGTTAGGTTATATTACGATATAGACGTATATAATGTGCCCACCTAGAAGTAGGGGCCGACCCGCCAGGAATGTTGGAAAGTACTACATCCGAGATGTTAGGTTCTCTTAGGTTAGGGTATATAACGTTATAGACGTATATAATGTCCCCACCGAGAAGTACGGGCGGACACGACCGGGATTTTGTAAAACATTACCAGCGAGGGTCTAGATGGGTTCGGTTAGGTTATATTACGATATAGACGTATGTAATGTGCCCACCGAGAAGTAGGGGCCGACCCGCCAGGAATGTTGGAAAATACTACATCCGAGATGTTAGGTTCCCTTAGGTTAGGATATATAAATTTAATTACGTATATAATGGCCGCACCGAGACGTACGGGAAGACATGAACGGGATTCTGTGAAGCATTACCAGCGAGGGTCTAGGTGGGTTAGGTTAGGTTATATTACGTTATAGACGTATATAATTTTCCCACCGAAATGTAGGGGCCGACCCGCCAGAAATGTTGGAAAATTCTACATCCGAGATGTTAAGTTGCCTTAGGTTAGGATATATAACGTTATAGACGTATATAATGTCCTCACCGAGATGTACGGGCCGACACGACCGGGATTTTGTAAAACATTACCAGCGAGGGTCTAGATGGGTTAGGTTAGGTTATATTACGATATAGACGTATATAATGTGCCCACCGAGAAGTAGGGGCCGACCCGCCAGGAATGTTGGAAAATACTACATCCGGGATGTTAGGTTCCCTTAGGTTAGGATAAATAACGTTATAGACGTATATAATGTCCTCACCGAGAAGTACTCGCCGACACGACCGGGATTTTGTAAAACATTACCAGCGAGGGTCTAGATGGGTTCGGTTAGGTTATATTACGATGTAGACGTATGTAATGTGCCCACCTAGAAGTAGGGGCCGACCCGCCAGGAATGTTGGAAAACACTACATCCGAGATGTTAGGTACCCTTAGGTTAGGATATATAAATTTATAGACGTATATAATGTCCGCACCGAGACGTACGGGAAGACATGAACGGGATTCTGTGAAACATTACCAGCGAGGGTCTAGGTGGGTTAGGTTAGGTTATATTACGATATAGAAGTATATAATGTGCCCGCCGAGAAGTAGGGGCCGACCCGCCAGGAATGTTGGAAAATACTACATCCGAGATGTTAGGTTCCCTCAGGTGAGGATATATAAAGTTATAGACATATATGAGGTCGCCACGGAAAAGTACGGGCCGACACGACCGGGATTTTGTAGAACATTACCAGCGAGGGTCTAGATGGATTAGGTTAGGTTATATTACGATATAGACGTATATAATGTGCCCACCTAGAAGCAGGGGCCGACCCGCCAGGAATGTTGGAAAATACTACATCCGAGATGTTAGGTTCTCTTAGATTAGGGTATATAACGTTATAGACGTATATAATATCCCCACCGAGAAGTACGGGCCGACACGACCGGGATTTTGTAGAACATTACCAGCGAGTGTCTACATGGGTTAGGTTAGGTTATATTACGATATAGACGAATATAATGTGCCCACTTAGAAGTAGGGGCCGACCCGCCAGGAATGTTGGAAAATACTACATCCGAGATGATAGGTTCCCTTAGGTTAGGATATATAAATTTATAGACGTATATAATGTCCGCACCGAGACGTACGGGTAGACATGAACGGGATTCTGTGAAGCATTACCAGCGAGGTTCTAGGTGGGTTAGGTTAGGTTATATTACGATATAGACCTATATAATGTGCCCACCGAGAAGTAGGGGCCGACCCGCCAGGAATGTTGGAAAATACTACATCCGGGATGTTAGGTTCCCTTAGGTTAGGATATATAAATTTATAGACGTATATAATGTCCGCACCCAGACGTACGGGAAGACATGAACGGGATTCTGTGAAGCATTACCAGCGAGGGTCTAGGTGGGTTAGGTTAGGTTATATTACGTTATAGACGTATATAATGTTCCCACCGAGAAGTAGGGGCCGACCCGCCAGAAATGTTGGAAAATTCTACATCCGAGATGTTAAGTTGCCTTAGGTTAGGATATATAACGTTATGGACCTATATAATGTCCGCACCGAGACGTACGGGACGACACGAACGGGATTCTGTAAAACATTCCCAGCTAGAGGCTAGATGTGTTACGTTAGGTTATATTACGTTATAGACGTATATAATGATCCCACCGAGAATTGGCGCCGACCCGCCAGGAATGTTGTGAAATACTACATCCGAGATGTTAGGTTCCCTTAGGTTAGGATAAATAACGTTATAGACGTATATAATGTCCTCACCGAGAAGTACTCGCCGACACGACCGGGATTTTGTAAAACATTACCAGCGAGGGTCTAGATGGGTTCGGTTAGGTTATATTACGATGTAGACGTATGTAATGTGCCCACCTAGAAGTAGGGGCCGACCCGCCAGGAATGTTGGAAAACACTACATCCGAGATGTTAGGTACCCTTAGGTTAGGATATATAAATTTATAGACGTATATAATGTCCGCACCGAGACGTACGGGAAGACATGAACGGGATTCTGTGAAACATTACCAGGGAGGGTCTAGGTGGGTTAGGTTAGGTTATATTACGATATAGAAGTATATAATGTGCCCGCCGAGAAGTAGGGGCCGACCCGCCAGGAATGTTGGAAAATACTACATCCGAGATGTTAGGTTCCCTCAGGTGAGGATATATAAAGTTATAGACATATATGAGGTCGCCACGGAAAAGTACGGGCCGACACGACCGGGATTTTGTAGAACATTACCAGCGAGGGTCTAGATGGATTAGGTTAGGTTATATTACGATATAGACGTATATAATGTGCCCACCTAGAAGCAGGGGCCGACCCGCCAGGAATGTTGGAAAATACTACATCCGAGATGTTAGGTTCTCTTAGGTTAGGGTATATAACGTTATAGACGTATATAATATCCCCACCGAGAAGTACGGGCCGACACGACCGGGATTTTGTAGAACATTACCAGCGAGTGTCTACATGGGTTAGGTTAGGTTATATTACGATATAGACGAATAAAATTGTGCCCACTTAGAAGTAGGGGCCGACCTGCCAGGAATGTTGGAAAATAATACATCCGAGATGATAGGTTCCCTTAGGTTAGGATATATAAATTTATAGACGTATATAATGTCCGCACCGAGACGTACGGGTAGACATGAACGGGATTCTGTGAAGCATTACCAGCGAGGTTCTAGGTGGGTTAGGTTAGGTTATATTACGATATAGACCTATATAATGTGCCCACCGAGAAGTAGGGGCCGACCCGCCAGGAATGTTGGAAAATACTACATCCGAGATGTTAGGTTCCCTTAGGTTAGAATATATAAATTTATAGACGTATATAATGTCCGCACCGAGACGTACGGGAAGACATGAACGGGATTCTGTGAAACATTACCAGCGAGGGTCTAGGTGGGCTAGGTTAGGTTATATTACGATATAGAAGTATATAATGTGCCCACCGAGAAGTAGGGGCCGACCCGCCAGGAATGTTGGAAAATACTACATCCGAGATGTTAGGTTCCCTCAGGTGAGGATATATAAAGTTATAGACATATATGAGGTCGCCACGGAAAAGTACGGGCCGACACGACCGGGATTTTGTAGAACATTACCAGCGAGGGTCTAGATGGATTAGGTTAGGTTATATTACGATATAGACGTATATAATGTGCCCACATAGAAGTAGGGGCCGACCCGCCAGGAATGTTGTGAAATACTACATCCGAGATGTTAGGTTCCCTTAGGTTAGGATATATAACGTTATAGACGTATATAATGTTCTCACCGAGATGTACGGGCCGACACGACCGGGATTTTGTAAAACATTACCAGCGAGAGGCCTAGATGGGTTAGGTTAGGTTATATTACGATATAGACGTATATAATGTGCCCACCTAGAAGTAGTGGCCGACCCGCCAGGAATGTTGGAAAATACTACATCCGAGATGTTAGGTTCTCTTAGGTTAGGGTATATAACGTTATAGACGTATATAATATCCCCACCGAGAAGTACGGGCCGACACGACCAGGATTTTGTAGAACATTACCAGCGAGTGTCTACATGGGTTAGGTTAGGTTATATTACGATATAGACGAATATAATGTGCCCACTTAGAAGTAGGGGCCGACCCGCCAGGAATGTTGGAAAATACTACATCCGAGATGATAGGTTCCCTTAGGTTAGGATATATAAATTTATAGAGGTATATAATGTCCGCACCGAGACGTACGGGTAGACATGAACGGGATTCTGTGAAGCATTACCAGCGAGGTTCTAGGTGGGTTAGGTTAGGTTATATTACGATATAGACCTATATAATGTGCCCACCGAGAAGTAGGGGCCGACCCGCCAGGAATTTTGGAAAATACTACATCCGAGATGTTAGGTTCCCTTAGGTTAGAATATATAAATTTATAGACGTATATAATGTCCGCACCGAGACGTACGGGAAGACATGAACGGGATTCTGTGAAACATTACCAGCGAGGGTCTAGGTGGGCTAGGTTAAGTTATATTACGATATAGAAGTATATAATGTGCCCACCGAGAAGTAGGGGCCGACCCGCCAGGAATGTTGGAAAATACTACATCCGAGATGTTAGGTTCCCTCAGGTTAGGATATATAAAGTTATAGACGTATATGAGGTCCCCACGGAAAAGTACGGGCCGACACGACCGGGATTTTGTAAAACATTACCAGCGAGGGTCTAGATGGGTTAGGTTAGGTTATATTACGATATAGACGTATATAATGTGCCCACCTAGAAGTAGGGGCCGACCCGCCAGGAATGTTGGAAAGTACTACATCCGAGATGTTAGGTTCTCTTAGGTTACGGTATATAACGTTATAGACGTATATAATGTCCCCACCGAGAAGTACGGGCCGACACGACCGGGATTTTGTAAAACATTACCAGCGAGGGTCTAGATGGGTACGGTTAGGTTATATTACGATATAGACGTATGTAATGTGCCCACGGAGAAGTAGGGGCCGACCAGCCAGAAATGTTGGAAAATTCTACATCCGAGATGTTAAGTTGCCTTACGTTAGGATATATAACGTTATAGACGTATATAATGTCCGCACCGAGACGTACGGGACGACACGAACGGGATTCTGTAAAACATTCCCAGCTAGGGGCTAGATGTGTTACGTTAGGTTATATTACGTTATAGACGTATATAATGATCCCACCGAGAATTGGCGCCGACCCGCCAGGAATGTTGTGAAATACTACATCCGAGATGTTAGGTTCCCTTAGGTTAGGATATATAACGTTATAGACGTATATAATGTCCTCACCGAGATGTACGGGCCGACACGACCGGGATTTTGTAAAACATTACCAGCGAGGGTCTAGATGGGTTAGGTTAGGTTATATTACGATATAGACGTATATAATGTGCCCACGGAGAAGTAGGGGCCGACCAGCCAGAAATGTTGGAAAATTCTACATCCGAGATGTTAAGTTGCCTTACGTTAGGATATATAACGTTATAGACGTATATAATGTCCGCACCGAGACGTACGGGACGACATGAACGGGATTCTGTGAAACATTACCAGCGAGGGTCTAGGTGGGTTAGGTTAGGTTATATTACGATATAGAAGTATATAATGTGCCCACCGAGAAGTAGGGGCCGACCCGCCAGGAATGTTGGAAAATACTACATCCGAGATGTTAGGTTCCCTCAGGTGAGGATATATAAAGTTATAGACATATATGAGGTCGCCACGGAAAAGTACGGGCCGACACGACCGGGATTTTGTAGAACATTACCAGCGAGGGTCTAGATGGATTAGGTGAGGTTATATTACGATATAGACGTATATAATGTGCCCACCTAGAAGTAGGGGCCGACCCGCCAGGAATGTTGTGAAATACTACATCCGAGATGTTAGGTTCCCTTAGGTTAGGATATATAACGTTATAGACGTATATAATGTTCTCACCGAGATGTACAGGCCGACACTACCGGGATTTTGTAAAACATTACCAGCGAGAGGCCTAGATGGGTTAGGTTAGGTTATATTACGATATAGACGTATATAATGTGCCCACCGAGAAGTAGGGGCCGACCCGCCAGGAATGTTGGAAAATACTACATCCGAGATGTTAGGTTCCCTTAGGTCAGGATATATAACGTTATAGACGTATATAATGTCCCCACCGAGAAGTACGGGCCGACACGACCGGGATTTTGTAAAACATTACCAGCGAGGGTCTAGATGGGTTCGGTTAGGTTATATTACGATATAGACGTATGTAATGTGCCCACCTAGAAGTAGGGGCCGACCCGCCAGGAATGTTGGAAAACACTACATCCGAGATGTTAGGTACCCTTAGGTTAGGATATATAAATTTATAGACGTATATAATGTCCGCACCGAGACGTACGGGAAGACATGAACGGGATTCTGTGAAGCATTACCAGCGAGGGTCTAGGTGGGTTAGGTTAGGCTATATTACGATATAGACCTATATAATGTGCCCACCGAGAAGTAGGGGCCGACCCGCCAGGAATGTTGGAAAATACTACATCCGAGATGTTAGGTACCCTTAGGTTAGGATATATAAATTTATAGACGTATATAATGTCCGCATCGAGACGTACGGGAAGACATGAACGGGATTCTGTGAAACATTACCAGCGAGGGTCTAGGTGGTTTAGGTTAGGTTATATTACGTTATAGACGTATATAATGTTCCGACCGAGAAGTAGGGCCCGACCCGCCAGAAATGTTGGAAAATTCTACATCCGAGATGTTATGTTGCCTTAGGTTAGGATGTATAACGTTATAGACGTATATAATGTCCGCTCCGAGACGTACGGGAAGACACGAACGGGATTCTGTGAAACATTACCAGCGAGGGTCTAGGTGGGTTAGGTTAGGTTATATTACGTTATAGACGTATATAATGTTCCCACCGAGAAGTAGGGACCGACCCGCCAGAAATGTTGGAAAATACTACATCCGAGATGTTAAGTTGCCTTAGGTTAGGATATATAACGTTATAGACGTATATAATGTCCGCTCCGAGACGTACGGGACGACACGACCGGGATTCTGTAAAGCATTAAAAGCGAGGTGCTAAATGGGTTAGGTCAGGTTATATTACGTTATAGACGTATATAATGGTCCCAACGAGAAGTGGGGCCGACCCGCCAGGAATGTTGTGAAATACTACATTCGAGGTGTTAGGTTGCCTTTGGTTAGGGTATATAATGGTATAGATGCATATAATGTCCGCACCGAGACGTACGAGAAGACATGAACGGGATTCTGTGAAACATTACCAGCGAGGGTCTAGGTGGTTTAGGTTAGGTTATATTACGTTATAGACGTATATAATGTTCCGACCGAGAAGTAGGGCCCGACCCGCCAGGAATGTTGTGAAATACTACATTCGAGATGTTAGGTTGCCTTAGGTTAGGATATATAACTTTATAGACGTATATAATGTCCGCACCGAGACGTACAGGAAGACACGAACGGGATTCTGTGAAACATTACCAGCGAGGGTCTAGGTGGGTTAGGTTAGGTTATATTACGGTATAGACGTATATAATGTTCCCTCCGAGAAGTAGGGCCCGACCCGCCAGAAATGTTGGAAAATTCTACATCCGAGATGTTAAGTTGGCTTAGGTTAGCATATATAACGTTATAGACGTATATAATGTCCGCTCCGAGACGTACGGGACGACACGACCGGGATTCTGTAAAGCATTACAAGCGAGGTGCTAAATGGGTTAGGTTAGGTTATATTACGTTATAGATGTATATAATGTTCCCAACGAGAGGTGGGGCCGACCCGCCAGGAATGTTGTGAAATACTACATTCGAGGTGTTAGGTTGCCTTTGGTTAGGGTATATAACGTTACAGATGCACATAATGTCCCCACTGAGACGTACGGGACGACACGACCGGGATTCTGTAAAACATTACAAGCGAGGGGCTAAATGGGTTAGGTTAGGTTATATTACGTTATAGACGTATATAATGTTCCCACCGAGATTTAGGGGCCGTCCCGCCAGGAATGTTGGAAAATACTACATGCGAGATGTTAAGTTGCCTTAGGTTAGGGTATATAACGTTATAGACGTATATAATGTCCGCGCCGAGACGTACGAGACGACACGAACGAGATTCTGTAAAACATTACCAGCGAGGGTCTAGATGGGTTAGGTTAGGTTATATTACGTTATAGGCGTAAATAATGTTCCCACCGAGAAGTGGGGCAAACCCGCCAGAAATGTTGTGAAATACTACACTCGAGATGTTACGTTGCCTTCGGTTAGGATATATAACGTTATAGACGCATATAGTGTCCCCACCGAGACGTACGGGGCGACACGAACGGGATTCTGTAAAACATTACCAGCGATGGGCTAGATGAGTTAGGTTATGTTATATTACGTTATAGACGTAATAATGTTCCCACCGAGATTTAGGGGCCGACCCGCCAGGAATGTTGGAAAGTACTGCATCCGAGATGTTAAGTTGCCTTAGGTTAGGATATGTAACGTTATAGACGTATATAATGTCCGCACCGAGACGTACGGGACGACACGAACTGGATTCTGTAAAACATTACCAGCGATGGGCTAGATGAGTTAGGTTATGTTATATTACGTTATAGACGTAATAATGTTCCCTCCGAGATTTAGGGGCCGACCGGCCAGGAATTTTGTGAAATACTACATTCGAGATGTTAGGTTGCCTTAGGTTAGGGTATATAACGTTACAGATGCATATAATTTCCCCACCGAGACTTACGGGACGACACGACCGGGATTCTGTAAAACATTACCAGTGAGGGGCTAGGTTGGTTAGGTCAGGTTATATTACGTTATAGACGTATATAATGGTCCCAACGAGAAGTGGGGCCGACCCGCCAGGAATGTTGTGAAATACTACATTCGAGGTGTTAGGTTGCCTTTGGTTAGGGTATATAATGGTATAGATGCATATAATGTCCGCACCGAGACGTACGAGAAGACATGAACGGGATTCTGTGAAACATTACCAGCGAGGGTCTAGGTGGTTTAGGTTAGGTTATATTACGTTATAGACGTATATAATGTTCCGACCGAGAAGTAGGGCCCGACCCGCCAGGAATGTTGTGAAATACTACATTCGAGATGTTAGGTTGCCTTAGGTTAGGATATATAACTTTATAGGCGTATATAATGTCCGCACCGAGACGTACAGGAAGACACGAACGGGATTCTGTGAAACATTACCAGCGAGGGTCTAGGTGGGTTAGGTTAGGTTATATTACGGTATAGACGTATATAATGTTCCCTCCGAGAAGTAGGGCCCGACCCGCCAGAAATGTTGGAAAATTCTACATCCGAGATGTTAAGTTGGCTTAGGTTAGCATATATAACGTTATAGACGTATATAATGTCCGCTCCGAGACGTACGGGACGACACGACCGGGATTCTGTAAAGCATTACAAGCGAGGTGCTAAATGGGTTAGGTTAGGTTATATTACGTTATAGATGTATATAATGTTCCCAACGAGAGGTGGGGCCGACCCGCCAGGAATGTTGTGAAATACTACATTCGAGGTGTTAGGTTGCCTTTGGTTAGGGTATATAACGTTACAGATGCACATAATGTCCCCACTGAGACGTACGGGACGACACGACCGGGATTCTGTAAAACATTACAAGCGAGGGGCTAAATGGGTTAGGTTAGGTTATATTACGTTATAGACGTATATAATGTTCCCACCGAGATTTAGGGGCCGTCCCGCCAGGAATGTTGGAAAATACTACATGCGAGATGTTAAGTTGCCTTAGGTTAGGGTATATAACGTTATAGACGTATATAATGTCCGCGCCGAGACGTACGAGACGACACGAACGAGATTCTGTAAAACATTACCAGCGAGGGTCTAGATGGGTTAGGTTAGGTTATATTACGTTATAGGCGTAAATAATGTTCCCACCGAGAAGTGGGGCAAACCCGCCAGAAATGTTGTGAAATACTACACTCGAGATGTTACGTTGCCTTCGGTTAGGATATATAACGTTATAGACGCATATAGTGTCCCCACCGAGACGTACGGGGCGACACGAACGGGATTCTGTAAAACATTACCAGCGATGGGCTAGATGAGTTAGGTTATGTTATATTACGTTATAGACGTAATAATGTTCCCACCGAGATTTAGGGGCCGACCCGCCAGGAATGTTGGAAAGTACTGCATCCGAGATGTTAAGTTGCCTTAGGTTAGGATATGTAACGTTATAGACGTATATAATGTCCGCACCGAGACGTACGGGACGACACGAACTGGATTCTGTAAAACATTACCAGCGATGGGCTAGATGAGTTAGGTTATGTTATATTACGTTATAGACGTAATAATGTTCCCTCCGAGATTTAGGGGCCGACCGGCCAGGAATTTTGTGAAATACTACATTCGAGATGTTAGGTTGCCTTAGGTTAGGGTATATAACGTTACAGATGCATATAATTTCCCCACCGAGACTTACGGGACGACACGACCGGGATTCTGTAAAACATTACCAGTGAGGGGCTAGGTTGGTTAGGTCAGGTTATATTACGTTATAGACGTATATAATGGTCCCAACGAGAAGTGGGGCCGACCCGCCAGGAATGTTGTGAAATACTACATTCGAGGTGTTAGGTTGCCTTTGGTTAGGGTATATAATGGTATAGATGCATATAATGTCCGCACCGAGACGTACGAGAAGACATGAACGGGATTCTGTGAAACATTACCAGCGAGGGTCTAGGTGGTTTAGGTTAGGTTATATTACGTTATAGACGTATATAATGTTCCGACCGAGAAGTAGGGCCCGACCCGCCAGGAATGTTGTGAAATACTACATTCGAGATGTTAGGTTGCCTTAGGTTAGGATATATAACTTTATAGACGTATATAATGTCCGCACCGAGACGTACAGGAAGACACGAACGGGATTCTGTGAAACATTACCAGCGAGGGTCTAGGTGGGTTAGGTTAGGTTATATTACGGTATAGACGTATATAATGTTCCCTCCGAGAAGTAGGGCCCGACCCGCCAGAAATGTTGGAAAATTCTACATCCGAGATGTTAAGTTGGCTTAGGTTAGCATATATAACGTTATAGACGTATATAATGTCCGCTCCGAGACGTACGGGACGACACGACCGGGATTCTGTAAAGCATTACAAGCGAGGTGCTAAATGGGTTAGGTTAGGTTATATTACGTTATAGATGTATATAATGTTCCCAACGAGAGGTGGGGCCGACCCGCCAGGAATGTTGTGAAATACTACATTCGAGGTGTTAGGTTGCCTTTGATTAGGGTATATAACGTTACAGATGCACATAATGTCCCCACTGAGACGTACGGGACGACACGACCGGGATTCTGTAAAACATTACAAGCGAGGGGCTAAATGGGTTAGGTTAGGTTATATTACGTTATAGACGTATATAATGTTCCCACCGAGATTTAGGGGCCGTCCCGCCAGGAATGTTGGAAAATACTACATTCGAGATGTTAAGTTGCCTTAGGTTAGGGTATATAACGTTATAGACGTATATAATGTCCGCGCCGAGACGTACGAGACGACACGAACGAGATTCTGTAAAACATTACCAGCGATGGGCTAGATGAGTTAGGTTATGTTATATTACGTTATAGACGTAATAATGTTCCCTCCGAGATTTAGGGGCCGACCGGCCAGGAATTTTGTGAAATACTACATTCGAGATGTTAGGTTGCCTTAGGTTAGGGTATATAACGTTACAGATGCATATAATTTCCCCACCGAGACTTACGGGACGACACGACCGGGATTCTGTAAAACATTACCAGTGAGGGGCTAGGTTGGTTAGGTCAGGTTATATTACGTTATAGACGTATATAATGGTCCCAACGAGAAGTGGGGCCGACCCGCCAGGAATGTTGTGAAATACTACATTCGAGGTGTTAGGTTGCCTTTGGTTAGGGTATATAATGGTATAGATGCATATAATGTCCGCACCGAGACGTACGAGAAGACATGAACGGGATTCTGTGAAACATTACCAGCGAGGGTCTAGGTGGTTTAGGTTAGGTTATATTACGTTATAGACGTATATAATGTTCCGACCGAGAAGTAGGGCCCGACCCGCCAGGAATGTTGTGAAATACTACATTCGAGATGTTAGGTTGCCTTAGGTTAGGATATATAACTTTATAGACGTATATAATGTCCGCACCGAGACGTACAGGAAGACACGAACGGGATTCTGTGAAACATTACCAGCGAGGGTCTAGGTGGGTTAGGTTAGGTTATATTACGGTATAGACGTATATAATGTTCCCTCCGAGAAGTAGGGCCCGACCCGCCAGAAATGTTGGAAAATTCTACATCCGAGATGTTAAGTTGGCTTAGGTTAGCATATATAACGTTATAGACGTATATAATGTCCGCTCCGAGACGTACGGGACGACACGACCGGGATTCTGTAAAGCATTACAAGCGAGGTGCTAAATGGGTTAGGTTAGGTTATATTACGTTATAGATGTATATAATGTTCCCAACGAGAGGTGGGGCCGACCCGCCAGGAATGTTGTGAAATACTACATTCGAGGTGTTAGGTTGCCTTTGATTAGGGTATATAACGTTACAGATGCACATAATGTCCCCACTGAGACGTACGGGACGACACGACCGGGATTCTGTAAAACATTACAAGCGAGGGGCTAAATGGGTTAGGTTAGGTTATATTACGTTATAGACGTATATAATGTTCCCACCGAGATTTAGGGGCCGTCCCGCCAGGAATGTTGGAAAATACTACATGCGAGATGTTAAGTTGCCTTAGGTTAGGGTATATAACGTTATAGACGTATATAATGTCCGCGCCGAGACGTACGAGACGACACGAACGAGATTCTGTAAAACATTACCAGCGAGGGTCTAGATGGGTTAGGTTAGGTTATATTACGTTATAGGCGTAAATAATGTTCCCACCGAGAAGTGGGGCAAACCCGCCAGAAATGTTGTGAAATACTACACTCGAGATGTTACGTTGCCTTCGGTTAGGATATATAACGTTATAGACGCATATAGTGTCCCCACCGATACGTACGGGGCGACACGAACGGGATTCTGTAAAACATTACCAGCGATGGGCTAGATGAGTTAGGTTATGTTATATTACGTTATAGACGTAATAATGTTCCCACCGAGATTTAGGGGCCGACCCGCCAGGATTGTTGGAAAATACTACATCCGAGATGTTAAGTTGCCTTAGGTTAGGATA
This sequence comes from Xylocopa violacea, assembly GCA_963969225.1. Taxonomy (NCBI): domain Eukaryota; kingdom Metazoa; phylum Arthropoda; class Insecta; order Hymenoptera; family Apidae; genus Xylocopa; species Xylocopa violacea. The sequence continues at coordinate 7,154,021 of CAXAJV010000761.1, forward strand.
TATAACGTTATAGACGTATAAAATGTCCGCACCGAAACGTACGGGACGACACGAACGAGATTCTGTGAAACATTACCAGCGAGGATCTAGATGGGTTTGGATAGGTTATATTACGTTATAGACGTAAATAATGTTCCCAACGAGAATTGGGGCCGACCCGCCAGAAATGTTGTGAAATACTACATTCGAGATGTTAGGTTGCCTTTGGTTAGGGTATATAATGGTATAGATGCATATAATGATCCCACCGAGACGTACGGGACGACACGACCGGGATTCTGTAAAACATTACAAGCGAGGGGCTAAATGGGTTAGGTTAGGTTATATTACGTTATAGACGTATATAATGTTCCCACCGAGAAGTGGGCCGACCCGCCGGGAATGTTGTGAAATACTACATTCGAGATGTTAGGTTGCCTTTGGTTAGGGTATATAATGTTACAGATGCATATAATGATCTCACCGAGACGTACGGCACGACACGAACGAGATTCTGTGAAACATTACCAGCGAGGATCTAGATGGGTTAGGATAGGTTATATTACGTTCTAGACGTACATAATTTTCCCAACGAGAATTGGCGCCGACCCGCCAGAAATGTTGTGAAATACTACATTCGAGATGTTACGTTGCCTTCGGTTATGATATATAACGTTATAGACGCATACAGTTTCCCCACCGAGACGTACGGGACGACACGAACGGGATTCTGTAAAACATTACCAGCGATGGGCTAGATGAGTTAGGTTATGTTATATTACGTTATAGACGTAATAATGTTCCCACCGAGATTTAGGGGCCGACCCGCCAGGAATGTTGGAAAGTACTGCATCCGAGATGTTAAGTTGCCTTAGGTTAGGATATGTAACGTTATAGACGTATATAATGTCCGCACCGAGACGTACGGGACGACACGAACTGGATTCTGTAAAACATTACCAGCGATGGGCTAGATGAGTTAGGTTATGTTATATTACGTTATAGACGTAATAATGTTCCCTCCGAGATTTAGGGGCCGACCGGCCAGGAATTTTGTGAAATACTACATTCGAGATGTTAGGTTGCCTTAGGTTAGGGTATATAACGTTACAGATGCATATAATTTCCCCACCGAGACGTACGGGACGACACGACCGGGATTCTGTAAAACATTATCAGCGAGGGGCTAGATTGGTTAGGTTAGGTTATATTACGTTATAGACGTAATAATGTTCCCACCGAGATTTTGGGGCCGACACGCCAGGAATTTTGTGAAATACTATATTCGAGATGTTAGGTTGCCTTAGGTTAGGGTATATAACGTTACAGATGCATATAATGTCCCCACCGAGACGTACGGGACGACACGACCTGGATTCTGTAAAACACTACCAGCGAGGATCTAGATGGGTTAGGATAGGTTATATTACGTTATAGACATAAATAATGTTCCCAACGACAATTGGGGCCGACCCGCCGGGAATGTTGGAAAATACTACATCCGAGATGTTAGGTACCCTTAGGTTAGGATATATAAATTTATAGACGTATATAATGTCCGCACCGAGACGTACGGGAAGACATGAACGGGATTCTGTGAAACATTACCAGCGAGGGTCTAGGTGGGTTAGGTTAGGTTATATTACGATATAGAAGTATATAATGTGCCCACCGAGAAGTAGGGGCCGACCCGCCAGGAATGTTGGAAAATACTACATCCGAGATGTTAGGTTCCCTCAGGTGAGGATATATAAAGTTATAGACATATATGAGGTCGCCACGGAAAAGTACGGGCCGACACGACCGGGATTTTGTAGAACATTACCAGCGAGGGTCTAGATGGATTAGGTTAGGTTATATTACGATATAGACGTATATAATGTGCCCACCGAGAAGTAGGGGCCGACCCGCCAGGAATGTTGGAAAATACTACATCCGAGATGTTAGGTTGCCTTAGGTCAGGTTATATAACGTTATAGACGTATATAATGTCCCCACCGAGAAGTACGGGCCGACACGACCGGGATTTTGTAAAACATTACCAGCGAGGGTCTAGATGGGTTCGGTTAGGTTATATTACGATATAGACGTATGTAATGTGCCCACCTAGAAGTAGGGGCCGACCCGCCAGGAATGTTGGAAAACACTACATCCGAGATGTTAGGTACCCTTAGGTTAGGATATATAAATTTATAGACGTATATAATGTCCGCACCGAGACGTACGGGAAGACATGAACGGGATTCTGTGAAACATTACCAGCGAGGGTCTAGGTGGGTTAGGTTAGGTTATATTACGTTATAGACGTATATAATGTTCCCACCGAGAAGTAGGGACCGACCCGCCAGAAATGTTGGAAAATACTACATCCGAGATGTTAAGTTGCCTTAGGTTAGGATATATAACGTTATAGACGTATATAATGTCCGCTCCGAGACGTACGGGAAGACATGAACGGGATTCTGTGAAACATTACCAGCGAGGGTCTAGGTGGGTTAGGTTAGGTTATATTACGATATAGAAGTATATAATGTGCCCACCGAGAAGTAGGGGCCGACCCGCCAGGAATGTTGGAAAATACTACATCCGAGATGTTAGGTTCCCTCAGGTGAGGATATATAAAGTTATAGACATATATGAGGTCGCCACGGAAAAGTACGGGCCGACACGACCGGGATTTTGTAGAACATTACCAGCGAGGGTCTAGATGGATTAGGTTAGGTTATATTACGATATAGACGTATATAATGTGCCCACCGAGAAGTAGGGGCCGACCCGCCAGGAATGTTGGAAAATACTACATCCGAGATGTTAGGTTCCCTTAGGTCAGGATATATAACGTTATAGACGTATATAATGTCCCCACCGAGAAGTACGGGCCGACACGACCGGGATTTTGTAAAACATTACCAGCGAGGGTCTAGATGGGTTCGGTTAGGTTATATTACGATATAGACGTATGTAATGTGCCCACCTAGAAGTAGGGGCCGACCCGCCAGGAATGTTGGAAAACACTACATCCGAGATGTTAGGTACCCTTAGGTTAGGATATATAAATTTATAGACGTATATAATGTCCGCACCGAGACGTACGGGAAGACATGAACGGGATTCTGTGAAACATTACCAGCGAGGGTCTAGGTGGGTTAGGTTAGGTTATATTACGTTATAGACGCAAATAATGTTCCCACCGAGAAGTGGGGCAAACCCGCCAGGAATGTTGTGAAATACTACATTCGAGATGTTAGGTTGCCTTAGGTTAGGATATATAACTTCATAGACGTATATAATGTCCGCTCCGAGACGTACGGGACGACACGACCGGGATTCTGTAAAGCATTACAAGCGAGGTGCTAAATGGGTTAGGTTAGGTTATATTACGTTATAGATGTATATAATGTTCCCAACGAGAGGTGGGGCCGACCCGCCAGGAATGTTGTGAAATACTACATTCGAGGTGTTAGGTTGCCTTTGGTTAGGGTATATAACGTTACAGATGCACATAATGTCCCCACTGAGACGTACGGGACGACACGACCGGGATTCTGTAAAACATTACAAGCGAGGGGCTAAATGGGTTAGGTTAGGGTATATTACGTTATAGACGTATATAATGTTCCCACCGAGATTTAGGGGCCGTCCCGCCAGGAATGTTGGAAAATACTACATGCGAGATGTTAAGTTGCCTTAGGTTAGGGTATATAACGTTATAGACGTATATAATGTTCCCACCGAGAAGTGGGCCGACCCGCCGGGAATGTTGTGAAATACTACATTCGAGATGTTAGGTTGCCTTTGGTTAGGGTATATAATGTTACAGATGCATATAATGATCTCACCGAGACGTACGGCACGACACGAACGAGATTCTGTGAAACATTACCAGCGAGGATCTAGATGGGTTAGGATAGGTTATATTACGTTATAGACGTAAATGATGTTCCCAAAGACAATTGGGGCCGACCCGCCGGGAATGTTGTGCAATACTACATTCGAGATGTTAGGTTGCCTTTGGTTAGGGTATATAATGTTACAGATGCATATAATGATCTCACCGAGACGTACGGGACGACACGACCGGGATTCTGTAAAACATTACAAGCGAGGGGATAAATGGGTTAGGTTAGGTTATATTACGATATAGACGTATATAATGTCCCCACCGAGAAGTAGGGGCCGTCACGCCTGGAGTGTTGCAAAATACAACATTCTAGATGTTAGGTTGCCTTAGGTTAGGATATATAACAATATAGACGTATATAATGTCCGCGCCGAGACGTACGAGACGACACGAACGAGATTCTGTAAAACATTACCAGCGAGGGTCTAGATGGGTTAGGTTAGGTTATATTACGTTATAGGCGTAAATAATGTTCCCACCGAGAAGTGGGGCAAACCCGCCAGAAATGTTGTGAAATACTACATTCGAGATGTTACGTTGCCTTCGGTTAGGATATATAACGTTATAGACGCATATAGTGTCCCCACCGAGACGTACGAGACGACACGAACGGGATTCTGTAAAACATTACCAGCGATGGGCTAGATGAGTTAGGTTATGTTATATTACGTTATAGACGTAATAATGTTCCCACCGAGATTTAGGTGCCGACCCGCCAGGAATGTTGGAAAGTACTGCATCCGAGATGTTAAGTTGCCTTAGGTTAGGATATGTAACGTTATAGACGTATATAATGTCCGCACCGAGACGTACGGGACGACACGAACTGGATTCTGTAAAACATTACCAGCGATGGGCTAGATGAGTTAGGTTATGTTATATTACGTTATAGACGTAATAATGTTCCCTCCGAGATTTAGGGGCCGACCGGCCAGGAATTTTGTGAAATACTACATTCGAGATGTTAGGTTGCCTTAGGTTAGGGTATATAACGTTACAGATGCATATAATTTCCCCACCGAGACGTACGGGACGACACGACCGGGATTCTGTAAAACATTATCAGCGAGGGGCTAGATTGGTTAGGTTAGGTTATATTACGTTATAGACGTAATAATGTTCCCACCGAGATTTTGGGGCCGACACGCCAGGAATTTTGTGAAATACTATATTCGAGATGTTAGGTTGCCTTAGGTTAGGGTATATAACGTTACAGATGCATATAATGTCCCCACCGAGACGTACGGGACGACACGACCTGGATTCTGTAAAACACTACCAGCGAGGATCTAGATGGGTTAGGATAGGTTATATTACGTTATAGGCATAAATAATGTTCCCAACGACAATTGGGGCCGACCCGCCGGGAATGTTGTGAAATAATACATTCGAGATGTTAGGTTGCCTTTGGTTAGGGTATATAATGTTACAGATGCATATAATGATCTCACCGAGACGTACCGGACGACACGAACGAGATTCTGTGAAACACTACCAGCGAGGATCTAGATGGGTTAGGGTAGGTTATATTACGTTATAGACGTAATAATGTTCCCTCCGAGATTTAGGTGCCGTCCCGCCAGGAATGTTGGAAAATACTACATTCGAAATGTTAAGTTGCCTTAGGTTAGGGTATATAACGTTATGGACGTATATAATGTCCGCACCGAGACGTACGGGACGACACGACCGGGATTCTGTAAAACATTACCAGCGAGGCGCTAGATGGGTTAGGTTAGGTTATATTACGTTATAGACGTATATAGCGTTCCCACCGAGAAGTGGGGCCGACCCGCCAGAAATGTTGTGAAATACTACATCCGAGATGTTAAGTTGCCTTAGGTTAGGATATATAACGTTATAGACGTATATAATGTCCGCACCGAGACGTACGGGACGACACGAACGAGATTCTGTGAAACATTACCAGCGAGGATCTAGATGGGTTAGGATAGGTTATATTATGTTATTGACGTAAATAATGTTCCCAAAGAGAATTGGGGCCGACCCGCCAGAAATGCTGTGAAATACTACATCCGAGATGTTAAGTTGCCTTAGGTTAGGATATATAACTTTATAGACGTATATAATATCCGCACCGAGACGTACGGGACGACACGAACGAGATTCTGTGAAACATTACCAGCGAGGATCTAGATGGTTTAGGGTAGGTTATATTACGTTATAGACGTAAATGATGTTCCCAAAGACAATTGGGGCCGACCCGCCTGGAATGTTGTGCAATACTACATTCGAGATGTTAGGTTGCCTTTGGTTAGGGTATATAATGTTACAGATGCATATAATGATCTCACCGAGACGTACGGCACGACACGAACGAGATTCTGTGAAACATTACCAGCGAGGATCTAGATGGGTTAGGATAGGTTATATTACGTTTTAGACGTACATAATTTTCCCAACGAGAATTGGCGCCGACACGCCAGGAATGTTGTGCAATACTACATCCGAGATGTTAGGTTCCCTTAGGTTAGGATATATAACGTTATAGACGTATATAATGTCCGCACCGAGCCGTACGGGACGACACGAACGAGATTCTGTGAAACATTACCAGCGAGGATCTAGATGGGTTAGGATAGGTTATATTACGTTATAGACGTAAATAATGTTCCCAACGAGAATTGGGGCCGACCCGCCAGAAATGTTGTGAAATACTACATTCGAGATGTTAGGTTGCCTTTGGTTAGGGTATATAATGGTATAGATGCATATAATGATCCCACCGAGACGTACGGGACGACACGACAGGGATTCTGTAAAACATTACAAGCGAGGGGCTAAATGGGTTAGGTTAGGCTATATAACGATATAGACGTATATAATGTCCCCACCGAGAAGTAGGGGCCGTCACGCCTGGAATGTTGCAAAATACAACATTCTAGATGTTAGGTTGCTTAGGTTAGGATATATAACAATATAGACGTATATAATGTCCGCACCTAGACGTACGAGACGACACGATCGAGATTCTGCAAAACATTACCAGCGAGGGTCTAGATGGGTTAGGTTAGGTTATATTACGTTATAGACGTAAATAGTGTTCCCACCGAGAAGTGGGGCAAACACGCCAGGAATGTTGTGAAATACTACATTCGATATGTTAGGTTGCCTTAGGTTAGGATACGTAACGTTATAGACGTGTATAATGTCCGCACCGAGACGTACGGGACGACACGAACGGGATTCTGTAAAACATTACCAGCGATGGGCTAGATGAGTTAGGTTATGTTATATTACGTTATAGACGTAATAATGTTCCCACCGAGAAGTGGGGCCGACCCGCCAGGAATTTTGTGAAATACTACAGTCGAGATGTTGGGTTGCCTTAGGTTAGGGTAATAACGTTACAGATGCACATAATGTCCCCACTGAGACGTACGGGACGACACGACCGGGATTCTGTAAAACATTACCAGCGAGGGTCTAGATGGGTTAGGTTAGGTTATATTACGTTATAGGCGTAAATAATGTTCCCACCGAGAAGTGGGGCAAACCCGCCAGGAATGTTGTGAAATACTACATTCGAGGTGTTAGGTTGCCTTAGATTAGGATATATAACTTTATAGACGTATATAATGTCCGCACCGAGACGTACGGGACGACACGAACGAGATTCTGTGAAATACTACCAGCGAGGATCTAGATGCGTTAGGATAGGTTGTATTACGTTATAGACGTAATAACGTTCCCACCGAGATTTAGAGGCCGACCCGCCAGGAATGTTGGAAAATACTACATCCGAGATGTTAAGTTTCCTTAGGTTAGGATATATAACGTTATAGACGTATATAATGTCCGCACCGAGACGTACGGGACGACACGAACGAGATACTGTGAAACATTACCAGCGAGGATCTAGATGGGTCAGGATAGGTTATATTACGTTATAGACGTAAATAATGTTCCCAACGAGAATTGGGGCCGACCCGCCAGAACTGTTGTGAAATACTACATTCGAGATGTTACGTTGCCTTCGGTTATGATATATAACGTTTTAGACGCATACAGTGTCCCCACCGAGACGTACGGGACGACACGAACGGGATTCTGTAAAACATTACCAGCGATGGGCTAGATGAGTTAGGTTATGTTATATTACGTCATAGACGTAATAATGTTCCCACCGAGATTTAGGGGCCGACCCGCCAGGAATGTTGGAAAGTACTGCATCCGAGATGTTAAGTTGCCTTAGGTTAGGATACGTAACGTTGTAGACGTATATAATGACCGCACCGAGACGTACGGGACGACACGAACGGGATTCTGTAAAACATTACCAGCGATGGGCTAGATGAGTTAGGTTATGTTATATTACATTATAGACGTAATAATGTTCCCTCCGAGATTTAGGGGCCGACCGGCCAGGAATTTTGTGAAATACTACATTCGAGATGTTAGGTTGCCTTAGGTTAGGGTATATAACGTTACAGGTGCATATAATTTCCCCACCGAGACGTACGGGACGACACGACCGGGATTCTGTAAAACATTACCAGCGAAGGGCTAGATTGGTTAGGTTAGGTTATATTACGTTATAGGCGTAAATAATGTTCCCAACGAGAATTGGGGCCGACCCGCCAGAAATGTTGTGAAATACTACATTCGAGATGTTACGTTGCCTTCGGTTAGGATATATAACGTTATAGACGCATATAATGTCCCCACCGAGACGTACGGGACGACACGAACGGGATTCTGTAAAACATTACCAGCGATGGGCTAGATGAGTTAGGTTATGTTATATTACGTTATAGTCGTAATAATGTTCCCACCGAGATTTTGGGGCCGACACGCCAGGAATTTTGTGAAATACTACATTCGAGATGTTAGGTTGCCTTAGGTTAGTTTATATAACGTTACAGATGCATATAATGTCCCCACCGAGACGTACGGGACGACACGACCTGGATTCTGTAAAACATTACAAGCGAGGGGCTAAATGGGTTAGGTTAGGTTATATTACGTTATAGACGTATATAATGTTCCCACCGAGAAGTGGGCCGACCCGCCGGGAATGTTGTGAAATACTACTTTCGAGATGTTAGGTTGCCTTTGGTTAGGGTATATAATGTTACAGATGCATATAATGATCTCACCGAGACGTACGGGACGACACGAACGAGATTCTGTGAAACACCAGCAGCGAGGAACTAGATGGGTTAGGATAAGTTATATTACGTTATAGACGTAATAATGTTCCCACCGAGATTTAGGGGCCGACCCGCCAGGAATGTTGGAAAATACTACATCCGAGATGTTAAGTTGCCTTAGGTTAGGATATATAACGTTATAGACGTATATAATGTCCGCACCGAAACGTACGGGACGACACGAACGGGATTCTGTAAAACATTACCAGCGAGGGGCTAGATGAGTTAGGTTATGTTATATTACGTTATAGACGTAATAATGTTCCCCCCGAGATTTAGGTGCCGTCCCGCCAGGAATGTTGGAAAATACTATATCCGAGATGTTAAGTTGCCTTAGGTTAGGATATATAACGTTATAGACGTATAAAATGTCCGCACCGAAACGTACGGGACGACACGAACGGGATTCTGTAAAACATTACCAGCGAGGGGCTAGATGAGTGAGGTTATCTTATATTACGTTATAGACGTAATAATGTTCCCACCGAGATTTAGGGGCCGTCCCGCCAGGAATGTTGGAAAATACTACATCCGAGATGTTAAGTTGGAATAGGTTCGGGTATATAACGTTATAGACGTAAATAATGTCCGCACCGAGACGTACGGGACGACACGACCGGGATTCTGTAAAACATTACCACCGAGGCGCTAGATGGGTTAGGTTAGGTTATATTACGTTATAGACGTATATAGCGTTCCCACCGAGAAGTGGGGCCGACCCGCCAGAAATGTTGTGAAATACTACATCCGAGATGTTAAGTTGCCTTAGGTTAGGATATATAACGTTATAGACGTATATAATGTCCGCACCGAGACGTACGGGACGACACGAACGAGATTCTGTGAAACATTACCAGCGAGGATCTAGATGGGTTAGGATAGGTTATATTATGTTATTGACGTAAATAATGTTCCCAAAGAGAATTGGGGCCGACCCGCCAGAAATGCTGTGAAATACTACATCCGAGATGTTAAGTTGCCTTAGGTTAGGATATATAACTTTATAGACGTATATAATGTCCGCACCGAGACGTACGGGACAACACGAACGAGATTCTGTGAAACATTACCAGCGAGGATCTAGATGGGTTAGGATAGGTTATATTACGTTATAGACCTAAATAATGTTCCCAACGACAATTGGGGCCGACCCGCCGGGAATGTTGTGAAATACTACATTCGAGATGTTAGGTTGCCTTTGGTTAGGGTATATAATGTTACAGATGCATATAATGATCTCACCGAGACGTACCGGACGACACGAACGAGATTCTGTGAAACACTACCAGCGAGGATCTAGATGGGTTAGGATAGGTTATATTACGTTATAGACGTAATTATGTTCCCACCGAGATTTAGGGGCCGACCCGCCAGGAACGTAGGAAAATACTACATCCGAGATGTTAAGTTGCCTTAGGTTAGGATATATAACGTTATAGACGTATATAATGTCCGCACCGCGACGTACGGGACGACACGAACGAGATACTGTGAAACATTACCAGCGAGGTTCTAGATGGGTTAGGATAGGTTATATTACGTTATAGACGTAATAACGTTCCCACCGAGATTTAGGGGCCGACCCGCCAGGAATGTTGGAAAATACTACATCCGAGATGTTAAGTTGCCTTAGGTTAGGATATATAACGTTATAGACGTATAAAATGTCCGCACCGAAACGTACGGGACGACACGAACGAGATTCTGTAAAACATTACCAGCGAGGGGCTAGATGAGTGAGGTTATCTTATATTACGTTATAGACGTAATAATGTTCCCACCGAGATTTAGGGGCCGTCCCGCCAGGAATGTTGGAAAATACTACATCCGAGATGTTAAGTTGCCTTAGGTTAGGGTATATAACGTTATAGGCGTATATAATGTCCGCACCGAGACGTACGGGACGACACGAACGAGATACTGTGAAACATTACCAGCGAGGATCTACATGGGTTAGGATAGGTTATATTACGTTATAGACGTAAATAATGTTCCCACCGAGATTTCGGGGCCGACCCGCCAGGAATGTTGGAAAGTACTGCATCCGAGATGTTAGGTTGCCTTATGTTAGGATATATAACGTTATAGACGTATATAATGTCCGCACCGAGACGTACGGGACGACACGAACGAGATTCTGTGAAACATTACCAGCGAGGATCTAGATGGGTTAGGGTAGGTTATATTACGTTATAGACGTAAATAATGATCCCAACGAGAACTGGGGCCGAGCCGCCTGGAATGTTGTAAACTACTACATTCGAGATGTTAGGTTGCCTTATGTTAGGATATATAACGTTATAGACGTATATAATGTCCGCACCGAGACGTACGGGAAGACACGAACGGGATTCTGTGCAAGATTACCAGCGAGGGTCTAGGTGGGTTAGGTTAGGTTATATAACGTTACAGACGTATATAATGTTCCCACCGAGAAGTAGGACCCGCCCCGCTAGAAATGTTGGAAAATTCTACATCCGAGATGTTAAGTTGCCTTATATTAGGATATATAACGTTATAGACGTATATAATGTCCGCTCCGAGACGTACGGGACGACACGACCGGGATTCTGTAAAGCATTACCAGCGAGGATCTAGATGGGTTAGGATAGGTTATATTACGTTATAGACGTAAATAATGTTCCCAACGTGAATTGGGGCCGACCCGCCAGAAATGTTGTGAAATACTACATTCGAGGTGTTAGGTTGCCTTAGGTTAGGGTATATAACGTTACAGATGCATATAATGTCCCCACCGAGACGTACGGGACGACACGACCTGGATTCTGTAAAACGTTACAAGCGAGGGGCTAAATGGGTTAGGTTAGGTTATATTACGTTATAGACGTATATAGCGTTCCCACCGAGAAGTAGGGCCGACCCGCCAGAAATGTTGTGAAATACTACATCCGAGATGTTAAGTTGCCTTAGGTTAGGATATATAACGTTATAGACGTATATAATGTCCGCACCGAAACGTACGGGACGACACGAACGAGATTCTGTAAAACATTACCAGCGAGGGGCTAGATGAGTTAGGTTATGTTATATTACGTTATAGACGTAATAATGTTCCCCCCGAGATTTAGGTGCCGTCCCGCCAGGAATGTTGGAAAATACTATATCCGAGATGTTAAGTTGCCTTAGGTTAGGATATATAACGTTATAGACGTATAAAATGTCCGCACCGAAACGTACGGGACGACACGAACGGGATTCTGTAAAACATTACCAGCGAGGGGCTAGATGAGTGAGGTTATCTTATATTACGTTATAGACGTAATAATGTTCCCACCGAGATTTAGGGGCCGTCCCGCCAGGAATGTTGGAAAATACTACATCCGAGATGTTAAGTTGGAATAGGTTCGGGTATATAACGTTATAGACGTAAATAATGTCCGCACCGAGACGTACGGGACGACACGACCGGGATTCTGTAAAACATTACCACCGAGGCGCTAGATGGGTTAGGTTAGGTTATATTACGTTATAGACGTATATAGCGTTCCCACCGAGAAGTGGGGCCGACCCGCCAGAAATGTTGTGAAATACTACATCCGAGATGTTAAGTTGCCTTAGGTTAGGATATATAACGTTATAGACGTATATAATGTCCGCACCGAGACGTACGGGACGACACGAACGAGATTCTGTGAAACATTACCAGCGAGGATCTAGATGGGTTAGGATAGGTTATATTATGTTATTGACGTAAATAATGTTCCCAAAGAGAATTGGGGCCGACCCGCCAGAAATGCTGTGAAATACTACATCCGAGATGTTAAGTTGCCTTAGGTTAGGATATATAACTTTATAGACGTATATAATGTCCGCACCGAGACGTACGGGACAACACGAACGAGATTCTGTGAAACATTACCAGCGAGGATCTAGATGGGTTAGGATAGGTTATATTACGTTATAGACCTAAATAATGTTCCCAACGACAATTGGGGCCGACCCGCCGGGAATGTTGTGAAATACTACATTCGAGATGTTAGGTTGCCTTTGGTTAGGGTATATAATGTTACAGATGCATATAATGATCTCACCGAGACGTACCGGACGACACGAACGAGATTCTGTGAAACACTACCAGCGAGGATCTAGATGGGTTAGGATAGGTTATATTACGTTATAGACGTAATTATGTTCCCACCGAGATTTAGGGGCCGACCCGCCAGGAACGTAGGAAAATACTACATCCGAGATGTTAAGTTGCCTTAGGTTAGGATATATAACGTTATAGACGTATATAATGTCCGCACCGCGACGTACGGGACGACACGAACGAGATACTGTGAAACATTACCAGCGAGGTTCTAGATGGGTTAGGATAGGTTATATTACGTTATAGACGTAATAACGTTCCCACCGAGATTTAGGGGCCGACCCGCCAGGAATGTTGGAAAGTACTGCATCCGAGATGTTAGGTTGCCTTATGTTAGGATATATAACGTTATAGACGTATATAATGTCCGCACCGAGACGTACGGGACGACACGAACGAGATTCTGTGAAACATTACCAGCGAGGATCTAGATGGGTTAGGGTAGGTTATATTACGTTATAGACGTAAATAATGATCCCAACGAGAACTGGGGCCGAGCCGCCTGGAATGTTGTAAACTACTACATTCGAGATGTTAGGTTGCCTTATGTTAGGATATATAACGTTATAGACGTATATAATGTCCGCACCGAGACGTACGGGAAGACACGAACGGGATTCTGTGCAAGATTACCAGCGAGGGTCTAGGTGGGTTAGGTTAGGTTATATAACGTTACAGACGTATATAATGTTCCCACCGAGAAGTAGGACCCGCCCCGCTAGAAATGTTGGAAAATTCTACATCCGAGATGTTAAGTTGCCTTATATTAGGATATATAACGTTATAGACGTATATAATGTCCGCTCCGAGACGTACGGGACGACACGACCGGGATTCTGTAAAGCATTACCAGCGAGGATCTAGATGGGTTAGGATAGGTTATATTACGTTATAGACGTAAATAATGTTCCCAACGTGAATTGGGGCCGACCCGCCAGAAATGTTGTGAAATACTACATTCGAGGTGTTAGGTTGCCTTAGGTTAGGGTATATAACGTTACAGATGCATATAATGTCCCCACCGAGACGTACGGGACGACACGACCTGGATTCTGTAAAACGTTACAAGCGAGGGGCTAAATGGGTTAGGTTAGGTTATATTACGTTATAGACGTATATAGCGTTCCCACCGAGAAGTAGGGCCGACCCGCCAGAAATGTTGTGAAATACTACATCCGAGATGTTAAGTTGCCTTAGGTTAGGATATATAACGTTATAGACGTATATAATGTCCGCACCGAAACGTACGGGACGACACGAACGAGATTCTGTAAAACATTACCAGCGAGGGGCTAGATGAGTGAGGTTATCTTATATTACGTTATAGACGTAATAATGTTCCCACCGAGATTTAGGGGCCGTCCCGCCAGGAATGTTGGAAAATACTACATCCGAGATGTTAAGTTGCCTTAGGTTAGGGTATATAACGTTATAGACGTATATAATGTCCGCACCGAGACGTACGGGACGACACGACCGGGATTCTGTAAAACATTACCAGTGAGGCGCTAGATGGGTTAGGTTAGGTTATATTACGTTATAGACGTATATAGCGTTCCCACCGAGAAGTGGGGCCGACCCGCCAGAAATGTTGTGAAATACTACATCCGAGATGTTAAGTTGCCTTAGGTTAGGATATATAACGTTATCGACGTATATAATGTCCGCACCGAGACGTACGGGACGACACGAACGAGATTCTGTGAAACATTACCAGCGAGGATCTAGATGGGTTAGGATAGGTTATATTATGTTATTGACGTAAATAATGTTCCCAAAGAGAATTGGGGCCGACCCGCAAGAAATGTTGTGAAATACTACATTCGAGATGTTACGTTGCCTTCGGTTAGGATATATAACGTTATAGACGCATATAGTGTCCCCACCGAGACGTACGGGACGACACGAACGGGATTCTGTAAAACATTACCAGCGATGGGCTAGATGAGTTAGGTTATGTTATATTACGTTATACACGTAATAATGTTCCCACCGAGATTTTGGGGCCGAAACGCCAGGAATTTTGTGAAGTACTACATTTGAGATGTTAGGTTGCCTTAGGTTAGGGTATATAACGTTACAGATGCATATAATGTCCCCACCGAGACGTACGGGACGACACGACCTGGATTCTGTAAAACATTACAAGCGAGGGGCTAAATGGGTTAGGTTAGGTTATATTACGTTATAGACGTATATAATGTTCCCACCGAGAAGTGGGCCGACCCGCCGGGAATGTTGTGAAATACTACATTCGAGATGTTAAGTTGCCTTAGGTTAGGATATATAACGTTATAGACGTATATAATGTCCGCACCGAAACGTACGGGACGACACGAACGGGATTCTGTAAAACATTACCAGCGAGGGGCTAGATGAGTTAGGTTATGTTATATTACGTTATAGACGTAATAATGTTCCCACCGAGATTTAGGGGCCGTCCCGCCAGGAATGTTGGAAAATACTACATCCGAGATGTTAAGTTGCCTTAGGTTAGGGTATATAACGTTATAGACGTATATAATGTCCGCACCGAGACGTACGGGACGACACGAACGGGATTCTGTGAAACTTTACCAGCGAGGGTCTAGATGGGTTAGGATAGGTTATATTACGTTATAGACGTAAATTATGTTCCCAACGAGAATTGGGGCCGACCCGCCAGAAATGTTGTGAAATACTACATCCGAGATGTTAGGTTGCCTTAGTTTGGGATATATAACGTTATAGACGTATATAATGTCCCCACCGGGAAGTACGGGCCGACACGACTGGGATTCTGAAAAACATTGCCAGGGAGGATCTAGATGGGTTAGGATAGGTTATATTACGTTATAGACGTAAACAATGTTCCCACCGAGAAGTGGGGCCGAACCGCCAGGAATGTTGGAAAATACTACATCCGAGATATTAGTTGCCTTAGGCAAGGATATATAAGGTTATAGACGTATATAATGTCCGCACCGAGACGTGCGGGACGACACGAACGGGATTCTGTAACACATTACCAGCGAGGGCCTAGATGGGTTTGGTTAGGTTATATTACGTTATAGACGTAAACAGTGTTCCCACTGAGAAGTGGGGCCGAACCGCCAGGAATGTTGTGAAATACTACATTCGAGATGTTAGCTTGCCTTAGGTCGGGATATATAACTTTATAGGCGTATATAATATCCGCACCGAGACGTACGGGACGACACGAACAGGATTCTGTGAAACATTACCAGCCAGGGGCTAGATGAGTTAGGTTATGTTATATTACGTTATAGACGTAATAATGTTCCCACCGACATTTAGGGGCCGACCCGCAGGAATGTTGGAAAATTCTACATCCGAGATGTTAAGTTGCCTTAGGCTAGGATATATAACGTTATAGACGCATATAATGTTCGAACAAAGACGTACGGGACGACACGAACGGGATTCTGTAAAACATTACCAGCGAGGGTCTAGATGGATTAGGTTAGGTTATATTACGATATAGACGTATATAATGTGCCCACCGAGAAGCAGGGGCCGACCCGCCAGGAATGTTGGAAGATACTACATCCGAGATCTTAAGTTGCCTTAGGCTAGGATATATAACGTTATACACGTAAAGAATGTCCGCACCGAGACGTACGGGACGACACGACCGGCATTCTGTAGAACATTACCAGCGAGGGGCTAGATGGGATAGGTTAGGTTATATTACGTTATAGACGTATGTAATGTTCCCACCGAGAAGTGGGGCCGAACCGCTAGGAATGTTGTGAAATACTACATTCGAGATGTTAGCTTGCCTTAGGTCGGGACATATAACTTGATAGGGGTATGTAATATCCGCACCGAGACGTACGGGACGACACGAACGGGATTCTGTGAAACATTACCAGGGAGGGTCTAGGTGGGTTAGGTTAGGTTATAGTACGTTATAGACGTATATAATGTTCCCACCGAGAATTGGCGCCGACCCGCCAGGAATGTTGTGAAAATACTACATCCAAGATATTAGTTGCCTTAGGCTAGGATATATAACGTTATAGACGTATATAATGTCCCCACAGAGAAGTACGGGCCGACACGACCAGGATTTTGTAAAACATTACCAGCGATGTTCTAGATGGGTTAGGTTAGGTTATTTTGCGATATAGACGTATATAATGTGCCCACCGAGAAGTGGGGCCGACCCGCCAGGAATGTTGGAAAATACTACATCCGAGATGTTAGGTTGCCTTAGTTTGGGATATATAACGTTATAGACGTATATAATGTCCCCACCGGGAAGTACGGGCCGACACGACTGGGATTCTGAAAAACATTGCCAGCGAGGATCTAGATGGGTTAGGATAGGTTATATTACGTTATAGACGTAAACAATGTTCCCACCGAGAAGTGGGGCCGAACCTCCAGGAATGTTGGAAAATACTACATCCGAGATATTAGTTGCCTTAGGCAAGGATATATAAGGTTATAGACGTATATAATGTCCGCACCGAGACGTGCGGGACGACACGAACGGGATTCTGTAACACATTACCAGCGAGGGCCTAGATGGGTTTGGTTAGGTTATATTACGTTATAGACGTAAACAGTGTTCCCACCGAGAAGTGGGGCCGAACCGCCAGGAATGTTGTGAAATACTACATTCGAGATGTTAGCTTGCCTTAGGTCGGGATATATAACTTTATAGGCGTATATAATATCCGCACCGAGACGTACGGGACGACACGAACAGGATTCTGTGAAACATTACCAGCCAGGGGCTAGATGAGTTAGGTTATGTTATATTACGTTATAGACGTAATAATGTTCCCACCGACATTTAGGGGCCGACCCGCAGGAATGTTGGAATATTCTACATCCGAGATGTTAAGTTGCCTTAGGCTAGGATATATAACGTTATAGACGCATATAATGTTCGAACAAAGACGTACGGGACGACACGAACGGGATTCTGTAAAACATTACCAGCGAGGGTCTAGATGGATTAGGTTAGGTTATATTACGATATAGACGTATATAATGTGCCCACCGAGAAGCAGGGGCCGACCCGCCAGGAATGTTGGAAGATACTACATCCGAGATCTTAAGTTGCCTTAGGCTAGGATATATAACGTTATACACGTAAAGAATGTCCGCACCGAGACGTACGGGACGACACGACCGGCATTCTGTAGAACATTACCAGCGAGGGGCTAGATGGGATAGGTTAGGTTATATTACGTTATAGACGTATGTAATGTTCCCACCGAGAAGTGGGGCCGAACCGCTAGGAATGTTGTGAAATACTACATTCGAGATGTTAGCTTGCCTTAGGTCGGCACATATAACTTGATAGGGGTATGTAATATCCGCACCGAGACGTACGGGACGACACGAACGGGATTCTGTGAAACATTACCAGGGAGGGTCTAGGTGGGTTAGGTTAGGTTATAGTACGTTATAGACGTATATAATGTTCCCACCGAGAATTGGCGCCGACCCGCCAGGAATGTTGTGAAAATACTACATCCAAGATATTAGTTGCCTTAGGCTAGGATATATAACGTTATAGACGTATATAATGTCCCCACAGAGAAGTACGGGCCGACACGACCAGGATTTTGTAAAACATTACCAGCGATGTTCTAGATGGGTTAGGTTAGGTTATTTTGCGATATAGACGTATATAATGTGCCCACCGAGAAGTGGGGCCGACCCGCCAGGAATGTTGGAAAATACTACATCCGAGATGTTAGGTTGCCTTAGTTTGGGATATATAACGTTATAGACGTATATAATGTCCCCACCGGGAAGTACGGGCCGACACGACTGGGATTCTGAAAAACATTGCCAGCGAGGATCTAGATGGGTTAGGATAGGTTATATTACGTTATAGACGTAAACAATGTTCCCACCGAGAAGTGGGGCCGAACCGCCAGGAATGTTGGAAAATACTACATCCGAGATATTAGTTGCCTTAGGCAAGGATATATAAGGTTATAGACGTATATAATGTCCGCACCGAGACGTGCGGGACGACACGAACGGGATTCTGTAACACATTACCAGCGAGGGCCTAGATGGGTTTGGTTAGGTTATATTACGTTATAGACGTAAATAATGTTCCCACCGAGAATTGGCGCCGACCCGCCAGGAATGTTGTGAAAGTACTACGTCCGAGATATTAGTTGCCTCAGGCTAGGATATATAACGTTATAGACGTATATAATGTCCCCACCGAGAAGTACGGGCCGACACGACCAGGATTTTGTAAAACATTACCAGCGAGGGGCTAGATGGGATAGGTTAGGTTATATTACGTTATAGACGTATATAATCTTCCCACCGAGAATTGGCGCCGACCTGCCAGGAATGTTGGAAAATACTACATGCGAGATGTTAAGTTGCCTTAGGTTAGGATACATAACGTTATAGACGTATATAATGTCCGCACCGAGACGTACGGGACGACACGAACGAGATTCTACAAAACAATACCAGCTAGGGTCTAGATGGGTTAGGTTAGGTTATATTACGTTATAGACGTATATAATGTTCCCACCGAGAATTGGCGCCGACCCGCCAGGAATGTTGGGAAATTGTACATTCGAGATGTTAGGTTCCCCTAGGTTAGGATATATAACGTTATAGACGCATATAATGTACCCACCGAGAAGTACCGGCCGACACGACCGGGATTCTGTAAAACATTACCAGCGAGGGTCTAGATGGGTTAGGTTAGGTTATATTACGATACAGACGTATATAATGTGCCCAGCGAGAAGTAGGGGCCGACCCGCCAGGAATGATGGAAAATACTACATCCGAGATGTTAGGTTCCCTTAGGTTAGGATATATAACGTTATAGACGTATATAATATCCACACGGAGAAGTACGGGTCGACACGACCGGGATTCTGTAAAACATTACCAGCGAGGGTCTAGATGGATTAGGTTAGGTTATATTACGATATAGATGTATATAATGTGCCCACCGAGAAGCAGGGGCCGACCCGCCAGGAATGTTGGAAGATACTACATCCGAGATCTTAAGTTGCCTTAGGCTAGGATATATAACCTTATACACGTAAAGAATGTCCGCAACGAGACGTACGGGACGACACGACCGGCATTCTGTAGAACATTACCAGCGAGGGGCTAGATGGGATAGGTTAGGTTATATTACGTTATAGACGTATATAATGTTCCCACCGAGAAGTGGGGCCGAACCGCTAGGAATGTTGTGAAATACTACATTCGAGATGTTAGCTTGCCATAGGTCGGGATGTATAACTTGATAGGTGTATGTAATATCCGCACCGAGACGTACGGGACGACACGAACGGGATTCTGTGAAACATTACCAGGGAGGGTCTAGGTGGGTTAGGTTAGGTTATAGTACGTTATAGAAGTATATAATGTTCCAACCGAGAATTGGTGCCGACCCGCCAGGAATGTTGTGAAAATACTACATCCGAGATATTAGTTGCCTTAGGCTAGGATATATAACGTTATAGACGTATATAATGTCCCACCGAGAAGTACGGGCCGACACGACCAGGATTTTGTAAAACATTACCAGCGATGTTCTAGATGGGTTAGGTTAGGTTATTTTGCGATATAGACGTATATAATGTGCCCACCGAGAAGTAGGGGCCGACCCGCCAGGAATGTTGGAAAATACTACATCCGAGATATTAGTTGCCTTAGGCTCGGATATATAAGGTTATAGACGTATATAATGTACGCACCGAGACGTGCGGGACGACACGAACGGGATTCTGTAACACATTACCAGCGAGGGCCTAGATGGGTTCGGTTAGGTTATATTACGTTATAGACGTAAACAATGTGCCCAGCGAGAAGTAGGGGCCGACCCGCCAGGGATGTTGGAAAATACTACATCCGAGATGTTAGGTTCCCTTAGGTTAGGATATATAACGTTATAGACGTATATAATGTCCCCACAGAGAAGTAGGGCCCGACACGACCGGGATTTTGTAAAACATTACCAGCGAGGGTCTAGATGGGTTAGGTTAGGAAATATTACGATATAGACGTATATAATGTGCCCAACGAGAAGTAGGGCCGACCCGCCAGGAATGTTGAAAAATACTACATCCGAGATGTTAGGTTGCCTTAGGTTGGGATATATAACATTATAGACGTATATAATATCCCCACCGGGAAGTACGGGCCGACACGACCGGGATTCTGAAAAACTATCACCAAAGGGCAAAATGGGTTAGGTTATGTTATATTACGTTATAGACGTTAACAATGTTCCCACCGAGAAGTGGTGCCGACCCGCCAGGAATGTTGTGAAATACTACATTCGAGATGTTAGGTTGCCTTAGGTTAGGATATATAACGTTATAGACGCATATAATGTTCGCACAAAGACGTACGGAACGACACGAACGGGATTCTGTAAAACATTACCAGCGAGGGTCTAGATGGGTTAGGTTAGGTTATATTACGATATAGACGTATATAATGTGCCCACCGAGAAGCAGGGGCCGACCCGCCAGGAATGTTGGAAAATTCTACATGCGTGATGTTAAGTTGCCTTAGGCTAGGATGTATAACGTTATAGACGTATATAATGTCCGCAGCGAGACGTACGGGACGACACGACCGGGATTCTGTAAAACATTGCCAGCGAGGGGCTAGATGGGATAGGTTAGGTTATATTACGTTATAGACGTATATAATGTTCCCACCGAGAATTGGCGCCGACCCGCCAGGAATGTTGTGAAAATACTACATCCGAGATATTAGTTGCCTCAGGCTAGGATATATAACGTTATAGACGTATATAATGTCCCCACCGAGAAGTACGGGCCGACACGACCAGGATTTTGTAAAACATTACCAGGGAGGTTCGAGATGGGTTAGGTTAGGTTATATTGCGATATAGACGTATATAATGTGCCCACCGAGAAGTAGGGGCCGACCCGCCAGGAATGTTGGAAAGTACTACATTCGAGATGTTAGGTTGCCTTAGGTTAGGGTATATAACGTTAAAGATGCATATAATGTCCCCACCGAGACGTACGGGACGAAACGGCCGGCGTTCTGTAAAACATTATCACCGAGGGGCAAAATGGGTTAGGTTGGGTTATGTTACGATATGTACGTATGTAATGTCCCCACCGAGCGGTAGGGACTGTCGCGGCTGGAATGTTGTAAAATACAACATTCGCGATGTTAGGTTGCCTTATGTTAGGATATATAACGATATAGATGTATATAATGTCCGCACCGAGACGTACGGGACGACACGAACGGGATTCTGTAAAACATTACCAGCGAGGGGCTAGATGAGGTAGGTTATGTTATATTACGTTATAGACATAATAATGTTCCCACCGAGATTTAGGGGTCGACCCGCCAGGAATGTTGGAAAATTCTACATCCGAGATGTTAAGTTGCCTTAGGCTAGAATATATAACGTTATAGACGTATATAATGTCCGCACCGAGACGTACGGTACGACATGACCCGAATTCTGTAAAACATTTCCAGCGAGGGGCTAGATGGGTTAGGTTAGGTTATATTACGATATAGACGTATATAATGTTCCCACCGAGAAGTGGGGCCGACCCGCCAGGAATGTTGGAAAATACTACATCCGAGATCTGAAGTTGCCTTAGGCTAGGATATATAACGTTATAGACGTAAAGAATGTCCGCACCGAGACGTACGGGACGACACGACCGGGATTCTGTAAAACATTACCAGCGAGGGGCTAGATGGGATAGGTTAGGTTATATTACGTTATAGACGTATATAATGTTCCCACCGAGAATTGGCGCCGACCCGCCAGGAATGTTGTGAAAATACTACATCCGAGATATTAGTTGCCTCAGGCTAGGATATATAACGTTATAGACGTATATAATGTCCCCACCGAGAAGTACGGGCCGACACGACCAGGATTTTGTAAAACATTACCAGGGAGGTTCGAGATGGGTTAGGTTAGGTTATATTGCGATATAGACGTATATAATGTGCCCACCGAGAAGTAGGGGCCGACCCGCCAGGAATGTTGGAAAATACTACATCCGAGATATTAGTTGCCTTAGGCTAGGATATATAAGGTTATAGACGTATATAATGTCCCCACCGAGAAGTACGGGCCGACACGGACGGGATTCTGTAAAACATTACCAGCGAGGGGCTAGATGGGATAGGTTAGGTTATATTACGTTATAGACGTATATAATCTTCCCACCGAGAATTGGCGCCGACCTGCCAGGAATGTTGGAAAATACTACATGCGAGATGTTAAGTTGCCTTAGGTTAGGATACATAACGTTATAGACGTATATAATGTCCGCACCGAGACGTACGGGACGACACGAACGAGATTCTACAAAACAATACCAGCTAGGGTCTAGAAGGGTTAGGTTAGGTTATATTACGTTATAGACGTATATAATGTTCCCACCGAGAATTGGCGCCGACCCGCCAGGAATGTTGGGAAATTCTACATTCGAGATGTTAGGTTCCCCTAGGTTAGGATATATAACGTTATGGACGTATATAATGTACCCACCGAGAAGTACGAGCCGACACGACCGGGATTCTGAAAAACATTATCACCAAAGGGCAGAATGGGTTAGGATAGGTTATATTGCGTTATAGACGTTAACAATGTTCCCACCGAGAAGTGGTGCCGACCCGCCAGGAATGTTGTAAAATACTACATTCAAGATGTTAGGTTGCCTTAGGTTAGGATATATAACGTTATAGACGCATGTAATGTACGCACAAAGACGTACGGTACGACACGAACGGGATTCTGTAAAACATTACCAGCGAGGGTCTAGATGGGTTAGGTTAGGTTATATT
The DNA here is from genome assembly GCA_963969225.1 of Xylocopa violacea. Lineage (NCBI taxonomy): Eukaryota > Metazoa > Arthropoda > Insecta > Hymenoptera > Apidae > Xylocopa > Xylocopa violacea. The sequence continues at coordinate 7,178,007 of CAXAJV010000761.1, forward strand.
ACGATATAGACGTATATAATGTGCCCACCGAGAAGCAGGGGCTGACCCGCCAGGAATGTTGGAAAATACTACATCCGAGATGTTAGGTTCCCTTAGGTTAGGATATATAACGTTATAGACGTATATAATGTCCCCACAGAGAAGTAGGGCCCGACACGACCGGGATTTTGTAAAACATTACCAGCGAGGGCCTAGATGGGTTTGGTTAGGTTATATTACGTTATAGACGTAAACAATGTTCCCACCGATAAGTGGGGCCGAACCGCCAGGAATGTTGTGAAATACTACATTCGAGATGTTAGGTTGCCTTAGGTTGGGATATATAACTTTATAGGCTTATATAATATCCGCACCGGGACGTACGGGACGACACGAACGAGATTCTGTAAAACATCACCAGCGAGGGTCTAGATGGGTTAGGTTAGGTAATATTACGATATAGACGTATATAATGTGCCCAGCGAGAAGTAGGGGCCGACCCGCCAGGAATGATGGAAAATACTACATCCGAGATGTTAGGTTCCCTTAGGTTAGGATATATAACGTTATAGAGGTATATAATATCCGCACCGAGACGTACGGGACGACACGAACGGGATTCTGTAAAACATTACCAGCGAGGGTCTAGATGGGTTAGGTTAGGTTATATTACGATATAGACGTATATAATGTGCCCAACGAGAAGTAGGGCCGACCTGCCAGGAATGTTGGAAAATACTACATCCGAGATGTTAGGTTGCCTTAGGTTGGGATATATAACGTTATAGACGTATATAATATCCCCACCGGGAAGTACGGGCCGACACGACCGGGATTCTGAAAAACATTATCACCAAAGGACAAAATGGGTTAGGTTAGGTTATATTACGTTATAGACGTTAACAATGTTCCCACCGAGAAGTGGTGCCGACCCCCCAGGAATGTTGTGAAATACTACATTCGAGATGTTAGGTTGCCTTAGGTTAGGATATATAACGTTATAGACGCATATAATGTTCGCACAAAGACGTACGGAACGACACGAACGGGATTCTGTAAAACATTACCAGCGAGGGTCTAGATGGGTTAGGTTAGGTTATATTACGATATAGACGTATATAATGTGCCCACCGAGCAGCAGGGGCCGACCGACCAGGAATATTGGAAAATTCTACATGCGAGATGTTAAGTTGCCTTAGGCTAGGATATATAACGTTTTAGACGTATATAATGTCCGCACCGAGACGTACGGTACGACATGACCGGGATTCTGTAAAACATTACCAGCGAGGGGCTAGATGGGATAGGTTAGGTTATATTACGTTATAGACGTATATCATGATCCCACCGAGAATTGGCGCCAACCCGCCAGGAATGTTGGGAAATTCTACATTCGAGATGTTAGGTTGCCTCAGGTTAGGATATATAACGTCATAGACGTATATAATGTTCGGACCGAGACGTACGGGACGACACGAACGGGATTCTGTAAAACATTACCAGCGAGGGGCTAGATGAGGTAGGTTATGTTATATTACGTTATAGACGTAATAATGTTCCCACCGAGAATTGGCGCCGACCCGCCAGGAATGTTGGAAAATACTACATCCGAGATGTTAGGTTGTCTTAGGTTGGGATATATAACGTTATAGACGTATATAATATCCCCACCGGGAAGTACGGGCCGACACGACCGGGATTCCGAAAAACATTATCACCAAAGGGCAAAATGGGTTAGGTTAGGTTATATTACGTTATAGACGTTAACAATGTTCCCACCGAGAAGTGGTGCCGACCCGCCAGGAATGTTGTGAAATACTACATTCGAGATGTTAGGTTGCCTTAGGTTAGGATATATAACGTTATAGACGCATATAATGTTCGCACAAAGACGTACGGAACGACACGAACGGGATTCTGTAAAACATTACCAGCGAGGGTCTAGATGGGTTAGGTTAGGTTATATTACGATATAGACGTATATAATGTGCCCACCGAGAAGCAGGGGCCGACCCGCCAGGAATTTTGGAAAATTCTACATGCGTGATGTTAAGTTGCCTTAGGCTAGGATGTATAACGTTATAGACGTATATAATGTCCGCAGCGAGACGTACGGGACGACACGACCGGGATTCTATAAAACATTGCCAGCGAGGGGCTAGATGGGATAGGTTAGGTTATATTACGTTATAGACGTATATAATGTTCCCACCGAGAATTGGCGCCGACCCGCCAGGAATGTTGTGAAAATACTACATCCGAGATATTAGTTGCCTCAGGCTAGGATATATAACGTTATAGACGTATATAATGTCCCCACCGAGAAGTACGGGCCGACACGACCAGGATTTTGTAAAACATTACCAGGGAGGTTCGAGATGGGTTAGGTTAGGTTATATTGCGATATAGACGTATATAATGTGCCCACCGAGAAGTAGGGGCCGACCCGCCAGGAATGTTGGAAAGTACTACATTCGAGATGTTAGGTTGCCTTAGGTTAGGGTATATAACGTTAAAGATGCATATAATGTCCCCACCGAGACGTACGGGACGAAACGGCCGGCGTTCTGTAAAACATTATCACCGAGGGGCAAAATGGGTTAGGTTGGGTTATGTTACGATATGTACGTATGTAATGTCCCCACCGAGCGGTAGGGACTGTCGCGGCTGGAATGTTGTAAAATACAACATTCGCGATGTTAGGTTGCCTTATGTTAGGATATATAACGATATAGATGTATATAATGTCCGCACCGAGACGTACGGGACGACACGAACGGGATTCTGTAAAACATTACCAGCGAGGGGCTAGATGAGGTAGGTTATGTTATATTACGTTATAGACATAATAATGTTCCCACCGAGATTTAGGGGTCGACCCGCCAGGAATGTTGGAAAATTCTACATCCGAGATGTTAAGTTGCCTTAGGCTAGAATATATAACGTTATAGACGTATATAATGTCCGCACCGAGACGTACGGTACGACATGACCCGAATTCTGTAAAACATTTCCAGCGAGGGGCTAGATGGGTTAGGTTAGGTTATATTACGATATAGACGTATATAATGTTCCCACCGAGAAGTGGGGCCGACCCGCCAGGAATGTTGGAAAATACTACATCCGAGATCTGAAGTTGCCTTAGGCTAGGATATATAACGTTATAGACGTAAAGAATGTCCGCACCGAGACGTACGGGACGACACGACCGGGATTCTGTAAAACATTACCAGCGAGGGGCTAGATGGGATAGGTTAGGTTATATTACGTTATAGACGTATATAATGTTCCCACCGAGAATTGGCGCCGACCCGCCAGGAATGTTGTGAAAATACTACATCCGAGATATTAGTTGCCTCAGGCTAGGATATATAACGTTATAGACGTATATAATGTCCCCACCGAGAAGTACGGGCCGACACGACCAGGATTTTGTAAAACATTACCAGGGAGGTTCGAGATGGGTTAGGTTAGGTTATATTGCGATATAGACGTATATAATGTGCCCACCGAGAAGTAGGGGCCGACCCGCCAGGAATGTTGGAAAATACTACATCCGAGATATTAGTTGCCTTAGGCTAGGATATATAAGGTTATAGACGTATATAATGTCCCCACCGAGAAGTACGGGCCGACACGGACGGGATTCTGTAAAACATTACCAGCGAGGGGCTAGATGGGATAGGTTAGGTTATATTACGTTATAGACGTATATAATCTTCCCACCGAGAATTGGCGCCGACCTGCCAGGAATGTTGGAAAATACTACATGCGAGATGTTAAGTTGCCTTAGGTTAGGATACATAACGTTATAGACGTATATAATGTCCGCACCGAGACGTACGGGACGACACGAACGAGATTCTACAAAACAATACCAGCTAGGGTCTAGAAGGGTTAGGTTAGGTTATATTACGTTATAGACGTATATAATGTTCCCACCGAGAATTGGCGCCGACCCGCCAGGAATGTTGGGAAATTCTACATTCGAGATGTTAGGTTCCCCTAGGTTAGGATATATAACGTTATGGACGTATATAATGTACCCACCGAGAAGTACGAGCCGACACGACCGGGATTCTGAAAAACATTATCACCAAAGGGCAGAATGGGTTAGGATAGGTTATATTGCGTTATAGACGTTAACAATGTTCCCACCGAGAAGTGGTGCCGACCCGCCAGGAATGTTGTAAAATACTACATTCAAGATGTTAGGTTGCCTTAGGTTAGGATATATAACGTTATAGACGCATGTAATGTACGCACAAAGACGTACGGTACGACACGAACGGGATTCTGTAAAACATTACCAGCGAGGGTCTAGATGGGTTAGGTTAGGTTATATTACGATATAGACGTATATAATGTGCCCACCGAGAAGCAGGGGCTGACCCGCCAGGAATGTTGGAAAATACTACATCCGAGATGTTAGGTTCCCTTAGGTTAGGATATATAACGTTATAGACGTATATAATGTCCCCACAGAGAAGTAGGGCCCGACACGACCGGGATTTTGTAAAACATTACCAGCGAGGGCCTAGATGGGTTTGGTTAGGTTATATTACGTTATAGACGTAAACAATGTTCCCACCGATAAGTGGGGCCGAACCGCCAGGAATGTTGTGAAATACTACATTCGAGATGTTAGGTTGCCTTAGGTTGGGATATATAACTTTATAGGCTTATATAATATCCGCACCGGGACGTACGGGACGACACGAACGGGATTCTGTAAAACATCACCAGCGAGGGTCTAGATGGGTTAGGTTAGGTAATATTACGATATAGACGTATATAATGTGCCCAGCGAGAAGTAGGGGCCGACCCGCCAGGAATGATGGAAAATACTACATCCGAGATGTTAGGTTCCCTTAGGTTAGGATATATAACGTTATAGAGGTATATAATATCCGCACCGAGACGTACGGGACGACACGAACGGGATTCTGTAAAACATTACCAGCGAGGGTCTAGATGGGTTAGGTTAGGTTATATTACGATATAGACGTATATAATGTGCCCAACGAGAAGTAGGGCCGACCTGCCAGGAATGTTGGAAAATACTACATCCGAGATGTTAGGTTGCCTTAGGTTGGGATATATAACGTTATAGACGTATATAATATCCCCACCGGGAAGTACGGGCCGACACGACCGGGATTCTGAAAAACATTATCACCAAAGGACAAAATGGGTTAGGTTAGGTTATATTACGTTATAGACGTTAACAATGTTCCCACCGAGAAGTGGTGCCGACCCCCCAGGAATGTTGTGAAATACTACATTCGAGATGTTAGGTTGCCTTAGGTTAGGATATATAACGTTATAGACGCATATAATGTTCGCACAAAGACGTACGGAACGACACGAACGGGATTCTGTAAAACATTACCAGCGAGGGTCTAGATGGGTTAGGTTAGGTTATATTACGATATAGACGTATATAATGTGCCCACCGAGCAGCAGGGGCCGACCGACCAGGAATATTGGAAAATTCTACATGCGAGATGTTAAGTTGCCTTAGGCTAGGATATATAACGTTTTAGACGTATATAATGTCCGCACCGAGACGTACGGTACGACATGACCGGGATTCTGTAAAACATTACCAGCGAGGGGCTAGATGGGATAGGTTAGGTTATATTACGTTATAGACGTATATCATGATCCCACCGAGAATTGGCGCCAACCCGCCAGGAATGTTGGAAAATACTACATGCGAGATGTTAAGTTGCCTTAGGTTAGGATACATAACGTTATAGACGTATATAATGTCCGCACCGAGACGTACCGGACGACACGAGCGAGATTCTACAAAACAATACCAGCTAGGGTCTAGATGGGTTAGGTTAGGTTATATTACGATATAGACGTAATAATATTCCCACCGAGATTTAGGGGCTGACCCGCCAGGAATGTTGGAAAATTCTACATCCGAGATGTTAGGTTGTCTTAGGTTGGGATATACAATGTTATAGACGTATATAATGTCCGCACCGAGACGTACGGGACGACACGACCTGGATTCTGTAAAACATTACCAGCGAGGGGCTAGATGGGATACGTTAGGTTATATTACGTTATAGACGTATATAATGTTCCCACCGAGAATTGGCGCCGACCCGCCAGGAATGTTGTGAAAATACTACATCCGAGATATTAGTTGCCTCAGGCTAGGATATATAACGTTATAGACGTATATAATGTGCCCACCGAGAAGTACGGGCCGACACGACCAGGATTTTGTAAAACATTACCAGCGAGGTTCGAGATGGGTTAGGTTAGGTTATATTGCGATATAGACGTATATAATGTGCCCACCGAGAAGTAGGGGCCGACCCGCCAGGAATGTTGGAAAATACTACATCCGAGATATTAGTTGCCTTAGGCTAGGATGTATAAGGTTATAGACGTATATAATGTCCCCACCGAGAAGTACGGGCCGACACGACCGGGATTTTGTAAAACTTTACCAGCGAGGGTATAGATGGGTTAGGTTAGGTTATATTACGATACAGACGTATATAATGTGCCCAGCGAGAAGTAGGGGCCGACACGCCAGGAATGGTGGAAAATACTACATCCTAGATGTTAGGTTCCCTTAGGTTAGGATATATAACGTTATAGACGTATATAATGTCCCCACAGAGAAGTAGGGCCCGACACGACCGGGATATTGTAAAACATTACCAGCGAGGGCCTAGATGGGTTTGGTTAGGTTATATCACGTTATAGACGTAAACAATGTTCCCACCGATAAGTGGGGCCGAACCGCCAGGAATGTTGTGAAATACTACATTCGAGATGTTAGGTTGCCTTGGGTTGGGATATATAACTTTATAGGCTTATATAATATCCGCACCGAGACGTACGGGACGACACGAACGGGATTCTGTAAAACATTACCAGCGAGGGTCTAGATGGGTTAGGTTAGGTAATATTACGATATAGACGTATATAATGTGCCCAACGAGAAGTAGGGCCGACCCGCCAGGAATGTTGGAAAACACTACATCCGAGATGTTAGGTTGCCTTAGGTTGGGATATATAACGTTATAGACGAATATAATATCCCCACCGGGAAGTACGGGCCGACACGACCGGGATTCTGAAAAACATTATCACCAAAGGGCAAAATGGATTAGGTTAGGTTGTATTACGTTATAGACGTTAACAATGTTCCCACCGAGAAGTGGTGCCGACCCGCCAGGAATGTTGTGAAATACTACATTCGAGATGTTAGGTTGCCTTAGGTTAGGATATATAACGTTATAGACGCATATAATGTTCGCACAAAGACGTACGGAACGACACGAACGGGATTCAGTAAAACATTACCAGCGAGGGTCTAGATGGGTTAGGTTAGGTAATATTACGATATAGACGTATATAATGTGCCCAGCGAGAAGTAGGGGCCGACCCGCCAGGAATGATGGAAAATACTACATCCGAGATGTTAGGTTGCCTTAGGTTAGGATATATAACGTTATAGACGTATATAATGTCCCCACAGAGAAGTAGGGCCCGACACGACCGGGATTTTGTAAAACATTACCAGCGAGGGCCTAGATGGGTTTGGTTAGGTTATATTACGTTATAGACGTAAACAATGTTCCCACCGATAAGTGGGGCCGAACCGCCAGGAATGTTGTGGAATACTACATTCGAGATGTTAGGTTGCCTTAGGTTGGGATATATAACTTTATAGGCTTATAAAATATTCGCACCGGGACGTACGGGACGACACGAACGGGATTCTGTAAAACATTACCAGCGAGGGTCTAGATGGGTTAGGTTAGGTAATATTACGATATAGACGTATATAATGTGCCCAGCGAGAAGTAGGGGCCGACCCGCCAGGAATGATGGAAAATACTACATCCGAGATGTTAGGTTGCCTTAGGTTAGGATATATAACGTTATAGACGTATATAATGTCCCCACAGAGAAGTAGGGCCCGACACGACCGGGATTTTGTAAAACATTACCAGCGAGGGCCTAGATGGGTTTGGTTAGGTTATATTACGTTATAGACGTAAACAATGTTCCCACCGATAAGTGGGGCCGAACCGCCAGGAATGTTGTGGAATACTACATTCGAGATGTTAGGTTGCCTTAGGTTGGGATATATAACTTTATAGGCTTATAAAATATTCGCACCGGGACGTACGGGACGACACGAACGGGATTCTGTAAAACATCACCAGCGAGGGTCTAGATGGGTTAGGTTAGGTAATATTACGATATAGACGTATATAATGTGCCCAGCGAGAAGTAGGGGCCGACCCGCCAGGAATGATGGAAAATACTACATCCGAGATGTTAGGTTCCCTTAGGTTAGGATATATAACGTTATAGAGGTATATAATATCCGCACCGAGACGTACGGGACGACACGAACGGGATTCTGTAAAACATTACCAGCGAGGGTCTAGATGGGTTAGGTTAGGTTATATTACGATATAGACGTATATAATGTGCCCAACGAGAAGTAGGGCCGACCTGCCAGGAATGTTGGAAAATACTACATCCGAGATGTTAGGTTGCCTTAGGTTGGGATATATAACGTTATAGACGTATATAATATCCCCACCGGGAAGTACGGGCCGACACGACCGGGATTCTGAAAAACATTATCACCAAAGGACAAAATGGGTTAGGTTAGGTTATATTACGTTATAGACGTTAACAATGTTCCCACCGAGAAGTGGTGCCGACCCCCCAGGAATGTTGTGAAATACTACATTCGAGATGTTAGGTTGCCTTAGGTTAGGATATATAACGTTATAGACGCATATAATGTTCGCACAAAGACGTACGGAACGACACGAACGGGATTCTGTAAAACATTACCAGCGAGGGTCTAGATGGGTTAGGTTAGGTTATATTACGATATAGACGTATATAATGTGCCCACCGAGCAGCAGGGGCCGACCGACCAGGAATATTGGAAAATTCTACATGCGAGATGTTAAGTTGCCTTAGGCTAGGATATATAACGTTTTAGACGTATATAATGTCCGCACCGAGACGTACGGTACGACATGACCGGGATTCTGTAAAACATTACCAGCGAGGGGCTAGATGGGATAGGTTAGGTTATATTACGTTATAGACGTATATCATGATCCCACCGAGAATTGGCGCCAACCCGCCAGGAATGTTGGAAAATACTACATGCGAGATGTTAAGTTGCCTTAGGTTAGGATACATAACGTTATAGACGTATATAATGTCCGCACCGAGACGTACCGGACGACACGAGCGAGATTCTACAAAACAATACCAGCTAGGGTCTAGATGGGTTAGGTTAGGTTATATTACGATATAGACGTAATAATATTCCCACCGAGATTTAGGGGCTGACCCGCCAGGAATGTTGGAAAATTCTACATCCGAGATGTTAGGTTGTCTTAGGTTGGGATATACAATGTTATAGACGTATATAATGTCCGCACCGAGACGTACGGGACGACACGACCTGGATTCTGTAAAACATTACCAGCGAGGGGCTAGATGGGATACGTTAGGTTATATTACGTTATAGACGTATATAATGTTCCCACCGAGAATTGGCGCCGACCCGCCAGGAATGTTGTGAAAATACTACATCCGAGATATTAGTTGCCTCAGGCTAGGATATATAACGTTATAGACGTATATAATGTGCCCACCGAGAAGTACGGGCCGACACGACCAGGATTTTGTAAAACATTACCAGCGAGGTTCGAGATGGGTTAGGTTAGGTTATATTGCGATATAGACGTATATAATGTGCCCACCGAGAAGTAGGGGCCGACCCGCCAGGAATGTTGGAAAATACTACATCCGAGATATTAGTTGCCTTAGGCTAGGATGTATAAGGTTATAGACGTATATAATGTCCCCACCGAGAAGTACGGGCCGACACGACCGGGATTTTGTAAAACTTTACCAGCGAGGGTATAGATGGGTTAGGTTAGGTTATATTACGATACAGACGTATATAATGTGCCCAGCGAGAAGTAGGGGCCGACACGCCAGGAATGGTGGAAAATACTACATCCTAGATGTTAGGTTCCCTTAGGTTAGGATATATAACGTTATAGACGTATATAATGTCCCCACAGAGAAGTAGGGCCCGACACGACCGGGATATTGTAAAACATTACCAGCGAGGGCCTAGATGGGTTTGGTTAGGTTATATCACGTTATAGACGTAAACAATGTTCCCACCGATAAGTGGGGCCGAACCGCCAGGAATGTTGTGAAATACTACATTCGAGATGTTAGGTTGCCTTGGGTTGGGATATATAACTTTATAGGCTTATATAATATCCGCACCGAGACGTACGGGACGACACGAACGGGATTCTGTAAAACATTACCAGCGAGGGTCTAGATGGGTTAGGTTAGGTAATATTACGATATAGACGTATATAATGTGCCCAACGAGAAGTAGGGCCGACCCGCCAGGAATGTTGGAAAACACTACATCCGAGATGTTAGGTTGCCTTAGGTTGGGATATATAACGTTATAGACGAATATAATATCCCCACCGGGAAGTACGGGCCGACACGACCGGGATTCTGAAAAACATTATCACCAAAGGGCAAAATGGATTAGGTTAGGTTATATTACGTTATAGACGTTAACAATGTTCCCACCGAGAAGTGGTGCCGACCCGCCAGGAATGTTGTGAAATACTACATTCGAGATGTTAGGTTGCCTTAGGTTAGGATATATAACGTTATAGACGCATATAATGTTCGCACAAAGACGTACGGAACGACACGAACGGGATTCAGTAAAACATTACCAGCGAGGGTCTAGATGGGTTAGGTTAGGTAATATTACGATATAGACGTATATAATGTGCCCAGCGAGAAGTAGGGGCCGACCCGCCAGGAATGATGGAAAATACTACATCCGAGATGTTAGGTTGCCTTAGGTTAGGATATATAACGTTATAGACGTATATAATGTCCCCACAGAGAAGTAGGGCCCGACACGACCGGGATTTTGTAAAACATTACCAGCGAGGGCCTAGATGGGTTTGGTTAGGTTATATTACGTTATAGACGTAAACAATGTTCCCACCGATAAGTGGGGCCGAACCGCCAGGAATGTTGTGGAATACTACATTCGAGATGTTAGGTTGCCTTAGGTTGGGATATATAACTTTATAGGCTTATAAAATATTCGCACCGGGACGTACGGGACGACACGAACGGGATTCTGTAAAACATTACCAGCGAGGGTCTAGATGGGTTAGGTTAGGTAATATTACGATATAGACGTATATAATGTGCCCAGCGAGAAGTAGGGGCCGACCCGCCAGGAATGATGGAAAATACTACATCCGAGATGTTAGGTTGCCTTAGGTTAGGATATATAACGTTATAGACGTATATAATGTCCCCACAGAGAAGTAGGGCCCGACACGACCGGGATTTTGTAAAACATTACCAGCGAGGGCCTAGATGGGTTTGGTTAGGTTATATTACGTTATAGACGTAAACAATGTTCCCACCGATAAGTGGGGCCGAACCGCCAGGAATGTTGTGGAATACTACATTCGAGATGTTAGGTTGCCTTAGGTTGGGATATATAACTTTATAGGCTTATAAAATATTCGCACCGGGACGTACGGGACGACACGAACGGGATTCTGTAAAACATTACCAGCGAGGGTCTAGATGGGTTAGGTTAGGTAATATTACGATATAGACGTATATAATGTGCCCAGCGAGAAGTAGGGGCCGACCTGCCAGGAATGATGGAAAATACTACATCCGAGATGTTAGGTTCCCTTAGGTTAGGATATATAACGTTATAGACGTATATAATATCCGCACCGAGACGTACGGGACGACACGAACGGGATTCTGTAAAACATTACCAGCGAGGGTCTAGATGGGTTAGGTTAGGAAATATTACGATATAGACGTATATAATGTGCCCAACGAGAAGTAGGGCCGACCCGCCAGGAATGTTGAAAAATACTACATCCGAGATGTTAGGTTGCCTTAGGTTGGGATATATAACGTTATAGACGTATATAATATCCCCACCGGGAAGTACGGGCCGACACGACCGGGATTCTGAAAAACATTATCACCAAAGGGCAAAATGGGTTAGGTTAGGTTATATTACGTTATTGACGTTAACAATGTTCCCACCGAGAAGTGGTGCCGACCCGCCAGGAATGTTGTGAAATACTACATTCGAGATGTTAGGTTGCCTTAGGTTAGGATATATAACGTTATAGACGCATATAATGTTCGCACAAAGACGTACGGAACGACACGAACGGGATTCTGTAAAACATTACCAGCGAGAGTCTAGATGGGTTAGGTTAGGTTATATTACGATATAGACGTATATAATGTGCCCACCGAGAAGCAGGGGCCGACCCGCCAGGAATGTTGGAAAATTCTACATGCGAGACGTTAAGTTGCCTTAGGCTAGGATATATAACGTTATAGACGTATATAATGTCCGCACCGAGACGTACAGTACGACATGACCGGGATTCTGTAAAACATTACCAGCGAGGGGCTAGATGGGATAGGTTAGGTTATATTAGGTTATAGACGTATATAATCTTCCCACCGAGAATTGGCGCCGACCCGCCAGGAATGTTGGAAAATACTACATCCGAGATGTTAGGTTGTCTTAGGTTGGGATATACAACGTTATAGACGTATATAATGTCCGCACCGAGACGTACGGGACGACACGACCTGGATTCTGTAAAACATTACCAGCGAGGGGCTAGATGGGATACGTTAGGTTATATTACGTTATAGACGTATATAATGTTCCCACCGAGAATTGGCGCCGACCCGCCAGGAATGTTGTGAAAATACTACATCCGAGATATTAGTTGCCTCAGGCTAGGATATATAACGTTATAGACGTATATAATGTGCCCACCGAGAAGTACGGGCCGACACGACCAGGATTTTGTAAAACATTACCAGCGAGGTTCGAGATGGGTTAGGTTAGGTTATATTGCGATATAGACGTATATAATGTGCCCACCGAGAAGTAGGGGCCGACCCGCCAGGAATGTTGGAAAATACTACATCCGAGATATTAGTTGCCTTAGGCTAGGATGTATAAGGTTATAGACGTATATAATGTCCCCACCGAGAAGTACGGGCCGACACGACCGGGATTTTGTAAAACTTTACCAGCGAGGGTATAGATGGGTTAGGTTAGGTTATATTACGATACAGACGTATATAATGTGCCCAGCGAGAAGTAGGGGCCGACACGCCAGGAATGGTGGAAAATACTACATCCTAGATGTTAGGTTCCCTTAGGTTAGGATATATAACGTTATAGACGTATATAATGTCCCCACAGAGAAGTAGGGCCCGACACGACCGGGATATTGTAAAACATTACCAGCGAGGGCCTAGATGGGTTTGGTTAGGTTATATCACGTTATAGACGTAAACAATGTTCCCACCGATAAGTGGGGCCGAACCGCCAGGAATGTTGTGAAATACTACATTCGAGATGTTAGGTTGCCTTAGGTTGGGATATATAACTTTATAGGCTTATATAATATCCGCACCGAGACGTACGGGACGACACGAACGGGATTCTGTAAAACATTACCAGCGAGGGTCTAGATGGGTTAGGTTAGGTAATATTACGATATAGACGTATATAATGTGCCCAACGAGAAGTAGGGCCGACCCGCCAGGAATGTTGGAAAACACTACATCCGAGATGTTAGGTTGCCTTAGGTTGGGATATATAACGTTATAGACGAATATAATATCCCCACCGGGAAGTACGGGCCGACACGACCGGGATTCTGAAAAACATTATCACCAAAGGGCAAAATGGATTAGGTTAGGTTATATTACGTTATAGACGTTAACAATGTTCCCACCGAGAAGTGGTGCCGACCCGCCAGGAATGTTGTGAAATACTACATTCGAGATGTTAGGTTGCCTTAGGTTAGGATATATAACGTTATAGACGCATATAATGTTCGCACAAAGACGTACGGAACGACACGAACGGGATTCAGTAAAACATTACCAGCGAGGGTCTAGATGGGTTAGGTTAGGTTATATTACGATATAGACGTATATAATGTGCCCACCGAGAAGCAGGGGCCGACCCGCCAGGAATGTTGGAAAATTCTACATGCGAGACGTTAAGTTGCCTTAGGCTAGGATATATAACGTTATAGACGTATATAATGTCCGCACCGAGACGTATAGTACGACATGACCGGGATTCTGTAAAACATTACCAGCGAGGGGCTAGATGGGATAGGTTAGGTTATATTACGTTATAGACGTATATAATCTTCCCACCGAGAATTGGCGCCGACCCGCCAGGAATGTTGGAAAATACTACATCCGAGATGTTAGGTTGTCTTAGGTTGGGATATACAACGTTATAGACGTATATAATGTCCGCACCGAGACGTACGGGACGACACGACCTGGATTCTGTAAAACATTACCAGCGAGGGCCTAGATGGGTTTGGTTAGGTTATATTACGTTATAGACGTAAACAATGTTCCCACCGATAAGTGGGGCCGAACCGCCAGGAATGTTGTGGAATACTACATTCGAGATGTTAGGTTGCCTTAGGTTGGGATATATAACTTTATAGGCTTATATAATATTCGCACCGGGACGTACGGGACGACACGAACGGGATTCTGTAAAACATTACCAGCGAGGGTCTAGATGGGTTAGGTTAGGTAATATTACGATATAGACGTATATAATGTGCCCAGCGAGAAGTAGGGGCCGACCCGCCAGGAATGATGGAAAATACTACATCCGAGATGTTAGGTTGCCTTAGGTTAGGATATATAACGTTATAGACGTATATAATGTCCCCACAGAGAAGTAGGGCCCGACACGACCGGGATTTTGTAAAACATTACCAGCGAGGGCCTAGATGGGTTTGGTTAGGTTATATTACGTTATAGACGTAAACAATGTTCCCACCGATAAGTGGGGCCGAACCGCCAGGAATGTTGTGGAATACTACATTCGAGATGTTAGGTTGCCTTAGGTTGGGATATATAACTTTATAGGCTTATAAAATATTCGCACCGGGACGTACGGGACGACACGAACGGGATTCTGTAAAACATTACCAGCGAGGGTCTAGATGGGTTAGGTTAGGTAATATTACGATATAGACGTATATAATGTGCCCAGCGAGAAGTAGGGGCCGACCCGCCAGGAATGATGGAAAATACTACATCCGAGATGTTAGGTTGCCTTAGGTTAGGATATATAACGTTATAGACGTATATAATGTCCCCACAGAGAAGTAGGGCCCGACACGACCGGGATTTTGTAAAACATTACCAGCGAGGGCCTAGATGGGTTTGGTTAGGTTATATTACGTTATAGACGTAAACAATGTTCCCACCGATAAGTGGGGCCGAACCGCCAGGAATGTTGTGGAATACTACATTCGAGATGTTAGGTTGCCTTAGGTTGGGATATATAACTTTATAGGCTTATAAAATATTCGCACCGGGACGTACGGGACGACACGAACGGGATTCTGTAAAACATTACCAGCGAGGGTCTAGATGGGTTAGGTTAGGTAATATTACGATATAGACGTATATAATGTGCCCAGCGAGAAGTAGGGGCCGACCTGCCAGGAATGATGGAAAATACTACATCCGAGATGTTAGGTTCCCTTAGGTTAGGATATATAACGTTATAGACGTATATAATATCCGCACCGAGACGTACGGGACGACACGAACGGGATTCTGTAAAACATTACCAGCGAGGGTCTAGATGGGTTAGGTTAGGAAATATTACGATATAGACGTATATAATGTGCCCAACGAGAAGTAGGGCCGACCCGCCAGGAATGTTGAAAAATACTACATCCGAGATGTTAGGTTGCCTTAGGTTGGGATATATAACGTTATAGACGTATATAATATCCCCACCGGGAAGTACGGGCCGACACGACCGGGATTCTGAAAAACATTATCACCAAAGGGCAAAATGGGTTAGGTTAGGTTATATTACGTTATTGACGTTAACAATGTTCCCACCGAGAAGTGGTGCCGACCCACCAGGAATGTTGTGAAATACTACATTCGAGATGTTAGGTTGCCTTAGGTTAGGATATATAACGTTATAGACGCATATAATGTTCGCACAAAGACGTACGGAACGACACGAACGGGATTCTGTAAAACATTACCAGCGAGGGTCTAGATGGGTTAGGTTAGGTTATATTACGATATAGACGTATATAATGTGCCCACCGAGAAACAGGGGCCGACCCGCCAGGAATATTGGAAAATTCTACATGCGAGATGTTAAGTTGCCTTAGGCTAGGATTTATAACGTTATAGACGTATATAATGTCCGCAGCGAGACGTACGGGACGACATGACCGGGATTCTGTAAAACATTACCAGCGAGGGGCTAGATGGGATAGGTTAGGTTATATTACGTTATAGACGTATATAATCATCCCACCGAGAATTGGCGCCGACGCGCCAGGAATGTTGGAAAATACTACATGCGAGATGTTAAGTTGCCTTAGGTTAGGATACATAACGTTATAGACGTATATAATGTCCGCACCGAGACGTACCGGACGACACGAGCGAGATTCTACAAAACAATACCAGCTAGGGTCTAGATGGGTTAGGTTAGGTTATATTACGATATAGACGTAATAATGTTCCCACCGAGATTTAGGGGCTGACCCGCCAGGAATGTTGGAAAATTCTACATCCGAGATGTTAGGTTGTCTTAGGTTGGGATATACAATGTTATAGACGTATATAATGTCCGCACCGAGACGTACGGGACGACACGACCTGGATTCTGTAAAACATTACCAGCGAGGGGCTAGATGGGATACGTTAGGTTATATTACGTTATAGACGTATATAATGTTCCCACCGAGAATTGGCGCCGACCCGCCAGGAATGTTGTGAAAATACTACATCCGAGATATTAGTTGCCTCAGGCTAGGATATATAACGTTATAGACGTATATAATGTGCCCACCGAGAAGTACGGGCCGACACGACCAGGATTTTGTAAAACATTACCAGCGAGGTTCGAGATGGGTTAGGTTAGGTTATATTGCGATATAGACGTATATAATGTGCCCACCGAGAAGTAGGGGCCGACCCGCCAGGAATGTTGGAAAATACTACATCCGAGATATTAGTTGCCTTAGGCTAGGATGTATAAGGTTATAGACGTATATAATGTCCCCACCGAGAAGTACGGGCCGACACGACCGGGATTTTGTAAAACTTTACCAGCGAGGGTATAGATGGGTTAGGTTAGGTTATATTACGATACAGACGTATATAATGTGCCCAGCGAGAAGTAGGGGCCGACACGCCAGGAATGGTGGAAAATACTACATCCTAGATGTTAGGTTCCCTTAGGTTAGGATATATAACGTTATAGACGTATATAATGTCCACACAGAGAAGTAGGGCCCGACACGACCGGGATATTGTAAAACATTACCAGCGAGGGCCTAGATGGGTTTGGTTAGGTTATATCACGTTATAGACGTAAACAATGTTCCCACCGATAAGTGGGGCCGAACCGCCAGGAATGTTGTGAAATACTACATTCGAGATGTTAGGTTGCCTTAGGTTGGGATATATAACTTTATAGGCTTATATAATATCCGCACCGAGACGTACGGGACGACACGAACGGGATTCTGTAAAACATTACCAGCGAGGGTCTAGATGGGTTAGGTTAGGTAATATTACGATATAGACGTATATAATGTGCCCAACGAGAAGTAGGGCCGACCCGCCAGGAATGTTGGAAAACACTACATCCGAGATGTTAGGTTGCCTTAGGTTGGGATATATAATGTTATAGACGTATATAATATCCCCACCGGGAAGTACGGGCCGACACGACCGGGATTCTGAAAAACATTATCACCAAAGGGCAAAATGGATTAGGTTAGGTTATATTACGTTATAGACGTTAACAATGTTCCCACCGAGAAGTGGTGCCGACCCGCCAGGAATGTTGTGAAATACTACATTCGAGATGTTAGGTTGCCTTAGGTTAGGATATATAACGTTATAGACGCATATAATGTTCGCACAAAGACGTACGGAACGACACGAACGGGATTCAGTAAAACATTACCAGCGAGGGTCTAGATGGGTTAGGTTAGGTTATATTACGATATAGACGTATATAATGTGCCCACCGAGAAGCAGGGGCCGACCCGACAGGAATGTTGGAAAATTCTACATGCGAGACGTTAAGTTGCCTTAGGCTAGGATATATAACGTTATAGACGTATATAATGTCCGCATCGAGACGTACAGTACGACATGACCGGGATTCTGTAAAACATTACCAGCGAGGGGCTAGATGGGATAGGTTAGGTTATATTACGTTATAGACGTATATAATCTTCCCACCGAGAATTGGCGCCGACCCGCCAGGAATGTTGGAAAATACTACATCCGAGATGTTAGGTTGTCTTAGGTTGGGATATACAACGTTATAGACGTATATAATGTCCGCACCGAGACGTACGGGACGACACGACCTGGATTCTGTAAAACATTACCAGCGAGGGCCTAGATGGGTTTGGTTAGGTTATATTACGTTATAGACGTAAACAATGTTCCCACCGATAAGTGGGGCCGAACCGCCAGGAATGTTGTGGAATACTACATTCGAGATGTTAGGTTGCCTTAGGTTGGGATATATAACTTTATAGGCTTATATAATATTCGCACCGGGACGTACGGGACGACACGAACGGGATTCTGTAAAACATTACCAGCGAGGGTCTAGATGGGTTAGGTTAGGTAATATTACGATATAGACGTATATAATGTGCCCAGCGAGAAGTAGGGGCCGACCCGCCAGGAATGATGGAAAATACTACATCCGAGATGTTAGGTTGCCTTAGGTTAGGATATATAACGTTATAGACGTATATAATGTCCCCACAGAGAAGTAGGGCCCGACACGACCGGGATTTTGTAAAACATTACCAGCGAGGGCCTAGATGGGTTTGGTTAGGTTATATTACGTTATAGACGTAAACAATGTTCCCACCGATAAGTGGGGCCGAACCGCCAGGAATGTTGTGGAATACTACATTCGAGATGTTAGGTTGCCTTAGGTTGGGATATATAACTTTATAGGCTTATATAATATTCGCACCGGGACGTACGGGACGACACGAACGGGATTCTGTAAAACATTACCAGCGAGGGTCTAGATGGGTTAGGTTAGGTAATATTACGATATAGACGTATACAATGTGCCCAGCGAGAAGTAGGGGCCGACCCGCCAGGAATGATGGAAAATACTACATCCGAGATGTTAGGTTGCCTTAGGTTAGGATATATAACGTTATAGACGTATATAATGTCCCCACAGAGAAGTAGGGCCCGACACGACCGGGATTTTGTAAAACATTACCAGCGAGGGCCTAGATGGGTTTGGTTAGGTTATATTACGTTATAGACGTAAACAATGTTCCCACCGATAAGTGGGGCCGAACCGCCAGGAATGTTGTGGAATACTACATTCGAGATGTTAGGTTGCCTTAGGTTGGGATATATAACTTTATAGGCTTATAAAATATTCGCACCGGGACGTACGGGACGACACGAACGGGATTCTGTAAAACATTACCAGCGAGGGTCTAGATGGGTTAGGTTAGGTAATATTACGATATAGACGTATATAATGTGCCCAGCGAGAAGTAGGGGCCGACCTGCCAGGAATGATGGAAAATACTACATCCGAGATGTTAGGTTCCCTTAGGTTAGGATATATAACGTTATAGACGTATATAATATCCGCACCGAGACGTACGGGACGACACGAACGGGATTCTGTAAAACATTACCAGCGAGGGCCTAGATGGGTTTGGTTAGGTTATATTACGTTATAGACGTAAACAATGTTCCCACCGATAAGTGGGGCCGAACCGCCAGGAATGTTGTGGAATACTACATTCGAGATGTTAGGTTGCCTTAGGTTGGGATATATAACTTTATAGGCTTATATAATATTCGCACCGGGACGTACGGGACGACACGAACGGGATTCTGTAAAACATTACCAGCGAGGGTCTAGATGGGTTAGGTTAGGTAATATTACGATATAGACGTATATAATGTGCCCAGCGAGAAGTAGGGGCCGACCCGCCAGGAATGATGGAAAATACTACATCCGAGATGTTAGGTTGCCTTAGGTTAGGATATATAACGTTATAGACGTATATAATGTCCCCACAGAGAAGTAGGGCCCGACACGACCGGGATTTTGTAAAACATTACCAGCGAGGGCCTAGATGGGTTTGGTTAGGTTATATTACGTTATAGACGTAAACAATGTTCCCACCGATAAGTGGGGCCGAACCGCCAGGAATGTTGTGGAATACTACATTCGAGATGTTAGGTTGCCTTAGGTTGGGATATATAACTTTATAGGCTTATAAAATATTCGCACCGGGACGTACGGGACGACACGAACGGGATTCTGTAAAACATTACCAGCGAGGGTCTAGATGGGTTAGGTTAGGTAATATTACGATATAGACGTATATAATGTGCCCAGCGAGAAGTAGGGGCCGACCTGCCAGGAATGATGGAAAATACTACATCCGAGATGTTAGGTTCCCTTAGGTTAGGATATATAACGTTATAGACGTATATAATATCCGCACCGAGACGTACGGGACGACACGAACGGGATTCTGTAAAACATTACCAGCGAGGGTCTAGATGGGTTAGGTTAGGAAATATTACGATATAGACGTATATAATGTGCCCAACGAGAAGTAGGGCCGACCCGCCAGGAATGTTGAAAAATACTACATCCGAGATGTTAGGTTGCCTTAGGTTGGGATATATAACGTTATAGACGTATATAATATCCCCACCGGGAAGTACGGGCCGACACGACCGGGATTCTGAAAAACATTATCACCAAAGGGCAAAATGGGTTAGGTTAGGTTATATTACGTTATTGACGTTAACAATGTTCCCACCGAGAAGTGGTGCCGACCCGCCAGGAATGTTGTGAAATACTACATTCGAGATGTTAGGTTGCCTTAGGTTAGGATATATAACGTTATAGACGCATATAATGTTCGCACAAAGACGTACGGAACGACACGAACGGGATTCTGTAAAACATTACCAGCGAGGGTCTAGATGGGTTAGGTTAGGTTATATTACGATATAGACGTATATAATGTGCCCACCGAGAAGCAGGGGCCGACCCGCCAGGAATATTGGAAAATTCTACATGCGAGATGTTAAGTTGCCTTAGGCTAGGATATATAACGTTTTAGACGTATATAATGTCCGCACCGAGACGTACGGTACGACAAGAACGGGATTCTGTAAAACATTACCAGCGAGGGGCTAGATGAGGTAGGTTATGTTATATTACGTTATAGACGTAATAATGTTCCCACCGAGAATTGGCGCCGACCCGCCAGGAATGTTGGAAAATACTACATTCGAGATGTTAGGTTGCCTTAGGTTGGGATATATAACGTTATAGACGTATATAATATCCCCACCGGGAAGTACGGTCCGACACGACCGGGATTCCGAAAAACATTATCACCAAAGGGCAAAATGGGTTAGGTTAGGTTATATTACGTTATAGACGTTAACAATGTTCCCACCGAGAAGTGGTGCCGACCCGCCAGGAATGTTGTGAAATACTACATTCGAGATGTTAGGTTGCCTTAGGTTAGGATATATAACGTTATAGACGCATATAATGTTAGCACAAAGACGTACGGAACGACACGAACGGGATTCAGTAAAACATTACCAGCGAGGGTCTAGATGGGTTAGGTTAGGTTATATTACGATATAGACGTATATAATGTGCCCACCGAGAAGCAGGGGCCGACCCGCCAGGAATATTGGAAAATTCTACATGCGAGATGTTAAGTTGCCTTAGGCTAGGATTTATAACGTCATAGACGTATATAATGTCCCCAGCGAGACGTACGGGACGACATGACCGGGATTCTGTAAAACATTACCAGCGAGGGGCTAGATGGGATAGGTTAGGTTATATTACGTTATAGACGAATATAATCTTCCCACCGAGAATTGGCTCCGACGCGCCAGGAATGTTGGAAAATAATACATGCGAGATGTTAAGTTGCCTTAGGTTAGGATACATAACGTTATAGACGTATATAATGTCCGCACCGAGACGTACCGGACGACACGAGCGAGATTCTACAAAACAATACCAGCTAGGGTCTAGATGGGTTAGGTTAGGTTATATTACGATATAGACGTAATAATGTTCCCACCGAGATTTAGGGGCTGACCCGCCAGGAATGTTGGAAAATTCTACATCCGAGATGTTAGGTTGTCTTAGGTTGGGATATACAATGTTATAGACGTATATAATGTCCGCACCGAGACGTACGGGACGACACGACCTGGATTCTGTAAAACATTACCAGCGAGGGGCTAGATGGGATACGTTAGGTTATATTACGTTATAGACGTATATAATGTTCCCACCGAGAATTGGCGCCGACCCGCCAGGAATGTTGTGAAAATACTACATCCGAGATATTAGTTGCCTCAGGCTAGGATATATA
The DNA here is from genome assembly GCA_963969225.1 of Xylocopa violacea. Lineage (NCBI taxonomy): Eukaryota > Metazoa > Arthropoda > Insecta > Hymenoptera > Apidae > Xylocopa > Xylocopa violacea. The sequence goes on from CAXAJV010000761.1 coordinate 7,200,611, forward strand.
ACGTTATAGACGTATATAATGTGCCCACCGAGAAGTACGGGCCGACACGACCAGGATTTTGTAAAACATTACCAGCGAGGTTCGAGATGGGTTAGGTTAGGTTATATTGCGATATAGACGTATATAATGTGCCCACCGAGAAGTAGGGGCCGACCCGCCAGGAATGTTGGAAAATACTACATCCGAGATATTAGTTGCCTTAGGCTAGGATGTATAAGGTTATAGACGTATATAATGTCCCCACCGAGAAGTACGGGCCGACACGACCGGGATTTTGTAAAACTTTACCAGCGAGGGTATAGATGGGTTAGGTTAGGTTATATTACGATACAGACGTATATAATGTGCCCAGCGAGAAGTAGGGGCCGACACGCCAGGAATGGTGGAAAATACTACATCCTAGATGTTAGGTTCCCTTAGGTTAGGATATATAACGTTATAGACGTATATAATGTCCCCACAGAGAAGTAGGGCCCGACACGACCGGGATATTGTAAAACATTACCAGCGAGGGCCTAGATGGGTTTGGTTAGGTTATATCACGTTATAGACGTAAACAATGTTCCCACCGATAAGTGGGGCCGAACCGCCAGGAATGTTGTGAAATACTACATTCGAGATGTTAGGTTGCCTTAGGTTGGGATATATAACTTTATAGGCTTATATAATATCCGCACCGAGACGTACGGGACGACACGAACGGGATTCTGTAAAACATTACCAGCGAGGGTCTAGATGGGTTAGGTTAGGTAATATTACGATATAGACGTATATAATGTGCCCAACGAGAAGTAGGGCCGACCCGCCAGGAATGTTGGAAAACACTACATCCGAGATGTTAGGTTCCCTTAGGTTGGGATATATAACGTTATAGACGTATATAATATCCCCACCGGGAAGTACGGGCGGACACGACCGGGATTCTGAAAAACATTATCACCAAAGGGCAAAATGGATTAGGTTAGTTTATATTACGTTATAGACGTTAACAATGTTCCCACCGAGAAGTGGTGCCGACCCGCCAGGAATGTTGTGAAATACTACATTCGAGATGTTAGGTTGCCTTAGGTTAGGATATATAACGTTATAGACGCATATAATGTTCGCACAAAGACGTACGGAACGACACGAACGGGATTCAGTAAAACATTACCAGCGAGGGTCTAGATGGGTTAGGTTAGGTTATATTACGATATAGACGTATATAATGTGCCCACCGAGAAGCAGGGGCCGACCCGCCAGGAATGTTGGAAAATTCTACATGCGAGACGTTAAGTTGCCTTAGGCTAGGATATATAACGTTATAGACGTATATAATGTCCGCACCGAGACGTACAGTACGACATGACCGGGATTCTGTAAAACATTACCAGCGAGGGGCTAGATGGTATAGGTTAGGTTATATTACGTTATAGACGTATATAATCTTCCCACCGAGAATTGGCGCCGACCCGCCAGGAATGTTGGAAAATACTACATCCGAGATGTTAGGTTGTCTTAGGTTGGGATATACAACGTTATAGACGTATATAATGTCCGCACCGAGACGTACGGGACGACACGACCTGGATTCTGTAAAACATTACCAGCGAGGGCCTAGATGGGTTTGGTTAGGTTATATTACGTTATAGACGTAAACAATGTTCCCACCGATAAGTGGGGCCGAACCGCCAGGAATGTTGTGGAATACTACATTCGAGATGTTAGGTTGCCTTAGGTTGGGATATATAACTTTATAGGCTTATATAATATTCGCACCGGGACGTACGGGACGACACGAACGGGATTCTGTAAAACATTACCAGCGAGGGTCTAGATGGGTTAGGTTAGGTAATATTACGATATAGACGTATATAATGTGCCCAGCGAGAAGTAGGGGCCGACCCGCCAGGAATGATGGAAAATACTACATCCGAGATGTTAGGTTGCCTTAGGTTAGGATATATAACGTTATAGACGTATATAATGTCCCCACAGAGAAGTAGGGCCCGACACGACCGGGATTTTGTAAAACATTACCAGCGAGGGCCTAGATGGGTTTGGTTAGGTTATATTACGTTATAGACGTAAACAATGTTCCCACCGATAAGTGGGGCCGAACCGCCAGGAATGTTGTGGAATACTACATTCGAGATGTTAGGTTGCCTTAGGTTGGGATATATAACTTTATAGGCTTATAAAATATTCGCACCGGGACGTACGGGACGACACGAACGGGATTCTGTAAAACATTACCAGCGAGGGTCTAGATGGGTTAGGTTAGGTAATATTACGATATAGACGTATATAATGTGCCCAGCGAGAAGTAGGGGCCGACCTGCCAGGAATGATGGAAAATACTACATCCGAGATGTTAGGTTCCCTTAGGTTAGGATATATAACGTTATAGACGTATATAATATCCGCACCGAGACGTACGGGACGACACGAACGGGATTCTGTAAAACATTACCAGCGAGGGTCTAGATGGGTTAGGTTAGGAAATATTACGATATAGACGTATATAATGTGCCCAACGAGAAGTAGGGCCGACCCGCCAGGAATGTTGAAAAATACTACATCCGAGATGTTAGGTTGCCTTAGGTTGGGATATATAACGTTATAGACGTATATAATATCCCCACCGGGAAGTACGGGCCGACACGACCGGGATTCTGAAAAACATTATCACCAAAGGGCAAAATGGGTTAGGTTAGGTTATATTACGTTATTGACGTTAACAATGTTCCCACCGAGAAGTGGTGCCGACCCGCCAGGAATGTTGTGAAATACTACATTCGAGATGTTAGGTTGCCTTAGGTTAGGATATATAACGTTATAAACGCATATAATGTTCGCACAAGGACGTACGGAACGACACGAACGGGATTCTGTAAAACATTACCAGCGAGGGTCTAGATGGGTTAGGTTAGGTTATATTACGATATAGACGTATATAATGTGCCCACCGAGAAGCAGGGGCCGACCCGCCAGGAATATTGGAAAATTCTACATGCGAGATGTTAAGTTGCCTTAGGCTAGGATATATAACGTTTTAGACGTATATAATGTCCGCACCGAGACGTACGGTACGACAAGAACGGGATTCTGTAAAACATTACCAGCGAGGGGCTAGATGAGGTAGGTTATGTTATATTACGTTATAGACGTAATAATGTTCCCACCGAGAATTGGCGCCGACCCGCCAGGAATGTTGGAAAATACTACATTCGAGATGTTAGGTTGCCTTAGGTTGGGATATATAACGTTATAGACGTATATAATATCCCCACCGGGAAGTACGGTCCGACACGACCGGGATTCCGAAAAACATTATCACCAAAGGGCAAAATGGGTTAGGTTAGGTTATATTACGTTATAGACGTTAACAATGTTCCCACCGAGAAGTGGTGCCGACCCGCCAGGAATGTTGTGAAATACTACATTCGAGATGTTAGGTTGCCTTAGGTTAGGATATATAACGTTATAGACGCATATAATGTTCGCACAAAGACGTACGGAACGACACGAACGGGATTCTGTAAAACATTACCAGCGAGGGTCTAGATGGGTTAGGTTAGGTTATATTACGATATAGACGTATATAATGTGCCCACCGAGAAGCAGGGGCCGACCCGCCAGGAATATTGGAAAATTCTACATGCGAGATGTTAAGTTGCCTTAGGCTAGGATTTATAACGTCATAGACGTATATAATGTCCCCAGCGAGACGTACGGGACGACATGACCGGGATTCTGTAAGACATTACCAGCGAGGGGCTAGATGGGATAGGTTAGGTTATATTACGTTATAGACGTATATAATCTTCCCACCGAGAATTGGCTCCGACGCGCCAGGAATGTTGGAAAATAATACATGCGAGATGTTAAGTTGCCTTAGGTTAGGATACATAACGTTATAGACGTATATAATGTCCGCACCGAGACGTAACGGACGACACGAACGAGATTCTACAAAACAATACCAGCTAGGGTCTAGATGGGTTAGGTTAGGTTATATTACGATATAGACGTAATAATGTTCCCACCGAGATTTAGGGGCCGACCCGCCAGGAATGTTGGAAAATTCTACATCCGAGATGTTAGGTTGTCTTAGGTTGGGATATACAACGTTATAGACGTATATAATGTCCGCACCGAGACGTACGGGACGACACGACCTGGATTCTGTAAAACATTACCAGCGAGGGGCTAGATGGGATAGGTTAGGTTATATTGCGATATAGACGTATATAATGTGCCCACCGAGAAGTAGGGGCCGACCCGCCAGGAATGTTGGAAAATACTACATCCGAGATATTAGTTGCCTTAGGCTAGGATATATAAGGTTATAGACGTATATAATGACCCCACCGAGAAGTACGTGCCGACACGACCGGGATTTTGTAAAACTTTACCAGCGAGGGTCTAGATGGGTTAGGTTAGGTTATATTACGATACAGACGTATATAATGTGCCCAGCGAGAAGTAGGGGCCGACACGCCAGGAATGTTGGAAAATACTACATCCGAGATGTTAGGTTCCCTTAGGTTAGGATATATAACGTTATAGACGTATATAATGTCCCCACAGAGAAGTAGGGCCCGACACGACCGGGATATTGTAAAACATTACCAGCGAGGGCCTAGATGGGTTTGGTTAGGTTATATTACGTTATAGACGTAAACAATGTTCCCACCGATAAGTGGGGCCGAACCGCCAGGAATGTTGTGAAATACTACATTCGAGATGTTAGGTTGCCTTAGGTTGGGATATATAACGTTATAGACGTATATAATGTCCGCACCGAGACGTACGGTACGACATGACCGGGATTCTGTAAAACATTACCAGCGAGGGGCTAGATGGGATAGGTTAGGTTATATTACGTTATAGACGTATATAATCTTCCCACCGAGAATTGGCTCCGACGCGCCAGGAATGTTGGAAAATAATACATGCGAGATGTTAAGTTGCCTTAGGTTAGGATACATAACGTTATAGACGTATATAATGTCCGCACCGAGACGTACGGGACGACACGAACGAGATTCTACAAAACAATACCAGCTAGGGTCTAGATGGGTTAGGTTAGGTTATATTACGATATAGACGTAATAATGTTCCCACCGAGATTTAGGGGCCGACCCGCCAGGAATGTTGGAAAATTCTACATCCGAGATGTTAGGTTGTCTTAGGTTGGGATATACAACGTTATAGACGTATATAATGTCCGCACCGAGACGTACGGGACGACACGACCTGGATTCTGTAAAACATTACCAGCGAGGGGCTAGATGGGATAGGTTAGGTTATATTGCGATATAGACGTATATAATGTGCCCACCGAGAAGTAGGGGCCGACCCGCCAGGAATGTTGGAAAATACTACATCCGAGATATTAGTTGCCTTAGGCTAGGATATATAAGGTTATAGACGTATATAATGTCCCCACCGAGAAGTACGTGCCGACACGACCGGGATTTTGTAAAACTTTACCAGCGAGGGTCTAGATGGGTTAGGTTAGGTTATATTACGATACAGACGTATATAATGTGCCCAGCGAGAAGTAGGGGCCGACACGCCAGGAATGTTGGAAAATACTACATCCGAGATGTTAGGTTCCCTTAGGTTAGGATATATAACGTTATAGACGTATATAATGTCCCCACAGAGAAGTAGGTCCCGACACGACCGGGATATTGTAAAACATTACCAGCGAGGGCCTAGATGGGTTTGGTTAGGTTATATTACGTTATAGACGTAAACAATGTTCCCACCGATAAGTGGGGCCGAACCGCCAGGAATGTTGTGGAATACTACATTCGAGATGTTAGGTTGCCTTAGGTTGGGATATATAACTTTATAGGCTTATATAATATTCGCACCGGGACGTACGGGACGACACGAACGGGATTCTGTAAAACATTACCAGCGAGGGTCTAGATGGGTTAGGTTAGGTAATATTACGATATAGACGTATATAATGTGCCCAGCGAGAAGTAGGGGCCGACCCGCCAGGAATGATGGAAAATACTACATCCGAGATGTTAGGTTGCCTTAGGTTAGGATATATAACGTTATAGACGTATATAATGTCCCCACAGAGAAGTAGGGCCCGACACGACCGGGATTTTGTAAAACATTACCAGCGAGGGCCTAGATGGGTTTGGTTAGGTTATATTACGTTATAGACGTAAACAATGTTCCCACCGATAAGTGGGGCCGAACCGCCAGGAATGTTGTGGAATACTACATTCGAGATGTTAGGTTGCCTTAGGTTGGGATATATAACTTTATAGGCTTATAAAATATTCGCACCGGGACGTACGGGACGACACGAACGGGATTCTGTAAAACATTACCAGCGAGGGTCTAGATGGGTTAGGTTAGGTAATATTACGATATAGACGTATATAATGTGCCCAGCGAGAAGTAGGGGCCGACCTGCCAGGAATGATGGAAAATACTACATCCGAGATGTTAGGTTCCCTTAGGTTAGGATATATAACGTTATAGACGTATATAATATCCGCACCGAGACGTACGGGACGACACGAACGGGATTCTGTAAAACATTACCAGCGAGGGCCTAGATGGGTTTGGTTAGGTTATATTACGTTATAGACGTAAACAATGTTCCCACCGATAAGTGGGGCCGAACCGCCAGGAATGTTGTGGAATACTACATTCGAGATGTTAGGTTGCCTTAGGTTGGGATATATAACTTTATAGGCTTATATAATATTCGCACCGGGACGTACGGGACGACACGAACGGGATTCTGTAAAACATTACCAGCGAGGGTCTAGATGGGTTAGGTTAGGTAATATTACGATATAGACGTATATAATGTGCCCAGCGAGAAGTAGGGGCCGACCCGCCAGGAATGATGGAAAATACTACATCCGAGATGTTAGGTTGCCTTAGGTTAGGATATATAACGTTATAGACGTATATAATGTCCCCACAGAGAAGTAGGGCCCGACACGACCGGGATTTTGTAAAACATTACCAGCGAGGGCCTAGATGGGTTTGGTTAGGTTATATTACGTTATAGACGTAAACAATGTTCCCACCGATAAGTGGGGCCGAACCGCCAGGAATGTTGTGGAATACTACATTCGAGATGTTAGGTTGCCTTAGGTTGGGATATATAACTTTATAGGCTTATAAAATATTCGCACCGGGACGTACGGGACGACACGAACGGGATTCTGTAAAACATTACCAGCGAGGGTCTAGATGGGTTAGGTTAGGTAATATTACGATATAGACGTATATAATGTGCCCAGCGAGAAGTAGGGGCCGACCTGCCAGGAATGATGGAAAATACTACATCCGAGATGTTAGGTTCCCTTAGGTTAGGATATATAACGTTATAGACGTATATAATATCCGCACCGAGACGTACGGGACGACACGAACGGGATTCTGTAAAACATTACCAGCGAGGGTCTAGATGGGTTAGGTTAGGAAATATTACGATATAGACGTATATAATGTGCCCAACGAGAAGTAGGGCCGACCCGCCAGGAATGTTGAAAAATACTACATCCGAGATGTTAGGTTGCCTTAGGTTGGGATATATAACGTTATAGACGTATATAATATCCCCACCGGGAAGTACGGGCCGACACGACCGGGATTCTGAAAAACATTATCACCAAAGGACAAAATGGGTTAGGTTAGGTTATATTACGTTATTGACGTTAACAATGTTCCCACCGAGAAGTGGTGCCGACCCGCCAGGAATGTTGTGAAATACTACATTCGAGATGTTAGGTTGCCTTAGGTTAGGATATATAACGTTATAGACGCATATAATGTTCGCACAAAGACGTACGGAACGACACGAACGGGATTCTGTAAAACATTACCAGCGAGGGTCTAGATGGGTTAGGTTAGGTTATATTACGATATAGACGTATATAATGTGCCCACCGAGAAGCAGGGGCCGACCCGCCAGGAATATTGGAAAATTCTACATGCGAGATGTTAAGTTGCCTTAGGCTAGGATATATAACGTTTTAGACGTATATAATGTCCGCACCGAGACGTACGGTACGACAAGAACGGGATTCTGTAAAACATTACCAGCGAGGGGCTAGATGAGGTAGGTTATGTTATATTACGTTATAGACGTAATAATGTTCCCACCGAGAATTGGCGCCGACCCGCCAGGAATGTTGGAAAATACTACATTCGAGATGTTAGGTTGCCTTAGGTTGGGATATATAACGTTATAGACGTATATAATATCCCCACCGGGAAGTACGGTCCGACACGACCGGGATTCCGAAAAACATTATCACCAAAGGGCAAAATGGGTTAGGTTAGGTTATATTACGTTATAGACGTTAACAATGTTCCCACCGAGAAGTGGTGCCGACCCGCCAGGAATGTTGTGAAATACTACATTCGAGATGTTAGGTTGCCTTAGGTTAGGATATATAACGTTATAGACGCATATAATGTTAGCACAAAGACGTACGGAACGACACGAACGGGATTCAGTAAAACATTACCAGCGAGGGTCTAGATGGGTTAGGTTAGGTTATATTACGATATAGACGTATATAATGTGCCCACCGAGAAGCAGGGGCCGACCCGCCAGGAATATTGGAAAATTCTACATGCGAGATGTTAAGTTGCCTTAGGCTAGGATTTATAACGTCATAGACGTATATAATGTCCCCAGCGAGACGTACGGGACGACATGACCGGGATTCTGTAAAACATTACCAGCGAGGGGCTAGATGGGATAGGTTAGGTTATATTACGTTATAGACGTATATAATCTTCCCACCGAGAATTGGCTCCGACGCGCCAGGAATGTTGGAAAATAATACATGCGAGATGTTAAGTTGCCTTAGGTTAGGATACATAACGTTATAGACGTATATAATGTCCGCACCGAGACGTACCGGACGACACGAGCGAGATTCTACAAAACAATACCAGCTAGGGTCTAGATGGGTTAGGTTAGGTTATATTACGATATAGACGTAATAATGTTCCCACCGAGATTTAGGGGCTGACCCGCCAGGAATGTTGGAAAATTCTACATCCGAGATGTTAGGTTGTCTTAGGTTGGGATATACAATGTTATAGACGTATATAATGTCCGCACCGAGACGTACGGGACGACACGACCTGGATTCTGTAAAACATTACCAGCGAGGGGCTAGATGGGATACGTTAGGTTATATTACGTTATAGACGTATATAATGTTCCCACCGAGAATTGGCGCCGACCCGCCAGGAATGTTGTGAAAATACTACATCCGAGATATTAGTTGCCTCAGGCTAGGATATATAACGTTATAGACGTATATAATGTGCCCACCGAGAAGTACGGGCCGACACGACCAGGATTTTGTAAAACATTACCAGCGAGGTTCGAGATGGGTTAGGTTAGGTTATATTGCGATATAGACGTATATAATGTGCCCACCGAGAAGTAGGGGCCGACCCGCCAGGAATGTTGGAAAATACTACATCCGAGATATTAGTTGCCTTAGGCTAGGATGTATAAGGTTATAGACGTATATAATGTCCCCACCGAGAAGTACGGGCCGACACGACCGGGATTTTGTAAAACTTTACCAGCGAGGGTATAGATGGGTTAGGTTAGGTTATATTACGATACAGACGTATATAATGTGCCCAGCGAGAAGTAGGGGCCGACACGCCAGGAATGGTGGAAAATACTACATCCTAGATGTTAGGTTCCCTTAGGTTAGGATATATAACGTTATAGACGTATATAATGTCCCCACAGAGAAGTAGGGCCCGACACGACCGGGATATTGTAAAACATTACCAGCGAGGGCCTAGATGGGTTTGGTTAGGTTATATCACGTTATAGACGTAAACAATGTTCCCACCGATAAGTGGGGCCGAACCGCCAGGAATGTTGTGAAATACTACATTCGAGATGTTAGGTTGCCTTAGGTTGGGATATATAACTTTATAGGCTTATATAATATCCGCACCGAGACGTACGGGACGACACGAACGGGATTCTGTAAAACATTACCAGCGAGGGTCTAGATGGGTTAGGTTAGGTAATATTACGATATAGACGTATATAATGTGCCCAACGAGAAGTAGGGCCGACCCGCCAGGAATGTTGGAAAACACTACATCCGAGATGTTAGGTTCCCTTAGGTTGGGATATATAACGTTATAGACGTATATAATATCCCCACCGGGAAGTACGGGCCGACACGACCGGGATTCTGAAAAACATTATCACCAAAGGGCAAAATGGATTAGGTTAGTTTATATTACGTTATAGACGTTAACAATGTTCCCACCGAGAAGTGGTGCCGACCCGCCAGGAATGTTGTGAAATACTACATTCGAGATGTTAGGTTGCCTTAGGTTAGGATATATAACGTTATAGACGCATATAATGTTCGCACAAAGACGTACGGAACGACACGAACGGGATTCAGTAAAACATTACCAGCGAGGGTCTAGATGGGTTAGGTTAGGTTATATTACGATATAGACGTATATAATGTGCCCACCGAGAAGCAGGGGCCGACCCGCCAGGAATGTTGGAAAATTCTACATGCGAGACGTTAAGTTGCCTTAGGCTAGGATATATAACGTTATAGACGTATATAATGTCCGCACCGAGACGTACAGTACGACATGACCGGGATTCTGTAAAACATTACCAGCGAGGGGCTAGATGGTATAGGTTAGGTTATATTACGTTATAGACGTATATAATCTTCCCACCGAGAATTGGCGCCGACCCGCCAGGAATGTTGGAAAATACTACATCCGAGATGTTAGGTTGTCTTAGGTTGGGATATACAACGTTATAGACGTATATAATGTCCGCACCGAGACGTACGGGACGACACGACCTGGATTCTGTAAAACATTACCAGCGAAGGTCTAGATGGGTTAGGTTAGGTTATATTACGATATAGACGTATATAATGTGCCCACCGAGAAGCAGGGGCCGACCCGCCAGGAATATTGGAAAATTCTACATGCGAGATGTTAAGTTGCCTTAGGCTAGGATATATAACGTTTTAGACGTATATAATGTCCGCACCGAGACGTACGGTACGACAAGAACGGGATTCTGTAAAACATTACCAGCGAGGGGCTAGATGAGGTAGGTTATGTTATATTACGTTATAGACGTAATAATGTTCCCACCGAGAATTGGCGCCGACCCGCCAGGAATGTTGGAAAATACTACATTCGAGATGTTAGGTTGCCTTAGGTTGGGATATATAACGTTATAGACGTATATAATATCCCCACCGGGAAGTACGGTCCGACACGACCGGGATTCCGAAAAACATTATCACCAAAGGGCAAAATGGGTTAGGTTAGGTTATATTACGTTATAGACGTTAACAATGTTCCCACCGAGAAGTGGTGCCGACCCGCCAGGAATGTTGTGAAATACTACATTCGAGATGTTAGGTTGCCTTAGGTTAGGATATATAACGTTATAGACGCATATAATGTTCGCACAAAGACGTACGGAACGACACGAACGGGATTCTGTAAAACATTACCAGCGAGGGTCTAGATGGGTTAGGTTAGGTTATATTACGATATAGACGTATATAATGTGCCCACCGAGAAGCAGGGGCCGACCCGCCAGGAATATTGGAAAATTCTACATGCGAGATGTTAAGTTGCCTTAGGCTAGGATTTATAACGTCATAGACGTATATAATGTCCCCAGCGAGACGTACGGGACGACATGACCGGGATTCTGTAAGACATTACCAGCGAGGGGCTAGATGGGATAGGTTAGGTTATATTACGTTATAGACGTATATAATCTTCCCACCGAGAATTGGCTCCGACGCGCCAGGAATGTTGGAAAATAATACATGCGAGATGTTAAGTTGCCTTAGGTTAGGATACATAACGTTATAGACGTATATAATGTCCGCACCGAGACGTAACGGACGACACGAACGAGATTCTACAAAACAATACCAGCTAGGGTCTAGATGGGTTAGGTTAGGTTATATTACGATATAGACGTAATAATGTTCCCACCGAGATTTAGGGGCCGACCCGCCAGGAATGTTGGAAAATTCTACATCCGAGATGTTAGGTTGTCTTAGGTTGGGATATACAACGTTATAGACGTATATAATGTCCGCACCGAGACGTACGGGACGACACGACCTGGATTCTGTAAAACATTACCAGCGAGGGGCTAGATGGGATAGGTTAGGTTATATTGCGATATAGACGTATATAATGTGCCCACCGAGAAGTAGGGGCCGACCCGCCAGGAATGTTGGAAAATACTACATCCGAGATATTAGTTGCCTTAGGCTAGGATATATAAGGTTATAGACGTATATAATGTCCCCACCGAGAAGTACGTGCCGACACGACCGGGATTCTGTAAAACTTTACCAGCGAGGGTCTAGATGGGTTAGGTTAGGTTATATTACGATACAGACGTATATAATGTGCCCAGCGAGAAGTAGGGGCCGACACGCCAGGAATGTTGGAAAATACTACATCCGAGATGTTAGGTTCCCTTAGGTTAGGATATATAACGTTATAGACGTATATAATGTCCCCACAGAGAAGTAGGGCCCGACACGACCGGGATATTGTAAAACATTACCAGCGAGGGCCTAGATGGGTTTGGTTAGGTTATATTACGTTATAGACGTAAACAATGTTCCCACCGATAAGTGGGGCCGAACCGCCAGGAATGTTGTGAAATACTACATTCGAGATGTTAGGTTGCCTTAGGTTGGGATATATAACGTTATAGACGTATATAATGTCCGCACCGAGACGTACGGTACGACATGACCGGGATTCTGTAAAACATTACCAGCGAGGGGCTAGATGGGATAGGTTAGGTTATATTACGTTATAGACGTATATAATCTTCCCACCGAGAATTGGCGCCGACCCGCCAGGAATGTTGGAAAATACTACATGCGAGATGTTAAGTTGCCTTAGGTTAGGATACACAACGTTACAGACGTATATAATGTCCGCACCGAGACGTACGGGACGACACGAACGAGATTCTACAAAACAATACCAGCTAGGGTCTAGATGGGTTAGGTTAGGTTATATTACGATATAGACGTAATAATGTTCCCACCGAGATTTAGGGGCCGACCCGCCAGGAATGTTGGAAAATTCTACATCCGAGATGTTAGGTTGTCTTAGGTTGGGATATACAACGTTATAGACGTATATAATGTCCGCACCGAGACGTACGGGACGACACGACCTGGATTCTGTAAAACATTACCAGCGAGGGGCTAGATGGGATAGGTTAGGTTATATTGCGATATAGACGTATATAATGTGCCCACCGAGAAGTAGGGGCCGACCCGCCAGGAATGTTGGAAAATACTACATCCGAGATATTAGTTGCCTTAGGCTAGGATATATAAGGTTATAGACGTATATAATGTCCCCACCGAGAAGTACGTGCCGACACGACCGGGATTTTGTAAAACTTTACCAGCGAGGGTCTAGATGGGTTAGGTTAGGTTATATTACGATACAGACGTATATAATGTGCCCAGCGAGAAGTAGGGGCCGACACGCCAGGAATGTTGGAAAATACTACATCCGAGATGTTAGGTTCCCTTAGGTTAGGATATATAACGTTATAGACGTATATAATGTCCCCACAGAGAAGTAGGTCCCGACACGACCGGGATATTGTAAAACATTACCAGCGAGGGCCTAGATGGGTTTGGTTAGGTTATATTACGTTATAGACGTAAACAATGTTCCCACCGATAAGTGGGGCCGAACCGCCAGGAATGTTGTGAAATACTACATTCGAGATGTTAGGTTGCCTTAGGTTGGGATATATAACGTTATAGACGTATATAATGTCCGCACCGAGACGTACGGTACGACATGACCGGGATTCTGTAAAACATTACCAGCGAGGGGCTAGATGGGATAGGTTAGGTTATATTACGTTATAGACGTATATAATCTTCCCACCGAGAATTGGCGCCGACCCGCCAGGAATGTTGGAAAATACTACATGCGAGATGTTAAGTTGCCTTAGGTTAGGATACACAACGTTACAGACGTATATAATGTCCGCACCGAGACGTACGGGACGACACGAACGAGATTCTACAAAACAATACCAGCTAGGGTCTAGATGGGTTAGGTTAGGTTATATTACGTTATAGACGTATATAATGTTCCCACCGAGAATTGGCGCCGACCCGCCAGGAATGTTGTGAAAATACTACATCCGAGATATTAGTTGCCTCAGGCTAGGATATATAACGTTATAGACGTATATAATGTCCCCACCGAGAAGTACGGGCCGACACGACCAGGATTTTGTAAAACATTACCAGCGAGGTTCGAGATGGGTTAGGTTAGGTTATATTGCGATATAGACGTATATAATGTGCCCATCGAGAAGTAGGGGCCGACCCGCCAGGAATGTTGGAAAATACTACATCCGAGATATTAGTTGCCTTAGGCTAGGATGTATAAGGTTATAGACGTATATAATGTCCCCACCGAGAAGTACGGGCCGACACGACCGGGATTTTGTAAAACTTTACCAGCGAGGGTCTAGATGGGTTAGGTTAGGTTATATTACGATACAGACGTATACAATGTGCCCAGCGAGAAGTAGGGGCCGACACGCCAGGAATGTTGGAAAATACTACATCCTAGATGTTAGGTTCCCTTAGGTTAGGATATATAACGTTATAGACGTATATAATGTCCCCACAGAGAAGTAGGGCCCGACACGACCGGGATATTGTAAAACATTACCAGCGAGGGCCTAGATGGGTTTGGTTAGGTTATATTACGTTATAGACGTAAACAATGTTCCCACCGATAAGTGGGGCCGAACCGCCAGGAATGTTGTGAAATACTACATTCGAGATGTTAGGTTGCCTTAGGTTGGGATATATAACTTTATAGGCTTATATAATATCCGCACCGGGACGTACGGGACGACACGAACGGGATTCTGTAAAACATTACGAGCGAGGGTCTAGATAGGTTAGGTTAGGTAATATTACGATATAGACGTATATAATGTGCCCAGCGAGAAGTAGGGGCCGCCCCGTCAGGAATGATGGAAAATACTACATCCGAGATGTTAGGTTCTCTTAGGTTAGGATATATAACGTTATAGACGTATATAATATCCGCACCGAGACGTACGGGACGACACGAACGGGATTCTGTAAAACATTACCAGCGAGGGTCTAGATGGGTTAGGTTAGGAAGTATTACTATATAGACGTATATAATGTGCCCAACGAGAAGTAGGGCCGACCCGCCAGGAATGTTGAAAAATACTACATCCGAGATGTTAGGTTGCCTTAGGTTGGTATATATAACGTTATAGACGTATATAATATCCCCACCGGGAAGTACGGGCCGACACGACCGGGATTCTGAAAAACATTATCACCAAAGGGCAAAATGGGTTAGGTTAGGTTATATTACGTTATAGACGTTAACAATGTTCCCACCGAGAAGTAGTGCCGACCCGCCAGGAATGTTGTGAAATACTACATTCGAGATGTTAGGTTGCCTTAGGTTAGGATATATAACGTTATAGACGCATATAATGTTCGCACAAAGACGTACGGAACGACACGAACGGGATTCTGTAAAACATTACCAGCGAGGGTCTAGATGGGTTAGGTTAGGTTATATTACGATATAGACGTATATAATGTGCCCACCGAGAAGCAGGGGCCGACCCGCCAGGAATATTGGAAAATTCTACATGCGAGATGTTAAGTTGCCTTAGGCTAGGATATATAACGTTTTAGACGTATATAATGTCCGCACCGAGACGTACGGTACGACAAGAACGGGATTCTGTAAAACATTACCAGCGAGGGGCTAGATGAGGTAGGTTATGTTATATTACGTTATAGACGTAATAATGTTCCCACCGAGAATTGGCGCCGACCCGCCAGGAATGTTGGAAAATACTACATTCGAGATGTTAGGTTGCCTTAGGTTGGGATATATAACGTTATAGACGTATATAATATCCCCACCGGGAAGTACGGTCCGACACGACCGGGATTCCGAAAAACATTATCACCAAAGGGCAAAATGGGTTAGGTTAGGTTATATTACGTTATAGACGTTAACAATGTTCCCACCGAGAAGTGGTGCCGACCCGCCAGGAATGTTGTGAAATACTACATTCGAGATGTTAGGTTGCCTTAGGTTAGGATATATAACGTTATAGACGCATATAATGTTCGCACAAAGACGTACGGAACGACACGAACGGGATTCTGTAAAACATTACCAGCGAGGGTCTAGATGGGTTAGGTTAGGTTATATTACGATATAGACGTATATAATGTGCCCACCGAGAAGCAGGGGCCGACCCGCCAGGAATATTGGAAAATTCTACATGCGAGATGTTAAGTTGCCTTAGGCTAGGATTTATAACGTCATAGACGTATATAATGTCCCCAGCGAGACGTACGGGACGACATGACCGGGATTCTGTAAGACATTACCAGCGAGGGGCTAGATGGGATAGGTTAGGTTATATTACGTTATAGACGTATATAATCTTCCCACCGAGAATTGGCTCCGACGCGCCAGGAATGTTGGAAAATAATACATGCGAGATGTTAAGTTGCCTTAGGTTAGGATACATAACGTTATAGACGTATATAATGTCCGCACCGAGACGTAACGGACGACACGAACGAGATTCTACAAAACAATACCAGCTAGGGTCTAGATGGGTTAGGTTAGGTTATATTACGATATAGACGTAATAATGTTCCCACCGAGATTTAGGGGCCGACCCGCCAGGAATGTTGGAAAATTCTACATCCGAGATGTTAGGTTGTCTTAGGTTGGGATATACAACGTTATAGACGTATATAATGTCCGCACCGAGACGTACGGGACGACACGACCTGGATTCTGTAAAACATTACCAGCGAGGGGCTAGATGGGATAGGTTAGGTTATATTGCGATATAGACGTATATAATGTGCCCACCGAGAAGTAGGGGCCGACCCGCCAGGAATGTTGGAAAATACTACATCCGAGATATTAGTTGCCTTAGGCTAGGATATATAAGGTTATAGACGTATATAATGTCCCCACCGAGAAGTACGTGCCGACACGACCGGGATTTTGTAAAACTTTACCAGCGAGGGTCTAGATGGGTTAGGTTAGGTTATATTACGATACAGACGTATATAATGTGCCCAGCGAGAAGTAGGGGCCGACACGCCAGGAATGTTGGAAAATACTACATCCGAGATGTTAGGTTCCCTTAGGTTAGGATATATAACGTTATAGACGTATATAATGTCCCCACAGAGAAGTAGGGCCCGACACGACCGGGATATTGTAAAACATTACCAGCGAGGGCCTAGATGGGTTTGGTTAGGTTATATTACGTTATAGACGTAAACAATGTTCCCACCGATAAGTGGGGCCGAACCGCCAGGAATGTTGTGAAATACTACATTCGAGATGTTAGGTTGCCTTAGGTTGGGATATATAACGTTATAGACGTATATAATGTCCGCACCGAGACGTACGGTACGACATGACCGGGATTCTGTAAAACATTACCAGCGAGGGGCTAGATGGGATAGGTTAGGTTATATTACGTTATAGACGTATATAATCTTCCCACCGAGAATTGGCGCCGACCCGCCAGGAATGTTGGAAAATACTACATGCGAGATGTTAAGTTGCCTTAGGTTAGGATACACAACGTTACAGACGTATATAATGTCCGCACCGAGACGTACGGGACGACACGAACGAGATTCTACAAAACAATACCAGCTAGGGTCTAGATGGGTTAGGTTAGGTTATATTACGATATAGACGTAATAATGTTCCCACCGAGATTTAGGGGCCGACCCGCCAGGAATGTTGGAAAATTCTACATCCGAGATGTTAGGTTGTCTTAGGTTGGGATATACAACGTTATAGACGTATATAATGTCCGCACCGAGACGTACGGGACGACACGACCTGGATTCTGTAAAACATTACCAGCGAGGGGCTAGATGGGATAGGTTAGGTTATATTGCGATATAGACGTATATAATGTGCCCACCGAGAAGTAGGGGCCGACCCGCCAGGAATGTTGGAATATACTACATCCGAGATATTAGTTGCCTTAGGCTAGGATATATAAGGTTATAGACGTATATAATGTCCCCACCGAGAAGTACGTGCCGACACGACCGGGATTTTGTAAAACTTTACCAGCGAGGGTCTAGATGGGTTAGGTTAGGTTATATTACGATACAGACGTATATAATGTGCCCAGCGAGAAGTAGGGGCCGACACGCCAGGAATGTTGGAAAATACTACATCCGAGATGTTAGGTTCCCTTAGGTTAGGATATATAACGTTATAGACGTATATAATGTCCCCACAGAGAAGTAGGTCCCGACACGACCGGGATATTGTAAAACATTACCAGCGAGGGCCTAGATGGGTTTGGTTAGGTTATATTACGTTATAGACGTAAACAATGTTCCCACCGATAAGTGGGGCCGAACCGCCAGGAATGTTGTGAAATACTACATTCGAGATGTTAGGTTGCCTTAGGTTGGGATATATAACGTTATAGACGTATATAATGTCCGCACCGAGACGTACGGTACGACATGACCGGGATTCTGTAAAACATTACCAGCGAGGGGCTAGATGGGATAGGTTAGGTTATATTACGTTATAGACGTATATAATCTTCCCACCGAGAATTGGCGCCGACCCGCCAGGAATGTTGGAAAATACTACATGCGAGATGTTAAGTTGCCTTAGGTTAGGATACACAACGTTACAGACGTATATAATGTCCGCACCGAGACGTACGGGACGACACAAACGAGATTCTACAAAACAATACCAGCTAGGGTCTAGATGGGTTAGGTTAGGTTATATTACGTTATAGACGTATATAATGTTCCCACCGAGAATTGGCGCCGTCCCGCCAGGAATGTTGTGAAAATACTACATCCGAGATATTAGTTGCCTCAGGCTAGGATATATAACGTTATAGACGTATATAATGTCCCCACCGAGAAGTACGGGCCGACACGACCAGGATTTTGTAAAACATTACCAGCGAGGTTCGAGATGGGTTAGGTTAGGTTATATTGCGATATAGACGTATATAATGTGCCCATCGAGAAGTAGGGGCCGACCCGCCAGGAATGTTGGAAAATACTACATCCGAGATATTAGTTGCCTTAGGCTAGGATGTATAAGGTTATAGACGTATATAATGTCCCCACCGAGAAGTACGGGCCGACACGACCGGGATTTTGTAAAACTTTACCAGCGAGGGTCTAGATGGGTTAGGTTAGGTTATATTACGATACAGACGTATACAATGTGCCCAGCGAGAAGTAGGGGCCGACACGCCAGGAATGTTGGAAAATACTACATCCTAGATGTTAGGTTCCCTTAGGTTAGGATATATAACGTTATAGACGTATATAATGTCCCCACAGAGAAGTAGGGCCCGACACGACCGGGATATTGTAAAACATTACCAGCGAGGGCCTAGATGGGTTTGGTTACGTTATATTACGTTATAGACGTAAACAATGTTCCCACCGATAAGTGGGGCCGAACCGCCAGGAATGTTGTGAAATACTACATTCGAGATGTTAGGTTGCCTTAGGTTGGGATATATAACTTTATAGGCTTATATAATATCCGCACCGGGACGTACGGGACGACACGAACGGGATTCTGTAAAACATTACGAGCGAGGGTCTAGATAGGTTAGGTTAGGTAATATTACGATATAGACGTATATAATGTGCCCAGCGAGAAGTAGGGGCCGCCCCGTCAGGAATGATGGAAAATACTACATCCGAGATGTTAGGTTCTCTTAGGTTAGGATATATAACGTTATAGACGTATATAATATCCGCACCGAGACGTACGGGACGACACGAACGGGATTCTGTAAAACATTACCAGCGAGGGTCTAGATGGGTTAGGTTAGGAAGTATTACTATATAGACGTATATAATGTGCCCAACGAGAAGTAGGGCCGACCCGCCAGGAATGTTGAAAAATACTACATCCGAGATGTTAGGTTGCCTTAGGTTGGTATATATAACGTTATAGACGTATATAATATCCCCACCGGGAAGTACGGGCCGACGCGACCGGGATTCTGAAAAACATTATCACCAAAGGGCAAAATGGGTTAGGTTAGGTTATATTACGTTATAGACGTTAACAATGTTCCCACCGAGAAGTAGTGCCGACCCGCCAGGAATGTTGTGAAATACTACATTCGAGATGTTAGGTTGCCTTAGGTTAGGATATATAACGTTATAGACGCATATAATGTTCGCACAAAGACGTACGGAACGACACGAACGGGATTCTGTAAAACATTACCAGCGAGGGTCTAGATGGGTTAGGTTAGGTTATATTACGATATAGACGTATATAATGTGCCCACCGAGAAGCAGGGGCCGACCCGCCAGGAATATCGGAAAATTCTACATGCGAGATGTTAAGTTGCCTTAGGCTAGGATATATAACGTTTTAGACGTATATAATGTCCGCACCGAGACGTACGGTACGACATGACCGGGATTCTGTAAAACATTACCAGCGAGGGGCTAGATGGGATAGGTTAGGTTATATTACGTTATAGACGTATATCATGTTCCCACCGAGAATTGGCGCCGACCCGCCAGGAATGTTGGGAAATTCTACATTCGAGATATTAGGTTGCCTCAGGTTAGGATATACAACGTCATAGACGTATATAATGTTCGGACCGAGACGTACGGGACGACACGAACGGGATTCTGTAAAACATTACCAGCGAGGGGCTAGATGAGGTAGGTTATGTTATATTACGTTATAGACGTAATAATGTTCCCACCGAGATTTAGGGGCCGACCCGCCAGGAATGTTGGAAAATTCTACATCCGATATGTTAAGTTGCCTTAGACTAGGATTTATAACGTTATAGACGTATATAATGTCCGCAGCGAGACGTACGGGACGACATGACCGGGATTCTGTAAAACATTACCAGCGAGGGTCTAGATGGGATAGGTTAGGTTATATTACGTTATAGAGGTATATAATCTTCCCACCGAGAATTGGCGCCGACCCGCCAGGAATGTTGGAAAATACTACATCCGACATGTTAGGTTCCCTTGGGTTAGGATATATAACGTTATAGACGTATATAATGTCCCCACCGAGAAGTACGGGTTGACACGACCGGGATTTTGTAAAACATTACCAGCGACGGTCTAGATGGGTTAGGTTGGGTTATATTACGATATAGACGTATATAATGTGCCCACCGAGAAGTAGGGGCCGACCCGCCAGGAATGTTGGAAAATACTACATCCGAGAAGTTAGGTTCCCTTGGGTTAGGATATATAACGTTATAGACGTATATAATGTCCCCACCGAGAAGTACGGCTTTACACGACCGGGATTTTGTAAAACATTACCAGCGACGGTCTAGATGGGTTAGGTGGGTTATATTACGATATAGACGTATATAATGTGCCCACCGAGAAGTAGGGGCCGACCCGACAGGAATGTTGGAAAATACTACATCCGAGATGTTAGGTTCCCTTAGGTTAGGATATATAACGTTATAGACGTATATAATGTCCCCACCGAGAAGTACGGGCAGACACGACCGGGAGTCTGTAAAGCATTACCAACGAGGGTCTAGATGGGTTAGGTTAGGTCATATTGCGATATAGACGTATATAATGTGCCCACCGAGAAGTAGGGGCCGACCCGCCAGGAATGTTGGAAAATACTACATCCGAGAAGTTAGGTTCCCTTGGGTTAGGATATATAACGTTATAGACGTATATAATGTCCCCACCGAGAAGTACGGCTTTACACGACCGGGATTTTGTAAAACATTACCAGCGACGGTCTAGATGGGTTAGGTGGGTTATATTACGATATAGACGTATATAATGTGCCCACCGAGAAGTAGGGGCCGACCCGACAGGAATGTTGGAAAATACTACATCCGAGATGTTAGGTTCCCTTAGGTTAGGATATATAACGTTATAGACGTATATAATGTCCCCACGGCAAAGTACGGGCCGACACGACCGGAATTTTGTAAAACATTCCCAGCTAGGGGCTAGATGTGTTAGGTTAGCTTATATTACGTTATAGACGTATATAATGATCCCACCGAGAATTGGCGCCGACCCGCCAGGAATGTTGGGAAATACTACATCCGAGATGTTAGGTTCCCTTAGGTTAGGATATATAACGATATAGACGTATATAATGTCCCCACCGAGAAGTACGGGCCGACACGACCGGGATTTTGTAAAACATTACCAGCGAGGGTCTAGATGGGTTAGATTAGGTTATATTGCGATATAGACGTATATAATGTGCCCACCGAGAAGTAGGGGCCGACCCGCCGGGAATGTTGGAAAATACTACATCCGACATGTTAGGTTCCCTTGGGTTAGGATATATAACGTTATAGACGTATATAATGTCCCCACCGAGAAGTACGGGTTGACACGACCGGGATTTTGTAAAACATTACCAGCGACGGTCTAGATGGGTTAGGTTAGGTTATATTACGATATAGACGTATATAATGTGTCCACCGAGAAGTAGGGGCCGACCCGCCAGGAATGTTGGAAAATACTACATCCGAGATGTTAGGTTCCCTTAGGTTAGGATATATAAATTGATAGACGTATATAATGTACATACCGAGACGTACGGGAAGACATGAACGGGATTCTGTGAAACATTACCAGCGAGAGTCTAGGTGGGTTAGGTTAGGTTATATTACGTTATAGACGTATATAATGTTCCCACTGAGAAGTAGGGGCCGACCCGCCAGAAATGTTGGAAAATACTACATCCGAGATGTTAGGTTCCCTTAATTTAGGATATAAAACGATATAGACATATATAATGTCCCCACGGCAAAGTACGGGCCGACACGACCGGAATTTTGTAAAACATTACCAGCGAGGGTCTAGATGGGTTAGGTTAGGTTATATTACGATATGGACGTATATAATGTGCCCACAGAGAAGTAGGGGCCGACACGCCAGGAATGTTGGAAAATACTACATCCGAGAAGTTAGGTTCCCTTAGGTTAGGATATATAACGTTATAGACGTATATAATGTTCCCAACGAGAAGTACGGGCCGACACGACCGCGATTTTGTAAAACATTACCAGCGAGGGTCTAGATGGGTTAGGATAGGTTATATTACGATATAGACGTATATAATGTGCCCGCCGAGAAGTAGGGGCCGACCCGCCAGGAATGTTGGAAAATACTACATCCCAGATGTTAGGTTCCCTTAGGTTAGGATATATAAATTTATAGACGTATATAATGTACGCACCGAGACGTACGGGAAGACATGAACGGGATTCTGTGAAACATTACCAGCGAGGGTCTAGGTGGGTTAGGTTAGGTTATATAACGATATAGACGTATATAATGTGCCCACCAAGAAGTAGGGGCCGACCCGCCAGGAATGTTGGAAAAGACTACATCCCAGATGTTAGGTTCCCTTAGGTTAGGATATATAAGTTTATAGACGTACATAATGTACGCACCGAGACCAACGGGACGACACGACCGAGATTATGTAAAACATTACCAGCGAGGGTCTAGATGGGTTAGGTTAGGTTATATTACGATATAGACGTATATAATGTGCCCACCGAGAAGTTGGGGCCGACCCGCCAGGATTGTTGGATAATACTACACCCTAGATGTCAGGTTCCCTTAGGTTTGGATATATAAAGTTATAGACGTATAGAATGTCCCCACGGCAAAGTACGGGCCGACACGACCGGAATTTTGTAAAACATTACCAGCGAGGGTCTAGATGGGTTAGGTTAGGTTATATTGCGATATAGACGTATATAATGTGCCCACCGAGAAGTAGGGGCCGACCCGCCAGGAATGTTGGAAAATACTACATCCGAGATGTTAGGTTCCCTTAGGTTAGGATATATAACGTTATAGACGTATATAATGTCCCCACGGCAAAGTACGGGCCGACACGACCGGAATTTTGTAAAACATTCCCAGCTAGGGGCTAGATGTGTTAGGTTAGGTTATATTACGTTATAGACGTATATAATGATCCCACCGAGAATTGGCGCCGACCCGCCAGGAATGTTGTGAAATACTACATCCGAGATATTAGGTTCCATTAGGTTAGTATATATAACGTTATAGACGTATATAATGTCCTCACCGAGATGTACGGGCCGTCACGACCGGGATTTTGTAAAACATTACCAGCGAGGGTCTAGATGGGTTAGGTTAGGTTATATTACGATATAGACGTATATAATGTGCCCACCGAGAAGTTGGGGCCGACCCGCCAGGAATGTTGGGAAATACTACATCCGAGATGTTAGGTTCCCTTAGGTTAGGATATATAACGTTATAGACGTATATAATGCCCCACCGAGAAGTACGGGCCCACACGACCGGAATTTTGTAAAGCATTACCAGCGAGGGTCTAGATGGGTTAGGTTAGGTTATATTACGTTATGGACGTATATAATGTGCCCACCGAGAAGTAGGGGCCGACCCGCCAGGAATGTTGGGAAATACTACATCCGAGATGTTAGGTTCCCTTAGGTTAGGATATATAACGTTATAGACGTATATAATGTCCCCACCGAGAAGTACGGGCCCACACAACCGGAATTTTGTAAAGCATTACCAGCGAGGGTCTAGATGGGTTAGGTTAGGTTATATTACGTTATGGACGTATATAATGTGCCCACCGAGAAGTAGGGTCTGGCCCGCCAGGCATGTTGGAAAATACTATATCCGAGATGTTAGGTTCCCTTAGGTTAGTATATATAACGTTATAGACGTATATAATGTCCCCACCGAGAAGTACGGGCAGACACGACCGGGATTTTGTAAAACATTACCAGCGAGGGTCTAGATGGGTTAGGTTAGGTTATATTGCGATATAGACGTATATAATGTGCCCACCGAGAAGTAGGGGCCGACCCGACAGGAATGTTGGAAAATACTACATCCGACATGTTAGGTTCCCTTAGGATAGGATATATAACGTTATAGACGTATATAATGTCCCCACCGAGAAGTACGGGCAGACACGACCGGGATTCTGTAAAGCATTACCAGCGAGGGTCTAGATGGGTTAGGTTAGGTCATATTGCGATATAGACGTATATAATGTGCCCACCGAGAAGTAGGGGCCGACCCGCCAGGAATGTTGGAAAATACTACATCCGACATTTTAGGTTCCCTTAGGTTAGGATATACAAAAGTTATAGACGTATATAATGTCCCCACCGAGAAGTACGGGCAGACACGACCGGGATTCTGTAAAGCATTACCAGCGAGGGTCTAGATGGGTTAGGTTAGGTCATATTGCGATATAGACGTATATAATGTGCACACCGAGAAGTTGGGGCCGACCCGCCAGGATTGTTGGAAAATACTACATCCGAGATGTCAGGTTCCCTTAGGTTTGGATATATAAAGTTATAGACGTATATAATGTCCGCACCGAGACGTACGGGACGACACGACCGGGATTCTGTAAAACATTACCAGCGAGGGTCTAGATGGGTTAGGTTAGGTTATATTACGATATAGACGTATATAATGTGCCCACCGAGAAGTTGGGGCCGACCCGCCAGGATTGTTGGATAATACTACACCCTAGATGTCAGGTTCCCTTAGGTTAGGATATATAACGTTATAGACGTATATAATGTCCCCACCGAGAAGTACGGGCCCACACGACCGGAATTTTGTAAAGCATTACCAGCGAGGGTCTAGATGGGTTAGGTCAGGTTATATTACGTTATGGACGTATATAATGTGCCCACCGAGAAGTAGGGGCTGGCCCGCCAGGAATGTTGGAAAATACTACATCCGAGATGTTAGGTTCCCTTAGGTTAGGATATATAACGTTATAGACGTATATAATGTCCCCACCGAGAAGTACGGGCAGACACGACCGGGATTCTGTAAAGCATTACCAGCGAGGGTCTAGATGGGTTAGGTTAGGTCATATTGCGATATAGACGTATATAATGTGCCCACCGAGAAGTAGGGGCCGACCCGCCAGGAATGTTGGAAAATACTACATCCGACATTTTAGGTTCCCTTAGGTTAGGATATACAAAAGTTATAGACGTATATAATGTCCCCACCGAGAAGTACGGGCAGACACGACCGGGATTCTGTAAAGCATTACCAGCGAGGGTCTAGATGGGTTAGGTTAGGTCATATTGCGATATAGACGTATATAATGTGCACACCGAGAAGTTGGGGCCGACCCGCCAGGATTGTTGGAAAATACTACATCCGAGATGTCAGGTTCCCTTAGGTTTGGATATATAAAGTTATAGACGTATATAATGTCCGCACCGAGACGTACCGGACGACACGACCGGGATTCTGTAAAACATTACCAGCGAGGGTCTAGATGGGTTAGGTTAGGTTATATTACGATATAGACGTATATAATGTGCCCACCGAGAAGTTGGGGCCGACCCGCCAGGATTGTTGGATAATACTACACCCTAGATGTCAGGTTCCCTTAGGTTAGGATATATAACGTTATAGACGTATATAATGTCCCCACCGAGAAGTACGGGCCCACACGAACGGAATTTTGTAAAGCATTACCAGCGAGGGTCTAGATGGGTTAGGTCAGGTTATATTACGTTATGGACGTATATAATGTGCCCACCGAGAAGTAGGGGCTGGCCCGCCAGGAATGTTGGAAAATACTACATCCGAGATGTTAGGTTCCCTTAGGTTAGGATATATAACGTTATAGACGTATATAATGTCCCCACCGAGAAGTACGGGCAGACACGACCGGGATTTTGTAAAACATTACCAGCGAGGGTCTAGATGGGTTAGGTTAGGTTATATTGCGATATAGACGTATATAATGTGCCCACCGAGAAGTAGGGGCCGACCCGACAGGAATGTTGGAAAATACTACATCCGACATGTTAGGTTCCCTTAGGTTAGGATATATAACGTTATAGACGTATATAATGTCCCCACCGAGAAGTACGGGCAGACACTACCGGGATTCTGTAAAGCATTACAAGCGAGGGTCTAGATGGGTTAGGTTAGGTTATATTACGATATAGACGTATATAATGTGCCCACCGAGAAGTAGGGGCCGACCCGCCAGGAATGTTGGGAAATACTACATCCGAGATGTTAGGTTCCCTTATGTTAGGATATATAACGTTATAGACGTATATAATGTCCCCACCGAGAAGTACGGGCCCACACGACCGGAATTTTGTAAAGCATTACCGGCGAGGGTCTAGATGGGTTAGGTTAGGTTATATTACGTTATGGACGTATATAATGTGCCCATCGAGAATTAGGGGCTGGCCCGCCAGGAATGTTGGAAAATACTACATCCGAGATGTTAGGTTCCCTTAGGTTAGGATATATAACGTTATAGACGTATATAATGTCCCCACCGAGAAGTACGGGCAGACACGACCGGGATTTTGTAAAACATTACCAGCGAGGGTCTAGATGGGTTAGGTTAGGTTATATTGCGATATAGGCGTATATAATGTGCCCACCGAGAAGTAGGGGCCGACCCGACAGGAATGTTGGAAAATGCTACATCCGACATGTTAGGTTCCCTTAGGTTAGGATATATAACGTTATAGACGTATATAATATCCCCACCGAGAAGTACGGGCAGACACGACCGGGATTCTGTAAAGCATTACCAGCGAGGGTCTAGATGGGTTAGGTTAGGTCATATTGCGATATAGACGTAAATAATGTGCCCACCGAGAAGTAGGGGCCGACCCGCCAGGAATGTCGGAAAATACTACATCCGAGATGTTAGGTTCCCTTAGGTTAGGATATATAACGTTATAGCCGTGTATAATGTCCCCACCGAGACGTACGGGAAGACATGAACGGGATTCTGTGAAACATTACCAGCGAGGGTCTAGGTGGGTTAGGTTAGGTTATATTACGTTATAGACGTATATAAAGTTCCCACCGAGAAGTAGGGGCCGACCCGCCAGAAATGTTGCAAAATACTACATCCGAGATGTTAGGTTCGCTTAGGTTAGTATATATAACGTTATAGACGTATATAATGTCTCCACGGCAAAGTACGGGCCGACACGACCGGAATTTTGTAAAACATTACCAGCGAGGGTCTAGATGGGTTAGGTTAGGTTATATTACGATATGTACGTATATAATGTGCCCACCGAGAAGTAGGGGCCGGCCCGCCAGGAATGTTGGAAAATACTACATCCGAGATGTTAGGTTCCCTTAGGTTAGGATATATAACGATATAGACGTATATAATGTCCCCACCGAGAAGTACGGGCCGACACGACCGGGATTTTGTAAAACATTACCAGCGAGGGTCTAGATGGGTTAGGTTAGGTTATATTGCGATATAGACGTATATAATGTGCCCACCGAGAAGTAGCGGCCGACCCGCCAGGAATGTTGGAAAATACTACATCCGAGATGTTAGGTTCCCTTGGGCTAGGATATATAACGTTATAGACGTATATAATGTCCCCACCGAGAAGTACGGGTTGACACGACCGGGATTTTGTAAAACATGACCAGCGACGGTCTAGATGGGTTCGGTTGGGTTATATTACGATATAGACGTATATAATGTGCCCACCGAGAAGTAGGGGCCGACCCGCCAGGAATGTTGGGAAATACTACATCCGAGATGTTAGGTTCCCTTATGTTAGGATATATAACGTTATAGACGTATATAATGTCCCCACCGAGAAGTACGGGCCCACACGACCGGAATTTTGTAAAGCATTACCAGCGAGGGTCTAGATGGGTTAGGTTAGGTTATATTACGTTATGGACGTATATAATGTGCCCATCGAGAATTAGGGGCTGGCCCGCCAGGAATGTTGGAAAATACTACATCCGAGATGTTAGGTTCCCTTAGGTTAGGATATATAACGTTATAGACGTATATAATGTCCCCACCGAGAAGTACGGGCAGACACGACCGGGATTTTGTAAAACATTACCAGCGAGGGTCTAGATGGGTTAGGTTAGGTTATATTGCGATATAGGCGTATATAATGTGCCCACCGAGAAGTAGGGGCCGACCCGACAGGAATGTTGGAAAATGCTACATCCGACATGTTAGGTTCCCTTAGGTTAGGATATATAACGTTATAGACGTATATAATATCCCCACCGAGAAGTACGGGCAGACACGACCGGGATTCTGTAAAGCATTACCAGCGAGGGTCTAGATGGGTTAGGTTAGGTCATATTGCGATATAGACGTAAATAATGTGCCCACCGAGAAGTAGGGGCCGACCCGCCAGGAATGTCGGAAAATACTACATCCGAGATGTTAGGTTCCCTTAGGTTAGGATATATAACGTTATAGCCGTGTATAATGTCCCCACCGAGACGTACGGGAAGACATGAACGGGATTCTGTGAAACATTACCAGCGAGGGTCTAGGTGGGTTAGGTTAGGTTATATTACGTTATAGACGTATATAAAGTTCCCACCGAGAAGTAGGGGCCGACCCGCCAGAAATGTTGCAAAATACTACATCCGAGATGTTAGGTTCGCTTAGGTTAGTATATATAACGTTATAGACGTATATAATGTCTCCACGGCAAAGTACGGGCCGACACGACCGGAATTTTGTAAAACATTACCAGCGAGGGTCTAGATGGGTTAGGTTAGGTTATATTACGATATGTACGTATATAATGTGCCCACCGAGAAGTAGGGGCCGGCCCGCCAGGAATGTTGGAAAATACTACATCCGAGATGTTAGGTTCCCTTAGGTTAGGATATATAACGATATAGACGTATATAATGTCCCCACCGAGAAGTACGGGCCGACACGACCGGGATTTTGTAAAACATTACCAGCGAGGGTCTAGATGGGTTAGGTTAGGTTATATTGCGATATAGACGTATATAATGTGCCCACCGAGAAGTAGCGGCCGACCCGCCAGGAATGTTGGAAAATACTACATCCGAGATGTTAGGTTCCCTTGGGCTAGGATATATAACGTTATAGACGTATATAATGTCCCCACCGAGAAGTACGGGTTGACACGACCGGGATTTTGTAAAACATGACCAGCGACGGTCTAGATGGGTTCGGTTGGGTTATATTACGATATAGACGTATATAATGTGCCCACCGAGAAGTAGGGGCCGACCCGCCAGGAATGTTGGGAAATACTACATCCGAGATGTTAGGTTCCCTTATGTTAGGATATATAACGTTATAGACGTATATAATGTCCCCACCGAGAAGTACGGGCCCACACGACCGGAATTTTGTAAAGCATTACCAGCGAGGGTCTAGATGGGTTAGGTTAGGTTATATTACGTTATGGACGTATATAATGTGCCCATCGAGAATTAGGGGCTGGCCCGCCAGGAATGTTGGAAAATACTACATCCGAGATGTTAGGTTCCCTTAGGTTAGGATATATAACGTTATAGACGTATATAATGTCCCCACCGAGAAGTACGGGCAGACACGACCGGGATTTTGTAAAACATTACCAGCGAGGGTCTAGATGGGTTAGGTTAGGTTATATTGCGATATAGGCGTATATAATGTGCCCACCGAGAAGTAGGGGCCGACCCGACAGGAATGTTGGAAAATGCTACATCCGACATGTTAGGTTCCCTTAGGTTAGGATATATAACGTTATAGACGTATATAATATCCCCACCGAGAAGTACGGGCAGACACGACCGGGATTCTGTAAAGCATTACCAGCGAGGGTCTAGATGGGTTAGGTTAGGTCATATTGCGATATAGACGTAAATAATGTGCCCACCGAGAAGTAGGGGCCGACCCGCCAGGAATGTCGGAAAATACTACATCCGAGATGTTAGGTTCCCTTAGGTTAGGATATATAACGTTATAGCCGTGTATAATGTCCCCACCGAGACGTACGGGAAGACATGAACGGGATTCTGTGAAACATTACCAGCGAGGGTCTAGGTGGGTTAGGTTAGGTTATATTACGTTATAGACGTATATAAAGTTCCCACCGAGAAGTAGGGGCCGACCCGCCAGAAATGTTGCA
Organism: Xylocopa violacea; assembly: GCA_963969225.1. Taxonomy (NCBI): domain Eukaryota; kingdom Metazoa; phylum Arthropoda; class Insecta; order Hymenoptera; family Apidae; genus Xylocopa; species Xylocopa violacea. Next base: position 7,231,737 of record CAXAJV010000761.1, read on the forward strand.
AAATACTACATCCGAGATGTTAGGTTCGCTTAGGTTAGTATATATAACGTTATAGACGTATATAATGTCTCCACGGCAAAGTACGGGCCGACACGACCGGAATTTTGTAAAACATTACCAGCGAGGGTCTAGATGGGTTAGGTTAGGTTATATTACGATATGTACGTATATAATGTGCCCACCGAGAAGTAGGGGCCGGCCCGCCAGGAATGTTGGAAAATACTACATCCGAGATGTTAGGTTCCCTTAGGTTAGGATATATAACGATATAGACGTATATAATGTCCCCACCGAGAAGTACGGGCCGACACGACCGGGATTTTGTAAAACATTACCAGCGAGGGTCTAGATGGGTTAGGTTAGGTTATATTGCGATATAGACGTATATAATGTGCCCACCGAGAAGTAGCGGCCGACCCGCCAGGAATGTTGGAAAATACTACATCCGAGATGTTAGGTTCCCTTGGGCTAGGATATATAACGTTATAGACGTATATAATGTCCCCACCGAGAAGTACGGGTTGACACGACCGGGATTTTGTAAAACATGACCAGCGACGGTCTAGATGGGTTCGGTTGGGTTATATTACGATATAGACGTATATAATGTGCCCACCGAGAAGTAGGGGCCGACCCGCCAGGAATGTTGGGAAATACTACATCCGAGATGTTAGGTTCCCTTATGTTAGGATATATAACGTTATAGACGTATATAATGTCCCCACCGAGAAGTACGGGCCCACACGACCGGAATTTTGTAAAGCATTACCAGCGAGGGTCTAGATGGGTTAGGTTAGGTTATATTACGTTATGGACGTATATAATGTGCCCATCGAGAATTAGGGGCTGGCCCGCCAGGAATGTTGGAAAATACTACATCCGAGATGTTAGGTTCCCTTAGGTTAGGATATATAACGTTATAGACGTATATAATGTCCCCACCGAGAAGTACGGGCAGACACGACCGGGATTTTGTAAAACATTACCAGCGAGGGTCTAGATGGGTTAGGTTAGGTTATATTGCGATATAGACGTATATAATGTGCCCACCGAGAAGTAGGGGCCGACCCGCCAGGAATGTCGGAAAATACTACATCCGAGATGTTAGGTTCCCTTAGGTTAGGATATATAACCTTATAGCCGTGTATAATGTCCCCACCGAGACGTACGGGAAGACATGAACGGGATTCTGTGAAACATTACCAGCGAGGGTCTAGGTGGGTTAGGTTAGGTTATATTACGTTATAGACGTATATAATGTGCCCACCGAGAAGTAGGGGCCGTCCCGCCAGGAATGTTGGAAAATACTACATCCGAGATGTTAGGTTCCCTTGGGTTAGGATATATAACCTTATAGACGTATATAATGTCCCCACCGAGAAGTACGGGTTGACACGACCGGGATTTTGTAAAACATTACCAGCGACGGTCTAGATGGGTTAGGTTGGGTTATATTACGATATAGACGTATATAATGTGCCCACCGAGAAGTAGGGGCCGACCCGACAGGAATGTTGGAAAATACTATATCCGACATTTTAGGTTCCCTTAGGTTAGGATATACAAAAGTTATAGACGTATATAATGTCCCCACCGAGAAGTACGGGCAGACACGACCGGGATTCTGTAAAGCATTACCAGCGAGGGTCTAGATGGGTTAGGTTAGGTCATATTGCGATATAGACGTATATAATGTGCCCACCGAGAAGTAGGGGCCGACCCGCCAGGAATGTTGGAAAATACTACATCCGAGATGTTAGGTTCCCTTGCGTTAGGATATATAACGTTATAGACGTATATAATGTCCCCACCGAGAAGTACGTGTTGACACGACCGGGATTTTGTAAAACATTACCAGCGACGGTCTAGATGGGTTAGGTTAGGTTATATTACGATATAGACGCATATAATGTGCCCACCGAGAAGTAGGGGCCGACCCGCCAGCAATGTTGGGAAATACTACATCCGAGATGTTAGGTTCCCTTAGGTTAGGATATAAAACGATATAGACATATATAATGTCCCCACGGCAAAGTACGGGCCGACACGACCGGAATTTTGTAAAACATTACCAGCGAGGGTCTAGATGGGTTAGGTTAGGTTATATTACGATATGGACGTATATAATGTGCCCACCGTGAAGTAGGAGCCGGCCCGCCAGGAATGTTGGAAAATACTACATCCGAGATGTTAGGTTCCCTTGGGTTAGGATATATAACGTTATTGACGTATATAATGTCCCCACCGAGAAGTACGTGTTGACACGACCGGGATTTTGTAAAACATTACCAGCGACGGTCTAGATGGGTTAGGTTGGGTTATATTACGATATAGACGTATATAATGTGCTCACCGAGAAGTAGGGGCCGACCCGCCCGGAATGTTGGAAAATACTACATCCGAGATGTTAGGTTCCCTTAGGTTAGGATATATAAATTTATAGACGTATATAATGTACATACCGAGACGTACGGGAAGACATGAACGGGATTCTGTGAAACATTACCAGCGAGAGTCTAGGTGGGTTAGGTTAGGTTATATTACGTTATAGACGTATATAAAGTTCCCACCGAGAAGTAGGGGCCGACCCGCCAGAAATGTTGGAAAATACTACATCCGAGATGTTAAGTTCCCTTAGGTTAGTATATATAACGTTATAGACGTATATAATGTCTCCACTGCAAAGTACGGGCCGACACGACCGGAATTTTGTAAAACATTACCAGCGACGGTCTAGATGGGTTAGGTTGGGTTATATTACGATATAGACGTATATAATGTGCCCACCGAGAAGTAGGGGCCGACCCGACAGGAATGTTGGAAAATACTATATCCGACATTTTAGGTTCCCTTAGGTTAGGATATACAAAAGTTATAGACGTATATAATGTCCCCACCGAGAAGTACGGGCAGACACGACCGGGATTCTGTAAAGCATTACCAGCGAGGGTCTAGATGGGTTAGGTTAGGTCATATTGCGATATAGACGTATATAATGTGCCCACCGAGAAGTAGGGGCCGACCCGCCAGGAATGTTGGAAAATACTACATCCGAGATGTTAGGTTCCCTTGCGTTAGGATATATAACGTTATAGACGTATATAATGTCCCCACCGAGAAGTACGTGTTGACACGACCGGGATTTTGTAAAACATTACCAGCGACGGTCTAGATGGGTTAGGTTAGGTTATATTACGATATAGACGCATATAATGTGCCCACCGAGAAGTAGGGGCCGACCCGCCAGCAATGTTGGGAAATACTACATCCGAGATGTTAGGTTCCCTTAGGTTAGGATATAAAACGATATAGACATATATAATGTCCCCACGGCAAAGTACGGGCCGACACGACCGGAATTTTGTAAAACATTACCAGCGAGGGTCTAGATGGGTTAGGTTAGGTTATATTACGATATGGACGTATATAATGTGCCCACCGTGAAGTAGGAGCCGGCCCGCCAGGAATGTTGGAAAATACTACATCCGAGATGTTAGGTTCCCTTGGGTTAGGATATATAACGTTATTGACGTATATAATGTCCCCACCGAGAAGTACGTGTTGACACGACCGGGATTTTGTAAAACATTACCAGCGACGGTCTAGATGGGTTAGGTTGGGTTATATTACGATATAGACGTATATAATGTGCTCACCGAGAAGTAGGGGCCGACCCGCCCGGAATGTTGGAAAATACTACATCCGAGATGTTAGGTTCCCTTAGGTTAGGATATATAAATTTATAGACGTATATAATGTACATACCGAGACGTACGGGAAGACATGAACGGGATTCTGTGAAACATTACCAGCGAGAGTCTAGGTGGGTTAGGTTAGGTTATATTACGTTATAGACGTATATAAAGTTCCCACCGAGAAGTAGGGGCCGACCCGCCAGAAATGTTGGAAAATACTACATCCGAGATGTTAGGTTCCCTTAGGTTAGTATATATAACGTTATAGACGTATATAATGTCTCCACTGCAAAGTACGGGCCGACACGACCGGAATTTTGTAAAACATTACCAGCGAGGGTCTAGATGTGTTAGGTTAGGTTATATTACGATATGTACGTATATAATGTGCCCACCGAGAAGTAGGGGCCGACCCGCCAGGAATGTTGGAAAATACTACATCCGACATGTTAGGTTCCCTTGGGTTAGGATATATAACGTTATAGACTTATATAATGTCCCCACCGAGAAGTACGGGTTGACACGACCGGGATTTTGTAAAACATTACCAGCGACGGTCTAGATGGGTTAGGTTGGGTTATATTACGATATAGACGTATATAATGTGCCCACCGAGAAGTAGGGGCCGACCCGCCAGGAATGTTGGAAAATACTACATCCGAGATGTTAGGTTCCCTTGGGTTAGGATATATAACGTTATAGACGTATATAATGTCCCCGCCGAGAAGTACGTGTTGACACGACCGGGATTTTGTAAAACATTACCAGCGACGGTCTAGATGGGTTAGGTTAGGTTATATTACGATATAGACGCATATAATGTGCCCACCGAGAAGTAGGGGCCGACCCGCCAGCAATGTTGGGAAATACTACATCCGAGATGTTAGGTTCCCTTAGGTTAGGATATAAAACGATATAGACATATATAATGTCCCCACGGCAAAGTACGGGCCGACACGACCGGAATTTTGTAAAACATTACCAGCGAGGGTCTAGATGGGTTAGGTTAGGTTATATTACGATATGGACGTATATAATGTGCCCACCGTGAAGTAGGGGCTGGCCCGCCAGGAATGTTGGAAAATACTACATCCGAGATGTTAGGTTCCCTTGGGTTAGGATATATAACGTTATTGACGTATATAATGTCCCCACCGAGAAGTACGTGTTGACACGACCGGGATTTTGTAAAACATTACCAGCGACGGTCTAGATGGGTTAGGTTGGGTTATATTACGATATAGACGTATATAATGTGCTCACCGAGAAGTAGGGGCCGACCAGCCCGGAATGTTGGAAAATACTACATCTGAGATGTTAGGTTCCCTTAGGTTAGGATATATAAATTTATAGACGTATATAATGTACATACCGAGACGTACGGGAAGACATGAACGGGATTCTGTGAAACATTACCAGCGAGAGTCTAGGTGGGTTTGGTTAGGTTATATTACGTTATAGACGTATATAAAGTTCCCACCGAGAAGTAGGGGCCGACCCGCCAGAAATGTTGGAAAATACTACATCCGAGATGTTAGGTTCCCTTAGGTTAGTATATATAACGTTATAGACGTATATAATGTCTCCACTGCAAAGTACGGGCCGACACGACCGGAATTTTGTAAAACATTACCAGCGAGGGTCTAGATGTGTTAGGTTAGGTTATATTACGATATGTACGTATATAATGTGCCCACCGAGAAGTAGGGGCCGACCCGCCAGGAATGTTGGAAAATACTTCATCCGAGATGTTAGGTTCCCTTAGGTTAGGATATATAACGTTATAGACGTATATAATGTCCTCACCGAGATGTACGGCCCGTCACGGCCGGGATTTTGTAAAACATTACCAGCGAGGTTCTAGATGGGTTAGGTTAGGTTATATTACGATATAGACGTATATAATGTGCCCACCGAGAAGTTGGAGCCGACCCGCCAGGATTGTTGGAAAATACTACATCCGAGATGTCAGGTTCCCTTAGGTTTGGAAATATAAAGTTATAGACGTATATAATGTCCGCACCGAGACGTACGGGACGACACGACCGGGATTCTGTAAAACATTACCAGCGAGGGTCTAGATGGGTTAGGTTAGGTTATATTACGATATAGACGTATATAATGTGCCCACCGAGAAGTTGGGGCCGACCCGCCAGGATTGTTGGATAATACTACATCCTAGATGTCAGGTTCCCTTAGGTTCGGATATATAAAGTTATAGACGTATATAATGTCCCCACGGCAAAGTACGGGCCGACACGACCGGAATTTTGTAAAACATTACCAGCGAGGGTCTAGATGGGTTAGGTTAGGTTATATTACGATATGGACGTATATAATGTGCCCACCGAGAAGTAGGGGCCCACACGCCAGGAATGTTGGAAAATACTACATCCGAGAAGTTAGGTTCCCTTAGATTAGGATATATAACGTTATAGACGTATATAATGTTCCCACCGAGAAGTACGGGCCGACACGACCGGGATTTTGTAAAACATTACCAGTGAGGGTCTAGATGGGTTAGGTTATGTTATATTACGATATAGACGTATATAATGTGCCCACCGAGAAGTAGGGGCCGACCCGCCAGGAATGTTGGAAAATACTACATCCGAGATGTTAGGTTCCCTTAGGTTAGGATATATAACGTAATAGACGTATATAATGTCCTCACCGAGATGTACGGTCCGACACGACCGGCATTTTGTAAAACATTACCAGCTACGGTCTAGATGGGTTAGGTCAGGTTATATTACGATATAGACGTATATAATGTGCCCACCGAGAAGTAGGGGCCGACCCGCCAGGAATGTTGGAAAATACTACATCCGACATTTTAGGTTCCCTTAGGTTAGGATATACAAAAGTTATAGACGTATATAATGTCCCCACCGAGAAGTACGGGCAGACACGACCGGGATTCTGTAAAGCATTACCAGCGAGGGTCTAGATGGGTTAGGTTAGGTCATATTGCGATATAGACGTATATAATGTGCACACCGAGAAGTTGGGGCCGACCCGCCAGGATTGTTGGAAAATACTACATCCGAGATGTCAGGTTCCCTTAGGTTTGGATATATAAAGTTATAGACGTATATAATGTCCGCACCGAGACGTACGGGACGACACGACCGGGATTCTGTAAAACATTACCAGCGAGGGTCTAGATGGGTTAGGTTAGGTTATATTACGATATAGACGTATATAATGTGCCCACCGAGAAGTTGGGGCCGACCCGCCAGGATTGTTGGATAATACTACACCCTAGATGTCAGGTTCCCTTAGGTTAGGATATATAACGTTATAGACGTATATAATGTCCCCACCGAGAAGTACGGGCCCACACGACCGGAATTTTGTAAAGCATTACCAGCGAGGGTCTAGATGGGTTAGGTTAGGTTATATTACGTTATGGACGTATATAATGTGCCCACCGAGAAGTAGGGGCTGGCCCGCCAGGAATGTTGGAAAATACTACATCCGAGATGTTAGGTTCCCTTAGGTTAGGATATATAACGTTATAGACGTATATAATGTCCCCACCGAGAAGTACGGGCAGACACAACCGTGATATTGTAAAACATTACCAGCGAGGGTCTAGATGGGTTAGGTTAGGTTATATTGCGATATAGACGTATATAATGTGCCCACCGAGAAGTAGGGGCCGACCCGACAGGAATGTTGGAAAATACTACATCCGACATGTTAGGTTCCCTTAGGTTAGGATATATAACGTTATAGACGTATATAATGTCCCCACCGAGAAGTACGGGCCCACACGACCGGAATTTTGTAAAGCATTACCAGCGAGGGTGTAGATGGGTTAGGTTAGGTTATATTACGTTATGGACGTATATAATGTGCCCATCGAGAAGTAGGGGCTGGCCCGCCAGGAATGTTGGAAAATACTACATCCGAGATGTTAGGTTCCCTTAGGTTAGGATATATAACGTTATAGACGTATATAATGTCCCCACCGAGAAGTACGGGCAGACACGACCGGGATTTTGTAAAACATTACCAGCGAGGGTCTAGATGGGTTAGGTTAGGTTATATTGCGATATAGACGTATATAATGTTCCCACCGAGAAGTACGGGCAGACACGACCGGGATTTTGTAAAGCATTACCAGCGAGGGTCTAGATGGGTTAGGTTAGGTCATATTGCGATATAGACGTAAATAATGTGCCCACCGAGAAGTAGGGGCCGACCCGCCAGGAATGTCGGAAAATACTACATCCGAGATGTTAGGTTGCCTTAGGTTAGGATATATAACGTTATAGCCGTATATAATGTCCCCACCGAGACGTACGGGAAGACATGAACGGGATTCTGTGAAACATTACCAGCGAGGGTCTAGGTGGGTTAGGTTAGGTTATATTACGTTATAGACGTATATAAAGTTCCCACCGAGAAGTAGGGGCCGACCCGCCAGAAATGTTGCAAAATACTACATCCGAGATGTCAGGTTCCCTTAGGTTAGTATATATAACGTTATAGACGTATATAATGTCTCCACGGCAAAGTACGGGCCGACACGACCGGAATTTTGTAAAACATTACCAGCGAGGGTCTAGATGGGTTAGGTTAGGTTATATTACGATATGTACGTATATAATGTGCCCACCGAGAAGTAGGAACCGGCCAGCCAGGAATGTTGGAAAATACTACATCCGAGATGTTAGGTTCCCTTAGGTTAGGATATATAACGATATAGACGTATATAATGTCCCCACCGAGAAGTACGGGCCGACACGACCGGGATTTTGTAAAACATTACCAGCGAGGGTCTAGATGGGTTAGGTTAGGTTATATTGCGATATAGACGTATATAATGTGCCCACCGAGAAGTAGGGGCCGACCCGCCAGGAATGTTGGAAAATACTACATCCGAGATGTTAGGTTCCCTTAGGTTAGGATATATAAATTGATAGACGTATATAATGTACATACCGAGACGTACGGGAAGACACGAACGGGATTCTGTGAAACATTACCAGCGAGAGTCTAGGTGGGTTAGGTTAGGTTATATTACGTTATAGACGTATATAATGTTCCCACTGAGAAGTAGGGGCCGACCCGCCAGAAATGTTGGAAAATACTACATCCGAGATGTTAGGTTCCCTTAGGTTAGGATATATAACGTTATAGACGTATATAATGTCCCCACCGAGAAGTACGAGCAGACACGACCGGGATTTTGTAAAACATTACCAGCGAGGGTCTAGATGGGTTAGGTTAGGCTATATTGCGATATAGACGTATATAATGTGCCCACCGAGAAGTAGGGGCCGACCCGCCAGGAATGTTGGAAAATACTACATCCGAGATGTTAGGTTCCCTCAGGTTAGGATATATAATGTTATAGACGTATATAATGTCCCCACCGAGAAGTACGGGCAGACACGACCGGGAGTCTGTAAAGCATTACCAACGAGGGTCTAGATGGGTTAGGTTAGGTCATATTGCGATATAGACGTATATAATGTGCCCACCGAGAAGTAGGGGCCGGCCCGCCAGAAATGTTGGAAAATACTACATCCGAGATGTTAGGTACCCTTAGGTTAGGATATATAACGTTATAGACGTCAATAATGTCCCCACCGAAAGGAAGGGCCGACACGACCGGAATTTTGTAAAACATTACCAGCGAGGGTCTAGATGGGTTAGGTTAGGTTATATTACGTTATGGGCGTATATAATGTGCCCACCGAGAAGTAGGGGCTGGCCCGCCAGGAATGTTGGAAAATACTACATCCGAGATGTTAGGTTCCCTTAGGTTAGGATATATAACGTTATAGACGTATATAATGTCCCCACCGAGAAGTACGGGCAGACACAACCGGGATTTTGTAAAACATTACCAGCGAGGCTCTAGATGGGTTAGGTTAGGTTATATTGCGATATAGACGTATATAATGTGCCCACCGAGAAGTAGGGGCCGACCCGACAGGAATGTTGGAAAATATTACATCCGACATGTTAGGTTCCCTTAGGTTAGGATATATAACGTTATAGACGTATATAATGTCCCCACCGAAAGGAAGGGCCGACACGACCGGAATTTTGTAAAACATTACCAGCGAGGGTCTAGGTGGGTTAGGTTAGGTTATATTACGATATAGACGTATATAATGTGCCCACCGAGAAGTAGGGGCCGACCCGCCAGCAATGTTGCGAAATACTACATCCGAGATGTTAGGTTCCCTTAGGTTAGGATATAAAACGATATAGACATATATAATGTCCCCACGGCAAAGTACGGGCCGACACGACCGGAATTTTGTAAAACATTACCAGCGAGGGTCTAGATGGGTTAGGTTAGGTTATATTACGATATGGACGTATATAATGTGCCCACCGTGAAGTAGGGGCCGGCCCGCCAGGAATGTTGGAAGATACTACATCCGAGATGTTAGGTTCCCTTAGGTTAGTATATATAACGATATAGACGTATATAATGTCCCCACCGAGAAGTACGGGCCGACACGACCGGAATTTTGTAAAACATTACCAGCGAGGGTCTAGATGGGTTAGGTTAGGTTATATTACGATACGGACGTATATAATGTGCCCACCGTGAAGTAGGGGCCGGCCCGCCAGGAATGTTGGAAAATACTACATCCGAGATGTTAGGTTCCCTTAGGTTAGGATATATAACGATATAGACGTATATAATGTCCCCACCGAGAAGTACGGGCCGACACGACCGGGATTTTGTAAAACATTACCAGCGAGGGTCTAGATGGGTTAGGTTATGTTATATTGCGATATAGACGTATATAATGTGCCCACCGAGAAGTAGGGGCCGACCCGCCAGGAATGTTGGAAAATACTACATCCGAGATGTTAGGTTCCCTTGGGTTAGGATATATAACGTTATAGACGTATATAATGTCCCCACCGAGAAGTACGTGTTGACACGACCGGGATTTTGTAAAACATTACCAGCGACGGTCTAGATGGGTTTGGTTGGGTTATATTACGATATAGACGTATATAATGTGCCCACCGAGAAGTAGGGGCCGACCCGCCCGGAATGTTGGAAAATACTACATCCGAGATGTTAGGTTCCCTTAGGTTAGGATATATAACGTTATAGACGTCAATAATGTCCCCACCGAAAGGAAGGGCCGACACGACCGGAATTTTGTAAAACATTACCAGCGAGGGTCTAGATGGGTTAGGTTAGGTTATATTACGTTATGGGCGTATATAATGTGCCCACCGAGAAGTAGGGGCTGGCCCGCCAGGAATGTTGGAAAATACTACATCCGAGATGTTAGGTTCCCTTAGGTTAGGATATATAACGTTATAGACGTATATAATGTCCCCACCGAGAAGTACGGGCAGACACAACCGGGATTTTGTAAAGCATTACCAGCGAGGGTCTAGATGGGTTAGGTTAGGTTATATTGCGATATAGACGTATATAATGTGCCCACCGAGAAGTAGGGGCCGACCCGACAGGAATGTTGGAAAATACTACATCCGACATGTTAGGTTCCCTTAGGTTAGGATATATAACGTTATAGACGTATATAATGTCCCCACCGAGAAGTACGGGCCCACACGACCGGAATTTTGTAAAGCATTACCAGCGAGGGTGTAGATGGGTTAGGTTAGGTTATATTACGTTATGGACGTATATAATGTGCCCATCGAGAAGTAGGGGCTGGCCCGCCAGGAGTGTTGGAAAATACTACATCCGAGATGTTAGGTTCCCTTAGGTTAGGATATATAACGTTATAGACGTATATAATGTCCCCACCGAGAAGTACGGGCAGACACGACCGGGATTTTGTAAAACATTACCAGCGAGGGTCTAGATGGGTTAGGTTAGGTTATATTGCGATATAGACGTATATAATGTGCCCACCGAGAAGTACGGGCAGACACGACCGGGATTTTGTAAAGCATTACCAGCGAGGGTCTAGATGGGTTAGGTTAGGTCATATTGCGATATAGACGTAAATAATGTGCCCACCGAGAAGTAGGGGCCGGCCCGCCAGAAATGTTGGAAAATACTACATCCGAGATGTTAGGTTCCCTTAGGTTAGGATATATAACGTTATAGACGTCAATAATGTCCCCACCGAAAGGAAGGGCCGACACGACCGGAATTTTGTAAAACATTACCAGCGAGGGTCTAGGTGGGTTAGGTTAGGTTATATTACGATATAGACGTATATAATGTGCCCACCGAGAAGTAGGGGCCGACCCGCCAGCAATGTTGGGAAATACTACATCCGAGATGTTAGGTTCCCTTAGGTTAGGATATAAAACGATATAGACATATATAATGTCCCCACGGCAAAGTACGGGCCGACACGACCGGAATTTTGTAAAACATTACCAGCGAGGGTCTAGATGGGTTAGGTTAGGTTATATTACGATATGGACGTATATAATGTGCCCACCGTGAAGTAGGGGCCGGCCCGCCAGGAATGTTGGAAGATACTACATCCGAGATGTTAGGTTCCCTTAGGTTAGGATATATAACGATATAGACGTATATAATGTCCCCACCGAGAAGTACGGGCCGACACGACCGGAATTTTGTAAAACATTACCAGCGAGGGTCTAGATGGGTTAGGTTAGGTTATATTACGATACGGACGTATATAATGTGCCCACCGTGAAGTAGGGGCCGGCCCGCCAGGAATGTTGGAAAATACTACATCCGAGATGTTAGGTTCCCTTAGGTTAGGATATATAACGATATAGACGTATATAATGTCCCCACCGAGAAGTACGGGCCGACACGACCGGGATTTTGTAAAACATTACCAGCGAGGGTCTAGATGGGTTAGGTTATGTTATATTGCGATATAGACGTATATAATGTGCCCACCGAGAAGTAGGGGCCGACCCGCCAGGAATGTTGGAAAATACTACATCCGAGATGTTAGGTTCCCTTGGGTTAGGATATATAACGTTATAGACGTATATAATGTCCCCACCGAGAAGTACGTGTTGACACGACCGGGATTTTGTAAAACATTACCAGCGACGGTCTAGATGGGTTTGGTTGGGTTATATTACGATATAGACGTATATAATGTGCCCACCGAGAAGTAGGGGCCGACCCGCCCGGAATGTTGGAAAATACTACATCCGAGATGTTAGGTTCCCTTAGGTTAGGATATATAAATTTATAGACGTATATAATGTACATACCGAGACGTACGGGAAGACATGAACGGGATTCTGTGAAACATTACCCGCGAGGGTCTAGGTGGGTTAGGTTAGGTTATATTACGTTATAGACGTATATAAAGTTCCCACCGAGAAGTAGGGTCCGACCCGCCAGAAATGTTGGGAAATACTACATCCGAGATGTTAGGTTCCCTTAGGTTAGGATATAAAACGATATAGACGTATATAATGTTCCCACCGAGAAGTACGGGCAGACACGACCGGGAGTCTGTAAAGCATTACCAACGAGGGTCTAGATGGGTTAGGTTAGGTCATATTGCGATATAGACGTGTATAATGTGCCCACCGAGAAGTAGGGGCCGACCCGCCAGGAATGTTGGAAAATACTACATCCGAGATGTTAGGTTCCCTTAGGTTAGGATATATAACGTTATAGACGTATATAATGTCCCCACCGAGAAGTACGGGCAGACACGACCGGGATTCTGTAAAACATTACCAGCGAGGGTCTAGATGGGTTAGGTTAGGTTATATTACAATATAGACGTATATAATGTGCCCACCGAGAAGTAGGGGCCGACCCGCCAGGAATGTTGGAAAATACTACATCCGAGATGTTAGGTTCCCTCAGGTTAGGATATATAATGTTATAGACGTATATAATGTCCCCACCGAGAAGTACGGGCAGACACGACCGGGAGTCTGTAATGCATTACCAACGAGGGTCTAGATGGGTTAGGTTAGGTCATATTGCGATATAGACGTATATAATGTGCCCACCGAGAAGTAGGGGCCAGCCCGCCAGGAATGTTGGAAAATACGACATCCGAGATGTTAGGTTCCCTTGGGTTAGGATATATAACGTTATAGACGTAAATAATGTCCCCACCGAGAAGTACGGGCCGACACGACCGGGATTTTGTAAAACATTACCAGCGAGGGTCTAGGTGGGTTAGGTTAGGTTATATTACGATATAGACGTATATAATGTGCCCACCGAGAAGTAGGGGCCGACCCGCCAGGAATGTTGGAAAATACTACATCCGAGATGTTAGGTTCCCTTAGGTTAGGATATATAACGTTATAGACGTATATAATGTCCCCACCGAGAAGTACGGGCCCACACGACCGGAATTTTGTAAAGCATTACCAGCGAGGGTCTAGATGGGTTAGGTTAGGTTATATTACGTTATGGACGTATATAATGTGCCCACCGAGAAGTAGGGGCTGGCCCGCCAGGAATGTTGGAAAATACTACATCCGAGATGTTAGGTTCCCTTAGGTTAGGATATATAACGTTATAGACGTATATAATGTCCCCACCGAGAAGAACGGGCAGACACGACCGGGATTTTGTAAAACATTACCAGCGAGGGTCTAGATGGGTTAGGTTAGGTTATATTGCGATATAGACGTATATAATGTGCCCACCGAGAAGTACGGGCAGACACGACCGGGATTCTGTAAAGCATTACCAGCGAGGGTCTAGATGGGTTAGGTTAGGTTATATTACGTTATAGACGTATATAATGTTCCCACTGAGAAGTAGGGGCCGACCCGCCAGAAATGTTGGAAAATACTACATCCGAGATGTTAGGTTCCCTTAGGTTAGGATATATAACGTTATAGACGTATATAATGTCCCCACCGAGAAGTACGAGCAGACACGACCGGGATTTTGTAAAACATTACCAGCGAGGGTCTAGATGGGTTAGGTTAGGTTATATTACGATATAGACGTATATAATGTGCCCACCGAGAAGTAGGGGCCGACCCGCCAGGAATGTTGGAAAATACTACATCCGAGATGTTAGGTTCCCACAGGTTAGGATATATAATGTTATAGACGTATATAATGTCCCCACCGAAAAGTACGGGCAGACACGACCGGGACTCTGTAAAGCATTACCAACGAGGGTCTAGATGGGTTAGGTTAGGTCATATTGCGATATAGACGTATATAATGTGCCCACCGAGAAGTAGGGGCCGGCCCGCCAGAAATGTTGGAAAATACTACATCCGAGATGTTAGGTTCCCTTAGGTTAGGATATATAACGTTATAGACGTCAATAATGTCCCCACCGAAAGGAAGGGCCGACACGACCGGAATTTTGTAAAACATTACCAGCGAGGGTCTAGGTGGGTTAGGTTAGGTTATATTACGATATAGACGTATATAATGTGCCCACCGAGAAGTAGGGGCCGACCCGCCAGCAATGCTGGGAAATACTACATCCGAGATGTTAGGTTCCCTTAGGTTAGGATATAAAACGATATAGACATATATAATGTCCCCACGGCAAAGTACGGGCCGACACGACCGGAATTTTGTAAAACATTACCAGCGAGGGTCTAGATGGGTTAGGTTAGGTTATATTACGATATGGACGTATATAATGTGCCCACCGTGAAGTAGGGGCCGGCCCGCCAGGAATGTTGGAAGATACTACATCCGAGATGTTAGGTTCCCTTAGGTTAGGATATATAACGATATAGACGTATATAATGTCCCCACCGAGAAGTACGGGCCGACACGACCGGAATTTTGTAAAACATTACCAGCGAGGGTCTAGATGGGTTAGGTTAGGTTATATTACGATACGGACGTATATAATGTGCCCACCGTGAAGTAGGGGCCGGCCCGCCAGGAATGTTGGAAAATACTACATCCGAGATGTTAGGTTCCCTTAGGTTAGGATATATAACGATATAGACGTATATAATGTCCCCACCGAGAAGTACGGGCCGACACGACCGGGATTTTGTAAAACATTACCAGCGAGGATCTAGATGGGTTAGGTTATGTTATATTGCGATATAGACGTATATAATGTGCCCACCGAGAAGTAGGGGCCGACCCGCCAGGAATGTTGGAAAATACTACATCCGAGATGTTAGGTTCCCTTGGGTTAGGATATATAACGTTATAGACGTATATAATGTCCCCACCGAGAAGTACGGGCCCACACGACCGGAATTTTGTAAAGCATTACCAGCGAGGGTGTAGATGGGTTAGGTTAGGTTATATTACGTTATGGACGTATATAATGTGCCCATCGAGAAGTAGGGGCTGGCCCGCCAGGAGTGTTGGAAAATACTACATCCGAGATGTTAGGTTCCCTTAGGTTAGGATATATAACGTTATAGACGTATATAATGTCCCCACCGAGAAGTACGGGCAGACACGACCGGGATTTTGTAAAACATTACCAGCGAGGGTCTAGATGGGTTAGGTTAGGTTATATTGCGATATAGACGTATATAATGTGCCCACCGAGAAGTACGGGCAGACACGACCGGGATTTTGTAAAGCATTACCAGCGAGGGTCTAGATGGGTTAGGTTAGGTCATATTGCGATATAGACGTAAATAATGTGCCCACCGAGAAGTAGGGGCCGACCCGCCAGGAATGTCGGAAAATACTACATCCGAGATGTTAGGTTCCCTTAGGTTAGGATATATAACGTTATAGCCGTATATAATGTCGCCACCGAGACGTACGGGAAGACATGAACGGGATTCTGTGAAACATTACCAGCGAGGGTCTAGGTGGGTTAGGTTAGGTTATATTACGTTATAGACGTATATAAAGTTCCCACCGAGAAGTAGGGGCAGACCCGCCAGAAATGTTGCAAAATACTACATCCGAGATGTCAGGTTCCCTTAGGTTAGTATATATAACGTTATAGACGTATATAATGTCTCCACGGCAAAGTACGGGCCGACACGACCGGAATTTTGTAAAACATTACCAGCGAGGGTCTAGATGGGTTAGGTTAGGTTATATTACGATATGTACGTATATAATGTGCCCACCGAGAAGTAGGGGCCGGCCCGCCAGGAATGTTGGAAAATACTACATCCGAGATGTTAGGTTCCCTTAGGTTAGGATATATAACGATATAGACGTATATAATGTCCCCACCGAGAAGTACGGGCCGACACGACCGGGATTTTGTAAAACATTACCAGCGAGGGTCTAGATGGGTTAGGTTAGGTTATATTGCGATATAGACGTATATAATGTGCCCACCGAGAAGTAGGGGCCGACCCGCCAGGAATGTTGGAAAATACTACATCCGAGATGTTAGGTTCCCTTAGGTTAGGATATATAAATTGATAGACGTATATAATGTACATACCGAGACGTACGGGAAGACACGAACGGGATTCTGTGAAACATTACCAGCGAGAGTCTAGGTGGGTTAGGTTAGGTTATATTACGTTATAGACGTATATAATGTTCCCACTGAGAAGTAGGGGCCGACCCGCCAGAAATGTTGGAAAATACTACATCCGAGATGTTAGGTTCCCTTAGGTTAGGATATATAACGTTATAGACGTATATAATGTCCCCACCGAGAAGTACGAGCAGACAAGACCGGGATTTTGTAAAACATTACCAGCGAGGGTCTAGATGGGTTAGGTTAGGTTATATTACGATATAGACGTATATAATGTGCCCACCGAGAAGTAGGGGCCGACCCGCCAGGAATGTTGGAAAATACTACATCCGAGATGTTAGGTTCCCTCAGGTTAGGATATATAATGTTATAGACGTATATAATGTCCCCACCGAGAAGTACGGGCAGACACGACCGGGAGTCTGTAAAGCATTACCAACGAGGGTCTAGATGGGTTAGGTTAGGTCATATTGCGATATAGACGTATATAATGTGCCCACCGAGAAGTAGGGGCCGGCCCGCCAGAAATGTTGGAAAATACTACATCCGAGATGTTAGGTTCCCTTAGGTTAGGATATATAACGTTATAGACGTCAATAATGTCCCCACCGAAAGGAAGGGCCGACACGACCGGAATTTTGTAAAACATTACCAGCGAGGGTCTAGGTGGGTTAGGTTAGGTTATATTACGATATAGACGTATATAATGTGCCCACCGAGAAGTAGGGGCCGACCCGCCAGCAATGTTGGGAAATACTACATCCGAGATGTTAGATTCCCTTAGGTTAGGATATAAAACGATATAGACATATATAATGTCCCCACGGCAAAGTACGGGCCGACACGACCGGAATTTTGTAAAACATTACCAGCGAGGGTCTAGATGGGTTAGGTTAGGTTATATTACGATATGGACGTATATAATGTGCCCACCGTGAAGTAGGGGCCGGCCCGCCAGGAATGTTGGAAGATACTACATCCGAGATGTTAGGTTCCCTTAGGTTAGGATATATAACGATATAGACGTATATAATGTCCCCACCGAGAAGTACGGGCCGACACGACCGGAATTTTGTAAAACATTACCAGCGAGGGTCTAGATGGGTTAGGTTAGGTTATATTACGATACGGACGTATATAATGTGCCCACCGTGAAGTAGGGGCCGGCCCGCCAGGAATGTTGGAAAATACTACATCCGACATGTTAGGTTCCCTTAGGTTAGGATATATAACGTTATAGACGTATATAATGTCCCCACCGAAAGGAAGGGCCGACACGACCGGAATTTTGTAAAACATTACCAGCGAGGGTCTAGGTGGGTTAGGTTAGGTTATATTACGATATAGACGTATATAATGTGCCCACCGAGAAGTAGGGGCCGACCCGCCAGCAATGTTGGGAAATACTACATCCGAGATGTTAGGTTCCCTTAGGTTAGGATATAAAACGATATAGACATATATAATGTCCCCACGGCAAAGTACGGGCCGACACGACCGGAATTTTGTAAAACATTACCAGCGAGGGTCTAGATGGGTTAGGTTAGGTTATATTACGATATGGACGTATATAATGTGCCCACCGTGAAGTAGGGGCCGGCCCGCCAGGAATGTTGGAAGATACTACATCCGAGATGTTAGGTTCCCTTAGGTTAGTATATATAACGATATAGACGTATATAATGTCCCCACCGAGAAGTACGGGCCGACACGACCGGAATTTTGTAAAACATTACCAGCGAGGGTCTAGATGGGTTAGGTTAGGTTATATTACGATACGGACGTATATAATGTGCCCACCGTGAAGTAGGGGCCGGCCCGCCAGGAATGTTGGAAAATACTACATCCGAGATGTTAGGTTCCCTTAGGTTAGGATATATAACGATATAGACGTATATAATGTCCCCACCGAGAAGTACGGGCCGACACGACCGGGATTTTGTAAAACATTACCAGCGAGGGTCTAGATGGGTTAGGTTATGTTATATTGCGATATAGACGTATATAATGTGCCCACCGAGAAGTAGGGGCCGACCCGCCAGGAATGTTGGAAAATACTACATCCGAGATGTTAGGTTCCCTTGGGTTAGGATATATAACGTTATAGACGTATATAATGTCCCCACCGAGAAGTACGTGTTGACACGACCGGGATTTTGTAAAACATTACCAGCGACGGTCTAGATGGGTTTGGTTGGGTTATATTGCGATATAGACGTATATAATGTGCCCACCGAGAAGTAGGGGCCGACCCGACAGGAATGTTGGAAAATACTACATCCGTCATGTTAGGTTCCCTTAGGTTAGGATATATAACGTTATAGACGTATATAATGTCCCCACCGAGAAGTACGGGCAGACACGACCGGGATTTTGTAAAACATTACCAGCGAGGGTCTAGATGGGTTAGGTTAGGTTATATTGCGATATAGACGTATATAATGTGCCCACCGAGAAGTACGGGCAGACACGACCGGGATTTTGTAAAGCATTACCAGCGAGGGTCTAGATGGGTTAGGTTAGGTCATATTGCGATATATACGTAAATAATGTGCCCACCGAGAAGTAGGGGCCGACCCGCCAGGAATGTCGGAAAATACTACATCCGAGATGTTAGGTTCCCTTAGGTTAGGATATATAACGTTATAGCCGTATATAATGTCGCCACCGAGACGTACGGGAAGACATGAACGGGATTCTGTGAAACATTACCAGCGAGGGTCTAGGTGGGTTAGGTTAGGTTATATTACGTTATAGACGTATATAAAGTTCCCACCGAGAAGTAGGGGCAGACCCGCCAGAAATGTTGCAAAATACTACATCCGAGATGTCAGGTTCCCTTAGGTTAGTATATATAACGTTATAGACGTATATAATGTCTCCACGGCAAAGTACGGGCCGACACGACCGGAATTTTGTAAAACATTACCAGCGAGGGTCTAGATGGGTTAGGTTAGGTTATATTACGATATGTACGTATATAATGTGCCCACCGAGAAGTAGGGGCCGGCCCGCCAGGAATGTTGGAAAATACTACATCCGAGATGTTAGGTTCCCTTAGGTTAGGATATATAACGATATAGACGTATATAATGTCCCCACCGAGAAGTACGGGCCGACACGACCGGGATTTTGTAAAACATTACCAGCGAGGGTCTAGATGGGTTAGGTTAGGTTATATTGCGATATAGACGTATATAATGTGCCCACCGAGAAGTAGGGGCCGACCCGCCAGGAATGTTGGAAAATACTACATCCGAGATGTTAGGTTCCCTTAGGTTAGGATATATAAATTGATAGACGTATATAATGTACATACCGAGACGTACGGGAAGACACGAACGGGATTCTGTGAAACATTACCAGCGAGAGTCTAGGTGGGTTAGGTTAGGTTATATTACGTTATAGACGTATATAATGTTCCCACTGAGAAGTAGGGGCCGACCCGCCAGAAATGTTGGAAAATACTACATCCGAGATGTTAGGTTCCCTTAGGTTAGGATATATAACGTTATAGACGTATATAATGTCCCCACCGAGAAGTACGAGCAGACAAGACCGGGATTTTGTAAAACATTACCAGCGAGGGTCTAGATGGGTTAGGTTAGGTTATATTACGATATAGACGTATATAATGTGCCCACCGAGAAGTAGGGGCCGACCCGCCAGGAATGTTGGAAAATACTACATCCGAGATGTTAGGTTCCCTCAGGTTAGGATATATAATGTTATAGACGTATATAATGTCCCCACCGAGAAGTACGGGCAGACACGACCGGGAGTCTGTAAAGCATTACCAACGAGGGTCTAGATGGGTTAGGTTAGGTCATATTGCGATATAGACGTATATAATGTGCCCACCGAGAAGTAGGGGCCGGCCCGCCAGAAATGT
This sequence comes from Xylocopa violacea, assembly GCA_963969225.1. Lineage (NCBI taxonomy): Eukaryota > Metazoa > Arthropoda > Insecta > Hymenoptera > Apidae > Xylocopa > Xylocopa violacea. The sequence continues at coordinate 7,252,667 of CAXAJV010000761.1, forward strand.
TGGAAAATACTACATCCGAGATGTTAGGTTCCCTTAGGTTAGGATATATAACGTTATAGACGTCAATAATGTCCCCACCGAAAGGAAGGGCCGACACGACCGGAATTTTGTAAAACATTACCAGCGAGGGTCTAGGTGGGTTAGGTTAGGTTATATTACGATATAGACGTATATAATGTGCCCACCGAGAAGTAGGGGCCGACCCGCCAGCAATGTTGGGAAATACTACATCCGAGATGTTAGGTTCCCTTAGGTTATGATATAAAACGATATAGACATATATAATGTCCCCACGGCAAAGTACGGGCCGACACGACCGGAATTTTGTAAAACATTACCAGCGAGGGTCTAGATGGGTTAGGTTAGGTTATATTACGATATGGACGTATATAATGTGCCCACCGTGAAGTAGGGGCCGGCCCGCCAGGAATGTTGGAAGATACTACATCCGAGATGTTAGGTTCCCTTAGGTTAGGATATATAACGATATAGACGTATATAATGTCCCCACCGAGAAGTACGGGCCGACACGACCGGAATTTTGTAAAACATTACCAGCGAGGGTCTAGATGGGTTAGGTTAGGTTATATTACGATACGGACGTATATAATGTGCCCACCGTGAAGTAGGGGCCGGCCCGCCAGGAATGTTGGAAAATACTACATCCGAGATGTTAGGTTCCCTTAGGTTAGGATATATAACGATATAGACGTATATAATGTCCCCACCGAGAAGTACGGGCCGACACGACCGGGATTTTGTAAAACATAACCAGCGAGGGTCTAGATGGGTTAGGTTATGTTATATTGCGATATAGACGTATATAATGTGCCCACCGAGAAGTAGGGGCCGACCCGCCAGGAATGTTGGGAAATACTACATCCGAGATTTTAGGTTCCCTTAGGTTAGGATATAAAACGATATAGACATATATAATGTCCCCACGGCAAAGTACGGGCCGACACGACCGGAATTTTGTAAAACATTACCAGCGAGGGTCTAGATGGGTTAGGTTAGGTTATATTACGATATGGACGTATATAATGTGCCCACCGTGAAGTAGGGGCCGGCCCGCCAGGAATGTTGGAAGATACTACATCCGAGATGTTAGGTTCCCTTAGGTTAGGATATATAACGATATAGACGTATATAATGTCCCCACCGAGAAGTACGGGCCGACACGACCGGAATTTTGTAAAACATTACCAGCGAGGGTCTAGATGGGTTAGGTTAGGTTATATTACGATACGGACGTATATAATGTGCCCACCGTGAAGTAGGGGCCGGCCCGCCAGGAATGTTGGAAAATACTACATCCGAGATGTTAGGTTCCCTTAGGTTAGGATATATAACGATATAGACGTATATAATGTCCCCACCGAGAAGTACGGGCCGACACGACCGGGATTTTGTAAAACATAACCAGCGAGGGTCTAGATGGGTTAGGTTATGTTATATTGCGATATAGACGTATATAATGTGCCCACCGAGAAGTAGGGGCCGACCCGCCAGGAATGTTGGAAAATACTACATCCGAGATGTTAGGTTCCCTTGGGTTAGGATATATAACGTTATAGACGTATATAATGTCCCCACCGAGAAGTACGTGTTGACACGACCGGGATTTTGTAAAACATTACCAGCGACGGTCTAGATGGGTTTGGTTGGGTTATATTACGATATAGACGTATATAATGTGCCCACCGAGAAGTAGGGGCCGACCCGCCCGGAATGTTGGAAAATACTACATCCGAGATGTTAGGTTCCCTTAGGTTAGGATATATAAATTTATAGACGTATATAATGTACATACCGAGACGTACGGGAAGACATGAACGGGATTCTGTGAAACATTACCCGCGAGGGTCTAGGTGGGTTAGGTTAGGTTATATTACGTTATAGACGTATATAAAGTTCCCACCGAGAAGTAGGGTCCGACCCGCCAGAAATGTTGGGAAATACTACATCCGAGATGTTAGGTTCCCTTAGGTTAGGATATAAAACGATATAGACGTATATAATGTTCCCACCGAGAAGTACGGGCAGACACGACCGGGAGTCTGTAAAGCATTACCAACGAGGGTCTAGATGGGTTAGGTTAGGTCATATTGCGATATAGACGTGTATAATGTGCCCACCGAGAAGTAGGGGCCGACCCGCCAGGAATGTTGGAAAATACTACATCCGAGATGTTAGGTTCCCTTAGGTTAGGATATATAACGTTATAGACGTATATAATGTCCCCACCGAGAAGTACGGGCAGACACGACCGGGATTCTGTAAAACATTACCAGCGAGGGTCTAGATGGGTTAGGTTAGGTTATATTACAATATAGACGTATATAATGTGCCCACCGAGAAGTAGGGGCCGACCCGCCAGGAATGTTGGAAAATACTACATCCGAGATGTTAGGTTCCCTCAGGTTAGGATATATAATGTTATAGACGTATATAATGTCCCCACCGAGAAGTACGGGCAGACACGACCGGGAGTCTGTAATGCATTACCAACGAGGGTCTAGATGGGTTAGGTTAGGTCATATTGCGATATAGACGTATATAATGTGCCCACCGAGAAGTAGGGGCCAGCCCGCCAGGAATGTTGGAAAATACGACATCCGAGATGTTAGGTTCCCTTGGGTTAGGATATATAACGTTATAGACGTAAATAATGTCCCCACCGAGAAGTACGGGCCGACACGACCGGGATTTTGTAAAACATTACCAGCGAGGGTCTAGGTGGGTTAGGTTAGGTTATATTACGATATAGACGTATATAATGTGCCCACCGAGAAGTAGGGGCCGACCCGCCAGGAATGTTGGAAAATACTACATCCGAGATGTTAGGTTCCCTTAGGTTAGGATATATAACGTTATAGACGTATATAATGTCCCCACCGAGAAGTACGGGCCCACACGACCGGAATTTTGTAAAGCATTACCAGCGAGGGTCTAGATGGGTTAGGTTAGGTTATATTACGTTATGGACGTATATAATGTGCCCACCGAGAAGTAGGGGCTGGCCCGCCAGGAATGTTGGAAAATACTACATCCGAGATGTTAGGTTCCCTTAGGTTAGGATATATAACGTTATAGACGTATATAATGTCCCCACCGAGAAGAACGGGCAGACACGACCGGGATTTTGTAAAACATTACCAGCGAGGGTCTAGATGGGTTAGGTTAGGTTATATTGCGATATAGACGTATATAATGTGCCCACCGAGAAGTACGGGCAGACACGACCGGGATTCTGTAAAGCATTACCAGCGAGGGTCTAGATGGGTTAGGTTAGGTTATATTACGTTATAGACGTATATAATGTTCCCACTGAGAAGTAGGGGCCGACCCGCCAGAAATGTTGGAAAATACTACATCCGAGATGTTAGGTTCCCTTAGGTTAGGATATATAACGTTATAGACGTATATAATGTCCCCACCGAGAAGTACGAGCAGACACGACCGGGATTTTGTAAAACATTACCAGCGAGGGTCTAGATGGGTTAGGTTAGGTTATATTACGATATAGACGTATATAATGTGCCCACCGAGAAGTAGGGGCCGACCCGCCAGGAATGTTGGAAAATACTACATCCGAGATGTTAGGTTCCCACAGGTTAGGATATATAATGTTATAGACGTATATAATGTCCCCACCGAAAAGTACGGGCAGACACGACCGGGACTCTGTAAAGCATTACCAACGAGGGTCTAGATGGGTTAGGTTAGGTCATATTGCGATATAGACGTATATAATGTGCCCACCGAGAAGTAGGGGCCGGCCCGCCAGAAATGTTGGAAAATACTACATCCGAGATGTTAGGTTCCCTTAGGTTAGGATATATAACGTTATAGACGTCAATAATGTCCCCACCGAAAGGAAGGGCCGACACGACCGGAATTTTGTAAAACATTACCAGCGAGGGTCTAGGTGGGTTAGGTTAGGTTATATTACGATATAGACGTATATAATGTGCCCACCGAGAAGTAGGGGCCGACCCGCCAGCAATGCTGGGAAATACTACATCCGAGATGTTAGGTTCCCTTAGGTTAGGATATAAAACGATATAGACATATATAATGTCCCCACGGCAAAGTACGGGCCGACACGACCGGAATTTTGTAAAACATTACCAGCGAGGGTCTAGATGGGTTAGGTTAGGTTATATTACGATATGGACGTATATAATGTGCCCACCGTGAAGTAGGGGCCGGCCCGCCAGGAATGTTGGAAGATACTACATCCGAGATGTTAGGTTCCCTTAGGTTAGGATATATAACGATATAGACGTATATAATGTCCCCACCGAGAAGTACGGGCCGACACGACCGGAATTTTGTAAAACATTACCAGCGAGGGTCTAGATGGGTTAGGTTAGGTTATATTACGATACGGACGTATATAATGTGCCCACCGTGAAGTAGGGGCCGGCCCGCCAGGAATGTTGGAAAATACTACATCCGAGATGTTAGGTTCCCTTAGGTTAGGATATATAACGATATAGACGTATATAATGTCCCCACCGAGAAGTACGGGCCGACACGACCGGGATTTTGTAAAACATTACCAGCGAGGATCTAGATGGGTTAGGTTATGTTATATTGCGATATAGACGTATATAATGTGCCCACCGAGAAGTAGGGGCCGACCCGCCAGGAATGTTGGAAAATACTACATCCGAGATGTTAGGTTCCCTTGGGTTAGGATATATAACGTTATAGACGTATGTAATGTCCCCACCGAGAAGTACGTGTTGACACGGCCGGGATTTTGTAAAACATTACCAGCGACGGTCTAGATGGGTTAGGTTGGGTTATATTACGATATAGACGTATATAATGTGCCCACCGAGAAGTAGTTGCCGACCCGCCCGGAATGTTGGAAAATACTACATCCGAGATGTTAGGTTCCCTTAGGTTAGGATATATAAATTTATAGACGTATATAATGTACATACAGAGACGTACGGGAAGACATGAACGGGATTCTGTGAAACATTACCCGCGAGGGTCTAGGTGGGTTAGGTTAGGTTATATTACGTTATAGCCGTATATAAAGTTCCCACAGAGATGTAGGGTCCGACCCGCCAGAAATGTTGGAAAATACTACATCCGAGATGTTAGGTTCCCTTAGGTTAGTATATATAACGTTATAGACGTATATAATGTCCCCACGGCAAAGTACGGGCCGACACGACCGGAATTTTGTAAAACATTACCGGCGAGGGTCTAGGTGGGTTAGGTTAGGTTATATTACGATATAGACGTATATAATGTGCCCACCGAGAAGTAGGGGCCGACCCGCCAGCAATGTTGGGAAATACTACATCCGAGATGTTAGGTTCCCTTAGGTTAGGATATAAAACGATATAGACATATATAATGTCCCCACCGAGAAGTACGGGCAGACACGACCGGAATTTTGTAAAACATTACCAGCGAGGGTCTAGATGGGTTAGGTTAGGTTATATTACGATATGTACGTATATAATGTGCCCACCGAGAAGTAGGGGCCGGCCCGCCAGGAATGTTGGAAAATACTACATCCGAGATGTTAGGTTCCCTTAGGTTAGGATATATAACGATATAGACGTATATAATGTCCCCACCGAGAAGTACGGGCCGACACGACCGGGATTTTGTAAAACATTACCAGCGAGGGTCTAGATGGGTTAGGTTAGGTTATATTGCGATATAGACGTATATAATGTGCCCACCGAGAAGTAGGGGCCGACCCGCCAGGAATGTTGGAAAATACTACATCCGAGATGTTAGGTTCCCTCAGGTTAGGATATATAATGTTATAGACGTATATAATGTCCCCACCGAGAAGTACGGGCAGACACGACCGGGAGTCTGTAAAGCATTACCAACGAGGGTCTAGATGGGTTAGGTTAGGTCATATTGCGATATAGACGTATATAATGTGCCCACCGAGAAGTAGGGGCCGGCCCGCCAGAAATGTTGGAAAATACTACATCCGAGATGTTAGGTTCCCTTAGGTTAGGATATATAACGTTATAGACGTCAATAATGTCCCCACCGAAAGGAAGGGCCGACACGACCGGAATTTTGTAAAACATTACCAGCGAGGGTCTAGGTGGGTTAGGTTAGGTTATATTACGACATAGACGTATATAATGTGCCCACCGAGAAGTAGGGGCCGACCCGCCAGCAATGTTGGGAAATACTACATCCGAGATGTTAGGTTCCCTTAGGTTAGGATATAAAACGATATAGACATATATAATGTCCCCACGGCAAAGTACGGGCCGACACGACCGGAATTTTGTAAAACATTACCAGCGAGGGTCTAGATGGGTTAGGTTAGGTTATATTACGATATGGACGTATATAATGTGCCCACCGTGAAGTAGGGGCCGGCCCGCCAGGAATGTTGGAAGATACTACATCCGAGATGTTAGGTTCCCTTAGGTTAGGATATATAACGATATAGACGTATATAATGTCCCCACCGAGAAGTACGGGCCGACACGACCGGAATTTTGTAAAACATTACCAGCGAGGGTCTAGATGGGTTAGGTTAGGTTATATTACGATACGGACGTATATAATGTGCCCACCGTGAAGTAGGGGCCGGCCCGCCAGGAATGTTGGAAAATACTACATCCGAGATGTTAGGTTCCCTTAGGTTAGGATATATAACGATATAGACGTATATAATGTCCCCACCGAGAAGTACGGGCCGACACGACCGGGATTTTGTAAAACATTACCAGCGAGGGTCTAGATGGGTTAGGTTATGTTATATTGCGATATAGACGTATATAATGTGCCCACCGAGAAGTAGGGGCCGACCCGCCAGGAATGTTGGAAAATACTACATCCGAGATGTTAGGTTCCCTTGGGTTAGGATATATAACGTTATAGACGTATGTAATGTCCCCACCGAGAAGTACGTGTTGACACGGCCGGGATTTTGTAAAACATTACCAGCGACGGTCTAGATGGGTTAGGTTGGGTTATATTACGAAATAGACGTATATAATGTGCCCACCGAGAAGTAGGGGCCGACCCGCCCGGAATGTTGGAAAATACTACATCCGAGATGTTAGGTTCCCTTAGGTTAGGATATATAAATTTATAGACGTATATAATGTACATACAGAGACGTACGGGAAGACATGAACGGGATTCTGTGAAACATTACCCGCGAGGGTCTAGGTGGGTTAGGTTAGGTTATATTACGTTATAGCCGTATATAAAGTTCCCACAGAGAAGTAGGGTCCGACCCGCCAGAAATGTTGGAAAATACTACATCCGAAATGTTAGGTTCCCTTAGGTTAGTATATATAACGTTATAGACGTATATAATGTCCCCACGGCAAAGTACGGGCCGACACGACCGGAATTTTGTAAAACATTACCGGCGAGGGTCTAGGTGGGTTAGTTTAGGTTATATTACGATATAGACGTATATAATGTGCCCACCGAGAAGTAGGGGCCGACCCGCCAGCAATGTTGGGAAATACTACATCCGAGATGTTAGGTTCCCTTAGGTTAGGATATAAAACGATATAGACATATATAATGTCCCCACGGCAAAGTACGGGCCGACACGACCGGAATTTTGTAAAACATTACCAGCGAGGGTCTAGATGGGTTAGGTTAGGTTATATTATGATATGGACGTATATAATGTGCCCACCGTGAAGTAGGGGCCGGCCCGCCAGGAATGTTGGAAAATACTACATCCGAGATGTTAGGTTCCCTTAGGTTAGGATATATAACGATATAGACGTATATAATGTCCCCACCGAGAAGTACGGGCCGACACGACCGGAATTTTGTAAAACATTACCAGCGAGGGTCTAGATGGGTTAGGTTAGGTTATATTACGATATGGACGTATATAATGTGCCCACCGAGAAGTAGGGGCCGACCCGACAGGAATGTTGGAAAATACTACATCCGAGATGTTAGGTTCCCTTAGGTTAGGATATATAACGTTATAGACGTATATAATTTTCCCACCGAGAAGTACGGGCAGACACGACCGGGAGTCTGTAAAGCATTACCAACGAGGGTCTAGATGGGTTAGGTTAGGTCATATTGCGATATAGATGTATATAATGTGCCCACCGAGAAGTAGGGGCCGACCCGCCAGGAATGTTGGAAAATACTACATCCGAGAAGTTAGGTTCCCTTGGGTTAGGATATATAACGTTATAGACGTATATAATGTCCCCACCGAGAAGTACGGGTCGACACGACCGGGATTTTGTAAAACATTACCAGCGACGGTCTAGATGGGTTAGGTTAGGTTATATTGCGATATAGACGTATATAATGTGCCCACCGAGAAGTAGGGGCCGACCCGCCAGGAATGTTGGGAAATACTACATCCGAGATGTTAGGTTCCCTTAGGTTAGGATATAAAACGATATAGACATATATAATGTCCCCACGGCAAAGTACGGGCCGACACGACCGGAATTTTGTAAAACATTACCAGCGAGGGTCTAGATGGGTTAGGTTAGGTTATATTACGATATGGACGTATATAATGTGCCCACCGTGAAGTAGGGGCCGGCCCGCCAGGAATGTTGGAAGATACTACATCCGAGATGTTAGGTTCCCTTAGGTTAGGATATATAACGATATAGACGTATATAATGTCCCCACCGAGAAGTACGGGCCGACACGACCGGAATTTTGTAAAACATTACCAGCGAGGGTCTAGATGGGTTAGGTTAGGTTATATTACGATACGGACGTATATAATGTGCCCACCGTGAAGTAGGGGCCGGCCCGCCAGGAATGTTGGAAAATACTACATCCGAGATGTTAGGTTCCCTTAGGTTAGGATATATAACGATATAGACGTATATAATGTCCCCACCGAGAAGTACGGGCCGACACGACCGGGATTTTGTAAAACATTACCAGCGAGGGTCTAGATGGGTTAGGTTATGTTATATTGCGATATAGACGTATATAATGTGCCCACCGAGAAGTAGGGGCCGACCCGCCAGGAATGTTGGAAAATACTACATCCGAGATGTTAGGTTCCCTTGGGTTAGGATATATAACGTTATAGACGTATGTAATGTCCCCACCGAGAAGTACGTGTTGACACGGCCGGGATTTTGTAAAACATTACCGGCGAGGGTCTAGGTGGGTTAGGTTAGGTTATATTACGATATAGACGTATATAATGTGCCCACCGAGAAGTAGGGGCCGACCCGCCAGCAATGTTGGGAAATACTACATCCGAGATGTTAGGTTCCCTTAGGTTAGGATATAAAACGATATAGACATATATAATGTCCCCACCGAGAAGTACGGGCAGACACGACCGGAATTTTGTAAAACATTACCAGCGAGGGTCTAGATGGGTTAGGTTAGGTTATATTACGATATGTACGTATATAATGTGCCCACCGAGAAGTAGGGGCCGGCCCGCCAGGAATGTTGGAAAATACTACATCCGAGATGTTAGGTTCCCTTAGGTTAGGATATATAACGATATAGACGTATATAATGTCCCCACCGAGAAGTACGGGCCGACACGACCGGGATTTTGTAAAACATTACCAGCGAGGGTCTAGATGGGTTAGGTTAGGTTATATTGCGATATAGACGTATATAATGTGCCCACCGAGAAGTAGGGGCCGACCCGCCAGGAATGTTGGAAAATACTACATCCGAGATGTTAGGTTCCCTCAGGTTAGGATATATAATGTTATAGACGTATATAATGTCCCCACCGAGAAGTACGGGCAGACACGACCGGGAGTCTGTAAAGCATTACCAACGAGGGTCTAGATGGGTTAGGTTAGGTCATATTGCGATATAGACGTATATAATGTGCCCACCGAGAAGTAGGGGCCGGCCCGCCAGAAATGTTGGAAAATACTACATCCGAGATGTTAGGTTCCCTTAGGTTAGGATATATAACGTTATAGACGTCAATAATGTCCCCACCGAAAGGAAGGGCCGACACGACCGGAATTTTGTAAAACATTACCAGCGAGGGTCTAGGTGGGTTAGGTTAGGTTATATTACGACATAGACGTATATAATGTGCCCACCGAGAAGTAGGGGCCGACCCGCCAGCAATGTTGGGAAATACTACATCCGAGATGTTAGGTTCCCTTAGGTTAGGATATAAAACGATATAGACATATATAATGTCCCCACGGCAAAGTACGGGCCGACACGACCGGAATTTTGTAAAACATTACCAGCGAGGGTCTAGATGGGTTAGGTTAGGTTATATTACGATATGGACGTATATAATGTGCCCACCGTGAAGTAGGGGCCGGCCCGCCAGGAATGTTGGAAGATACTACATCCGAGATGTTAGGTTCCCTTAGGTTAGGATATATAACGATATAGACGTATATAATGTCCCCACCGAGAAGTACGGGCCGACACGACCGGAATTTTGTAAAACATTACCAGCGAGGGTCTAGATGGGTTAGGTTAGGTTATATTACGATACGGACGTATATAATGTGCCCACCGTGAAGTAGGGGCCGGCCCGCCAGGAATGTTGGAAAATACTACATCCGAGATGTTAGGTTCCCTTAGGTTAGGATATATAACGATATAGACGTATATAATGTCCCCACCGAGAAGTACGGGCCGACACGACCGGGATTTTGTAAAACATTACCAGCGAGGGTCTAGATGGGTTAGGTTATGTTATATTGCGATATAGACGTATATAATGTGCCCACCGAGAAGTAGGGGCCGACCCGCCAGGAATGTTGGAAAATACTACATCCGAGATGTTAGGTTCCCTTGGGTTAGGATATATAACGTTATAGACGTATGTAATGTCCCCACCGAGAAGTACGTGTTGACACGGCCGGGATTTTGTAAAACATTACCAGCGACGGTCTAGATGGGTTAGGTTGGGTTATATTACGAAATAGACGTATATAATGTGCCCACCGAGAAGTAGGGGCCGACCCGCCCGGAATGTTGGAAAATACTACATCCGAGATGTTAGGTTCCCTTAGGTTAGGATATATAAATTTATAGACGTATATAATGTACATACAGAGACGTACGGGAAGACATGAACGGGATTCTGTGAAACATTACCCGCGAGGGTCTAGGTGGGTTAGGTTAGGTTATATTACGTTATAGCCGTATATAAAGTTCCCACAGAGAAGTAGGGTCCGACCCGCCAGAAATGTTGGAAAATACTACATCCGAAATGTTAGGTTCCCTTAGGTTAGTATATATAACGTTATAGACGTATATAATGTCCCCACGGCAAAGTACGGGCCGACACGACCGGAATTTTGTAAAACATTACCGGCGAGGGTCTAGGTGGGTTAGTTTAGGTTATATTACGATATAGACGTATATAATGTGCCCACCGAGAAGTAGGGGCCGACCCGCCAGCAATGTTGGGAAATACTACATCCGAGATGTTAGGTTCCCTTAGGTTAGGATATAAAACGATATAGACATATATAATGTCCCCACGGCAAAGTACGGGCCGACACGACCGGAATTTTGTAAAACATTACCAGCGAGGGTCTAGATGGGTTAGGTTAGGTTATATTATGATATGGACGTATATAATGTGCCCACCGTGAAGTAGGGGCCGGCCCGCCAGGAATGTTGGAAAATACTACATCCGAGATGTTAGGTTCCCTTAGGTTAGGATATATAACGATATAGACGTATATAATGTCCCCACCGAGAAGTACGGGCCGACACGACCGGAATTTTGTAAAACATTACCAGCGAGGGTCTAGATGGGTTAGGTTAGGTTATATTACGATATGGACGTATATAATGTGCCCACCGAGAAGTAGGGGCCGACCCGACAGGAATGTTGGAAAATACTACATCCGAGATGTTAGGTTCCCTTAGGTTAGGATATATAACGTTATAGACGTATATAATTTTCCCACCGAGAAGTACGGGCAGACACGACCGGGAGTCTGTAAAGCATTACCAACGAGGGTCTAGATGGGTTAGGTTAGGTCATATTGCGATATAGATGTATATAATGTGCCCACCGAGAAGTAGGGGCCGACCCGCCAGGAATGTTGGAAAATACTACATCCGAGAAGTTAGGTTCCCTTGGGTTAGGATATATAACGTTATAGACGTATATAATGTCCCCACCGAGAAGTACGGGTCGACACGACCGGGATTTTGTAAAACATTACCAGCGACGGTCTAGATGGGTTAGGTTAGGTTATATTGCGATATAGACGTATATAATGTGCCCACCGAGAAGTAGGGGCCGACCCGCCAGGAATGTTGGGAAATACTACATCCGAGATGTTAGGTTCCCTTAGGTTAGGATATAAAACGATATAGACATATATAATGTCCCCACGGCAAAGTACAGGCCGACACGACCGGAATTTTGTAAAACATTACCAGCGAGGGTCTAGATGGGTTAGGTTAGGTTATATTACGATATGGACGTATATAATGTGCCCACCGTGAAGTAGGGGCCGGCCCGCCAGGAATGTTGGAAGATACTACATCCGAGATGTTAGGTTCCCTTAGGTTAGGATATATAACGATATAGACGTATATAATGTCCCCACCGAGAAGTACGGGCCGACACGACCGGAATTTTGTAAAACATTACCAGCGAGGGTCTAGATGGGTTAGGTTAGGTTATATTACGATACGGACGTATATAATGTGCCCACCGTGAAGTAGGGGCCGGCCCGCCAGGAATGTTGGAAAATACTACATCCGAGATGTTAGGTTCCCTTAGGTTAGGATATATAACGATATAGACGTATATAATGTCCCCACCGAGAAGTACGGGCCGACACGACCGGGATTTTGTAAAACATTACCAGCGAGGGTCTAGATGGGTTAGGTTATGTTATATTGCGATATAGACGTATATAATGTGCCCACCGAGAAGTAGGGGCCGACCCGCCAGGAATGTTGGAAAATACTACATCCGAGATGTTAGGTTCCCTTGGGTTAGGATATATAACGTTATAGACGTATGTAATGTCCCCACCGAGAAGTACGTGTTGACACGGCCGGGATTTTGTAAAACATTACCAGCGACGGTCTAGATGGGTTAGGTTGGGTTATATTACGAAATAGACGTATATAATGTGCCCACCGAGAAGTAGGGGCCGACCCGCCAGGAATGTTGGAAAATACTACATCCGAGAAGTTAGGTTCCCTTGGGTTAGGATATATAAATTTATAGACGTATATAATGTACATACAGAGACGTACGGGAAGACATGAACGGGATTCTGTGAAACATTACCCGCGAGGGTCTAGGTGGGTTAGGTTAGGTTATATTACGTTATAGCCGTATATAAAGTTCCCACAGAGAAGTAGGGTCCGACCCGCCAGAAATGTTGGAAAATACTACATCCGAAATGTTAGGTTCCCTTAGGTTAGTATATATAACGTTATAGACGTATATAATGTCCCCACGGCAAAGTACGGGCCGACACGACCGGAATTTTGTAAAACATTACCGGCGAGGGTCTAGGTGGGTTAGTTTAGGTTATATTACGATATAGACGTATATAATGTGCCCACCGAGAAGTAGGGGCCGACCCGCCAGCAATGTTGGGAAATACTACATCCGAGATGTTAGGTTCCCTTAGGTTAGGATATAAAACGATATAGACATATATAATGTCCCCACGGCAAAGTACGGGCCGACACGACCGGAATTTTGTAAAACATTACCAGCGAGGGTCTAGATGGGTTAGGTTAGGTTATATTATGATATGGACGTATATAATGTGCCCACCGTGAAGTAGGGGCCGGCCCGCCAGGAATGTTGGAAAATACTACATCCGAGATGTTAGGTTCCCCTAGGTTAGGATATATAACGATATAGACGTATATAATGTCCCCACCGAGAAGTACGGGCCGACACGACCGGAATTTTGTAAAACATTACCAGCGAGGGTCTAGATGGGTTAGGTTAGGTTATATTACGATATGGACGTATATAATGTGCCCACCGAGAAGTAGGGGCCGACCCGACAGGAATGTTGGAAAATACTACATCCGAGATGTTAGGTTCCCTTAGGTTAGGATATATAACGTTATAGACGTATATAATTTTCCCACCGAGAAGTACGGGCAGACACGACCGGGAGTCTGTAAAGCATTACCAACGAGGGTCTAGATGGGTTAGGTTAGGTCATATTGCGATATAGATGTATATAATGTGCCCACCGAGAAGTAGGGGCCGACCCGCCAGGAATGTTGGAAAATACTACATCCGAGAAGTTAGGTTCCCTTGGGTTAGGATATATAACGTTATAGACGTATATAATGTCCCCACCGAGAAGTACGGGTCGACACGACCGGGATTTTGTAAAACATTACCAGCGACGGTCTAGATGGGTTAGGTTAGGTTATATTGCGATATAGACGTATATAATGTGCCCACCGAGAAGTAGGGGCCGACCCGCCAGGAATGTTGGAAAATACTACAACCGAGATGTTAGGTTCCCTTAGGTTAGGATATATAACGTTATAGACGTATATAATGTCCCCACCGAGAAGTACGGGCAGACACGACCGGGATTTTGTAAAACATTACCAGCGAGGGTCTAGATGGGTTAGGTTAGGTCATATTGCGATATAGACGTGTATAATGTGCCCACCGAGAAGTAGGGGCCGACCCGCCAGGAATGTTGGAAAATACTACATCCGAGATGTTAGGTTCCCTTAGGTTAGGATATATAACGTTATAGACGTATATAATGTCCCCACCGAGAAGTACGGGCAGACACGACCGGGATTCTGTAAAACATTACCAGCGAGGGTCTAGATGGGTTAGGTTAGGTTATATTACAATATAGACGTATATAATGTGCCCACCGAGAAGTAGGGGCCGACCCGCCAGGAATGTTGGAAAATACTACATCCGAGATGTTAGGTTCCCTCAGGTTAGGATATATAATGTTATAGACGTATATAATGTCCCCACCGAGAAGTACGGCCAGACACGACCGGGAGTCTGTAATGCATTACCAACGAGGGTCTAGATGGGTTAGGTTAGGTCATATTGCGATATAGACGTATATAATGTGCCCACCGAGAAGTAGGGGCCAGCCCGCCAGGAATGTTGGAAAATACTACATCCGAGATGTTAGGTTCCCTTGGGTTAGGATATATAACGTTATAGACGTATATAATGTCCCCACGGCAAAGTACGGGCCGACACGACCGGAATTTTGTAAAACATTACCGGCGAGGGTCTAGGTGGGTTAGGTTAGGTTATATTACGATATAGACGTATATAATGTGCCCACCGAGAAGTAGGGGCCGACCCGCCAGCAATGTTGGGAAATACTACATCCGAGATGTTAGGTTCCCTTAGGTTAGGATATAAAACGATATAGACATATATAATGTCCCCACCGAGAAGTACGGGCAGACACGACCGGAATTTTGTAAAACATTACCAGCGAGGGTCTAGATGGGTTAGGTTAGGTTATATTACGATATGTACGTATATAATGTGCCCACCGAGAAGTAGGGGCCGACCCGCCAGGAATGTTGGAAAATACTACATCCGAGAAGTTAGGTTCCCTTGGGTTAGGATATATAACGTTATAGACGTATATAATGTCCCCACCGAGAAGTACGGGTCGACACGACCGGGATTTTGTTAAACATTACCAGCGACGGTCTAGATGGGTTAGGTTAGGTTATATTGCGATATAGACGTATATAATGTGCCCACCGAGAAGTAGGGGCCGACCCGCCAGGAATGTTGGAAAATACTACAACCGAGATGTTAGGTTCCCTTAGGTTAGGATATATAACGTTATAGACGTATATAATGTCCTCACCGAGAAGTACGGGCAGACACGACCGGGATTTTGTAAAACATTACCAGCGAGGGTCTAGATGGGTTAGGTTAGGTCATATTGCGATATAGACGTGTATAATGTGCCCACCGAGAAGTAGGGGCAGACCCGCCAGGAATGTTGGAAAATACTACATCCGAGATGTTAGGTTCGCTTAGGTTAGGATATATAACGTTATAGACGTATATAATGTCCCCACCGAGAAGTACGGGCAGACACGACCGGGATTCTGTAAAACATTACCAGCGAGGGTCTAGATGGGTTAGGTTAGGTTATATTACAATATAGACGTATATAATGTGCCCACCGAGAAGTAGGGGCCGACCCGCCAGGAATGTTGGAAAATACTACATCCGAGATGTTAGGTTCCCTCAGGTTAGGATATATAATGTTATAGACGTATATAATGTCCCCACCGAGAAGTACGGGCAGACACGACCGGGAGTCTGTAATGCATTACCAACGAGGGTCTAGATGGGTTAGGTTAGGTCATATTGCGATATAGACGTATATAATGTGCCCACCGAGAAGTAGGGGCCAGCCCGCCAGGAATGTTGGAAAATACTACATCCGAGATGTTAGGTTCCCTTGGGTTAGGATATATAACGTTATAGACGTAAATAATGTCCCCACCGAGAAGTACGGGCCGACACGACCGGGATTTTGTAAAACATTACCAGCGAGGGTCTAGGTGGGTTAGGTTAGGTTATATTACGATATAGACGTATATAATGTGCCCACCGAGAAGTAGGGGCCGACCCGCCAGGAATGTTGGAAAATACTACATCCGAGATGTTAGGTTCCCTTAGGTTAGGATATATAACGTTATAGACGTATATAATGTCCCCACCGAGAAGTACGGGCAGACACGACCGGGATTTTGTAAAACATTACCAGCGAGGGTCTAGATGGGTTAGGTTAGGTCATATTGCGATATAGACGTATATAATGTGCCCACCGAGAAGTAGGGGCCGACCCGCCAGGAATGTTGGAAAATACTACATCCGAGATGTTAGGTTCCCTTAGGTTAGGATATATAACGTTATAGACGTATATAATGTCCCCACCGAGAAGTACGGGGAGACACGACCGGGATTTTGTAAAACATTACCAGCGAGGGTCTAGATGGGTTAGGTTAGGTTATATTACGATATAGACGTATATAATGTGCCCACCGAGAAGTAGGGGCCGACCCGCCAGGAATGTTGGAAAATACTACATCCGAGATGTTAGGTTCCCTCCGGTTAGGATATATAATGTTATAGACGTATATAATGTCCCCACCGAGAAGTACGGGCAGACACGACCGGGAGTCTGTAAAGCATTACCAACGAGGGTCTAGATGGGTTAGGTTAGGTCATATTGCGATATAGACGTATATAATGTGCCCACCGAGAAGTAGGGGCCAGCCCGCCAGGAATGTTGGAAAATACTACATCCGAGATGTTAGGTTCCCTTGGGTTAGGATATATAACGTTATAGACGTAAATAATGTCCCCACCGAGAAGTACGGGCCGACACGACCGGGATTTTGTAAAACTTTACCAGCGAGGGTCTAGGTGGGTTAGGTTAGGTTATATTGCGATATAGACGTATATAATGTGCCCACCGAGAAGTAGGGGCCGACCCGACAGGAATGTTGGAAAATACTACATCCGAGATGTTAGGTTCCCTTAGGTTAGGATATATAACGTTATAGACGTATATAATGTTCCCACCGAGAAGTACGTGTTGACACGACCGGGATTTTGTAAAACATTACCAGCGACGGTCTAGATGGGTTAGGTTGGGTTATATTACGATATAGACGTATATAATGTGCCCAACGAGAAGTAGGGGCCGACCCGCCCGGAATGTTGGAAAATACTACATCCGTGATGTTAGGTTCCCTTAGGTTAGGATATATAAATTTATAGACGTATATAATGTACATACCGAGACGTACGGGAAGACATGAACGGGATTCTGTGAAACATTACCAGCGAGAGTCTAGGTGGGTTAGGTTAGGTTATATTACGTTATAGACGTATATAATGTTCCCATCGAGAAGTAGGGGCCGACCCGCCAGAAATGTTGGAAAATACTACATCCGAGATGTTAGGTTCCCTTAATTTAGGATATAAAAAGATATAGAAATATATAATGTCCCCACGGCAAAGTACGGGCCGACACGACCGGAATTTTGTAAAACATTACCAGCGAGGGTCTAGATGGGTTAGGTTAGGTTATATTACGATATGGACGTATATAATGTGCCCACCGAGAAGTAGGGGCCGACCCGACAGGAATGTTGGAAAATACTACATCCGAGATGTTAGGTTCCCTTAGGTTAGGATATATAACGTTATAGACGTATATAATGTCCCCACCGAGAAGTACGGGCAGACACGACCGGGATTCTGTAAAGCATTACCAGCGAGGGTCTAGATGGGTTAGGTTAGGTCATATTGCGATATAGACGTATATAATGTGCCCACCGAGAAGTAGGGGCCGACCCGCCAGGAATGTTGGAAAATACTACATCCGAGATGTTAGGTTCCCTTAGGCTAGGACATATAACGTTATAGACGTATATAATGTCCCCACCGAGACGTACGGGAAGACATGAACGGGATTCTGTGAAACATTACCAGCGAGAGTCTAGGTGGGTTAGGTTAGGTTATATTACGTTATAGACGTATATAATGCTCCCACTGAGAAGTAGGGGCCGACCCGCCAGAAATGTTGGAAAATACTACATCCGAGATGTTAGGTTCCCTTAATTTAGGATATAGAACGATATAGACATATATAATGTCCCCACGGCAAAGTACGGGCCAACACGACCGGAATTTTGTAAAACATTACCAGCGAGGGTCTAGATGGGTTAGGTTAGGTTATATTACGATATGGACGTATATAATGTGCCCACCGAGAAGTAGGGGCCGACCCGACAGGAATGTTGGAAAATACTACATCCGAGATGTTAGGTTCCCTTAGGTTAGGATATATAACGTTATAGACGTATATAATGTTCCCACCGAGAAGTACGGGCAGACACGACCGGGAGTCTGTAAAGCATTACCAACGAGGGTCTAGATGGGTTAGGTTAGGTCATATTGCGATATAGACGTATATAATGTGCCCACCGAGAAGTAGGGGCCGACCCGCCAGGAATGTGGGAAAATACTACATCCGAGAAGTTAGGTTCCCTTGGGTTAGGATATATAACGTTATAGACGTATATATAATGTCCCCACCGAGAAGTACGGGTCGACACGACCGGGATTTTGTAAAACATTACCAGCGACGGTCTAGATGGGTTAGGTTAGGTTATATTGCGATATAGACGTATATAACGTGCCCACCGAGAAGTAGGGGCCGACCCGCCAGGAATGTTGGAAAATACTACATCCGAGATGTTAGGTTCCCTTAGGTTAGGATATATAACGTTATAGACGTATATAATGTCCCCACCGAGAAGTACGGGCAGACACGACCGGGATTTTGTAAAACATTACCAGCGAGGGTCTAGATGGGTTAGGTTAGGTTATATTACAATATAGACGTATATAATGTGCCCACCGAGAAGTAGGGGCCGACCCGCCGGGAATGTTGGAAAATACTACATCCGAGATGTTAGGTTCCCTTAGGTTAGGATATATAACGTTATAGACGTATATAATGTCCCCACCGAGAAGTACGAGCAGACACGACCGGGATTTTGTAAAACATTACCAGCGAGGGTCTAGATGGGTTAGGTTAGGTTATATTACGATATAGACGTATATAATGTGCCCACCGAGAAGTAGGGGCCGACCCGCCAGGAATGTTGGAAAATACTACATCCGAGATGTTAGGTTCCCTTAGGTTAGGATATATAAATTTATAGACGCATATAATGTACATACCGAGACGTACGGGAAGACATGAACGGGATTCTGTGAAACATTACCAGCGAGAGTCTAGGTGGGTTAGGTTAGGTTATATTACGTTATAGACGTATATAATGTTCCCATCGAGAAGTAGGGGCCGACCCGCCAGAAATGTTGGAAAATACTACATCCGAGATGTTAGGTTCCCTTAGGTTAGGATATATAACGTTATAGACGTAAATAATGTCCCCACCGAAAGGAAGGGCCGACACGACCGGGATTTTGTAAAACATTACCAGCGAGGGTCTAGGTGGGTTAGGTTAGGTTATATTACGATATAGACGTATATAATGTGCCCACCGAGAAGTAGGGGCCGACCCGCCAGGAATGTTGGAAAATACTACATCCGAGATGTTAGGTTCCCTTAGGTTAGGATATATAACGTTATAGACGTATATAATGTCCCCACCGAGAAGTACGGGCAGACACGACCGGGATTTTGTAAAACATTACCAGCGAGGGTCTAGATGGGTTAGGGTAGGTTATATTACGATATAGACGTATATAATGTGCCCACCGAGAAGTAGGGGCCGACCAGCCAGGAATGTTGGAAAATACTACATCCGAGATGTTAGGTTCCCTCCGGTTAGGATATATAATGTTATAGACGTATATAATGTCCCCACCGAGAAGTACGGGCAGACACGACCGGGAGTCTGTAAAGCATTACCAACGAGGGTCTAGATGGGTTAGGTTAGGTCATATTGCGATATAGACGTATATAATGTGCCCACCGAGAAGTAGGGGCCAGCCCGCCAGGAATGTTGGAAAATACTACATCCGAGACGTTAGGTTCCCTTGGGTTAGGATATATAACGTTATAGACGTAAATAATGTCCCCACCGAGAAGTACGGGCCGACACGACCGGGATTTTGTAAAACTTTACCAGCGAGGGTCTAGGTGGGTTAGGTTAGGTTATATTGCGATATAGACGTATATAATGTGCCCACCGAGAAGTAGGGGCCGACCCGACAGGAATGTTGGAAAATACTACATCCGAGATGTTAGGTTCCCTTAGGTTAGGATATATAACGTTATAGACGTATATAATGTCCCCACCGAGAAGTACGGGCAGACACGACCGGGATTCTGTAAAGCATTACCAGCGAGGGTCTAGATGGGTTAGGTTAGGTCATATTGCGATATAGACGTATATAATGTGCCCACCGAGAAATAGGGGCCGACCCGCCAGGAATGTTGGAAAATACTACATCCGAGATGTTAGGTTCCCTTAGGCTAGGACATATAACGTTATAGACGTATATAATGTCCCCACCGAGACGTACGGGAAGACATGAACGGGATTCTGTGAAACATTACCAGCGAGAGTCTAGGTGGGTTAGGTTAGGTTATATTACGTTATAGACGTATATAATGCTCCCACTGAGAAGTAGGGGCCGACCCGCCAGAAATGTTGGAAAATACTACATCCGAGATGTTAGGTTCCCTTAATTTAGGATATAAAACGATATAGACATATATAATGTCCCCACGGCAAAGTACGGGCCGACACGACCGGAATTTTGTAAAACATTACCAGCGAGGGTCTAGATGGGTTAGGTTAGGTTATATTACGATATGGACGTATATAATGTGCCCACCGAGAAGTAGGGGCCGACCCGACAGGAATGTTGGAAAATACTACATCCGAGATGTTAGGTTCCCTTAGGTTAGGATATATAACGTTATAGACGTATATAATGTTCCCACCGAGAAGTACGGGCAGACACGACCGGGAGTCTGTAAAGCATTACCAACGAGGGTCTAGATGGGTTAGGTTAGGTCATATTGCGATATAGACGTATATAATGTGCCCACCGAGAAGTGGGGGCCGACCCGCCAGGAATGTGGGAAAATACTACATCCGAGAAGTTAGGTTCCCTTGGGTTAGGATATATAACGTTATAGACGTATATAATGTCCCCACCGAGAAGTACGGGTCGACACGACCGGGATTTTGTAAAACATTACCAGCGTCGGTCTAGATGGGTTAGGTTAGGTTATATTGCGATATAGACGTATATAACGTGCCCACCGAGAAGTAGGGGCCGACCCGCCAGGAATGTTGGAAAATACTACAACCGAGATGTTAGGTTCCCTTAGGTTATGATATATAACGTTATAGACGTATATAATGTCCCCACCGAGAAGTACGGGGAGACACGACCGGGATTTTGTAAAACATTACCAGCGAGGGTCTAGATGGGTTAGGTTAGGTCATATTGCGATATAGACGTATATAATGTGCCCACCGAGAAGTAGGGGCCGACCCGCCAGGAATGTTGGAAAATACTACATCCGAGATGTTAGGTTCCCTTAGGTTAGGATATATAACGTTATAGACGTATATAATGTCCCCACCGAGAAGTACGAGCAGACACGACCGGGATTTTGTAAAACATTACCAGCGAGGGTCTAGATGGGTTAGGTTAGGTTATATTACGATATAGACGTATATAATGTGCCCACCGAGAAGTAGGGGCCGACCCGCCAGGAATGTTGGAAAATACTACATCCGAGATGTTAGGTTCCCTTAGGTTAGGATATATAACGTTATAGACGTATATAATGTCCCCACCGAGAAGTACGGGCAGACACGACCGGGATTTTGTAAAACATTACCAGCGAGGGTCTAGATGGGTTAGGTTAGGTCATATTGCGATATAGACGTATATAATGTGCCCACCGAGAAGTAGGGGCCGACCCGCCGGGAATGTTGGAAAATACTACATCCGAGATGTTAGGTTCCCTTAGGTTAGGATATATAACGTTATAGACGTATATAATGTCCCCACCGAGAAGTACGAGCAGACACGACCGGGATTTTGTAAAACATTACCAGCGAGGGTCCAGATGGGTTAGGTTAGGTTATATTACGATATAGACGTATATAATGTGCCCACCGAGAAGTAGGGGCCGACCCGCCAGGAATGTTGGAAAATACTACATCCGAGATGTTAGGTTCCCTTAGGTTAGGATATATAAATTTATAGACGCATATAATGTACATACCGAGACGAACGGGAAGACATGAACGGGATTCTGTGAAACATTACCAGCGAGAGTCTAGGTGGGTTAGGTTAGGTTATATTACGTTATAGACGTATATAATGTTCCCATCGAGAAGTAGGGACCGACCCGCCAGGAATGTTGGAAAATACTACATCCGAGATGTTAGGTTCCCTTAGGTTAGGATATATAACGTTATAGACGTATATAATGTCCCCACCGAGAAGTACGGGCAGACACGACCGGGATTTTGTAAAACATTACCAGCGAGGGTCTAGATGGGTTAGGTTAGGTTATATTACGATATAGACGTATATAATGTGCCCACCGAGAAGTAGGGGCCGACCAGCCAGGAATGTTGGAAAATACTACATCCGAGATGTTAGGTTCCCTCCGGTTAGGATATATAATGTTATAGACGTATATAATGTCCCCACCGAGAAGTACGGGCAGACACGACCGGGAGTCTGTAAAGCATTACCAACGAGGGTCTAGATGGGTTAGGTTAGGTCATATTGCGATATAGACGTATATAATGTGCCCACCGAGAAGTAGGGGCCAGCCCGCCAGGAATGTTGGAAAATACTACATCCGAGATGTTAGGTTCCCTTGGGTTAGGATATATAACGTTATAGACGTAAATAATGTCCCCACCGAGAAGTACGGGCCGACACGACCGGGATTTTGTAAAACTTTACCAGCGAGGGTCTAGGTGGGTTAGGTTAGGTTATATTGCGATATAGACGTATATAATGTGCCCACCGAGAAGTAGGGGCCGACCCGACAGGAATGTTGGAAAATACTACATCCGAGATGTTAGGTTCCCTTAGGTTAGGATATATAACGTTATAGACGTATATAATGTCCCCACCGAGAAGTACGGGCAGACACGACCGGGATTCTGTAAAGCATTACCAGCGAGGGTCTAGATGGGTTAGGTTAGGTCATATTGCGATATAGACGTATATAATGTGCCCACCGAGAAGTAGGGGCCGACCCGCCAGGAATGTTGGAAAATACTACATCCGAGATGTTAGGTTCCCTTAGGCTAGGACATATAACGTTATAGACGTATATAATGTCCCCAACGAGACGTACGGGAAGACATGAACGGGATTCTGTGAAACATTACCAGCGAGAGTCTAGGTGGGTTAGGTTAGGTTATATTACGTTATAGACGTATATAATGCTCCCACTGAGAAGTAGGGGCCGACCCGCCAGAAATGTTGGAAAATACTACATCCGAGATGTTAGGTTCCCTTAATTTAGGATATAAAACGATATAGACATATATAATGTCCCCACGGCAAAGTACGGGCCAACACGACCGGAATTTTGTAAAACATTACCAGCGAGGGTCTAGATGGGTTAGGTTAGGTTATATTACGATATGGACGTATATAATGTGCCCACCGAGAAGTAGGGGCCGACCCGACAGGAATGTTGGAAAATACTACATCCGAGATGTTAGGTTCCCTTAGGTTAGGATATATAACGTTATAGACGTATATAATGTTCCCACCGAGAAGTACGGGCAGACACGACCGGGAGTCTGTAAAGCATTACCAACGAGGGTCTAGATGGGTTAGGTTAGGTCATATTGCGATATAGACGTATATAATGTGCCCACCGAGAAGTAGGGGCCGACCCGCCAGGAATGTGGGAAAATACTACATCCGAGAAGTTAGGTTCCCTTGGGTTAGGATATATAACGTTATAGACGTATATATAATGTCCCCACCGAGAAGTACGGGTCGACACGACCGGGATTTTGTAAAACATTACCAGCGACGGTCTAGATGGGTTAGGTTAGGTTATATTGCGATATAGACGTATATAACGTGCCCACCGAGAAGTAGGGGCCGACCCGCCAGGAATGTTGGAAAATACTACATCCGAGATGTTAGGTTCCCTCAGGTTAGGATATATAATGTTATAGACGTATATAATGTCCCCACCGAGAAGTACGGGCAGACACGACCGGGAGTCTGTAAAGCATTATCAACGAGGGTCTAGATGGGTTAGGTTAGGTCATATTGCGATATAGACGTATATAATGTGCCCACCGAGAAGTAGGGGCCAGCCCGCCAGGAATGTTGGAAAATACTACATCCGAGATGTTAGGTTCCCTTAGGCTAGGACATATAACGTTATAGACGTATATAATGTCCCCACCGAGACGTACGGGAAGACATGAACGGGATTCTGTGAAACATTACCAGCGAGAGTCTAGGTGGGTTAGGTTAGGTTATATTACGTTATAGACGTATATAATGCTCCCACTGAGAAGTAGGGGCCGACCCGCCAGAAATGATGGAAAATACTACATCCGAGATGTTAGGTTCCCTTAATTTAGGATATAAAACGATATAGACATATATAATGTCCCCACGGCAAAGTACGGGCCGACACGACCGGAATTTTGTAAAACATTACCAGCGAGGGTCTAGATGGGTTAGGTTAGGTTATATTACGATATAGACGTATATAATGTGCCCACCGAGAAGTAGGGGCCGACCAGCCAGGAATGTTGGAAAATACTACATCCGAGATGTTAGGTTCCCTCCGGTTAGGATATATAATGTTATAGACGTATATAATGTCCCCACCGAGAAGTACGGGCAGACACGACCGGGAGTCTGTAAAGCATTACCAACGAGGGTCTAGATGGGTTAGGTTAGGTCATATTGCGATATAGACGTATATAATGTGCCCACCGAGAAGTAGGGGCCAGCCCGCCAGGAATGTTGGAAAATACTACATCCGAGATGTTAGGTTCCCTTGGGTTAGGATATATAACGTTATAGACGTAAATAATGTCCCCACCGAGAAGTACGGGCCGACACGACCGGGATTTTGTAAAACTTTACCAGCGAGGGTCTAGGTGGGTTAGGTTAGGTTATATTGCGATATAGACGTATATAATGTGCCCACCGAGAAGTAGGGGCCGACCCGACAGGAATGTTGGAAAATACTACATCCGAGATGTTAGGTTCCCTTAGGTTAGGATATATAACGTTATAGACGTATATAATGTCCCCACCGAGAAGTACGGGCAGACACGACCGGGATTCTGTAAAGCATTACCAGCGAGGGTCTAGATGGGTTAGGTTAGGTCATATTGCGATATAGACGTATATAATGTGCCCACCGAGAAATAGGGGCCGACCCGCCAGGAATGTTGGAAAATACTACATCCGAGATGTTAGGTTCCCTTAGGCTAGGACATATAACGTTATAGACGTATATAATGTCCCCACCGAGACGTACGGGAAGACATGAACGGGATTCTGTGAAACATTACCAGCGAGAGTCTAGGTGGGTTAGGTTAGGTTATATTACGTTATAGACGTATATAATGCTCCCACTGAGAAGTAGGGGCCGACCCGCCAGAAATGTTGGAAAATACTACATCCGAGATGTTAGGTTCCCTTAATTTAGGATATAAAACGATATAGACATATATAATGTCCCCACGGCAAAGTACGGGCCGACACGACCGGAATTTTGTAAAACATTACCAGCGAGGGTCTAGATGGGTTAGGTTAGGTTATATTACGATATGGACGTATATAATGTGCCCACCGAGAAGTAGGGGCCGACCCGACAGGAATGTTGGAAAATACTACATCCGAGATGTTAGGTTCCCTTAGGTTAGGATATATAACGTTATAGACGTATATAATGTTCCCACCGAGAAGTACGGGCAGACACGACCGGGAGTCTGTAAAGCATTACCAACGAGGGTCTAGATGGGTTAGGTTAGGTCATATTGCGATATAGACGTATATAATGTGCCCACCGAGAAGTGGGGGCCGACCCGCCAGGAATGTGGGAAAATACTACATCCGAGAAGTTAGGTTCCCTTGGGTTAGGATATATAACGTTATAGACGTATATAATGTCCCCACCGAGAAGTACGGGTCGACACGACCGGGATTTTGTAAAACATTACCAGCGTCGGTCTAGATGGGTTAGGTTAGGTTATATTGCGATATAGACGTATATAACGTGCCCACCGAGAAGTAGGGGCCGACCCGCCAGGAATGTTGGAAAATACTACAACCGAGATGTTAGGTTCCCTTAGGTTAGGATATATAACGTTACAGACGTATATAATGTCCCCACCGAGAAGTACGGGGAGACACGACCGGGATTTTGTAAAACATTACCAGCGAGGGTCTAGATGGGTTAGGTTAGGTCATATTGCGATATAGACGTATATAATGTGCCCACCGAGAAGTAGGGGCCGACCCGCCAGGAATGTTGGAAAATACTACATCCGAGATGTTAGGTTCCCTTAGGTTAGGATATATAACGTTATAGACGTATATAATGTCCCCACCGAGAAGTACGAGCAGACACGACCGGGATTTTGTAAAACATTACCAGCGAGGGTCTAGATGGGTTAGGTTAGGTTATATTACGATATAGACGTATATAATGTGCCCACCGAGAAGTAGGGGCCGAACCGCCAGGAATGTTGGAAAATACTACATCCGAGATGTTAGGTTCCCTTAGGTTAGGATATATAACGTTATAGACGTATATAATGTCCCCACCGAGAAGTACGGGCAGACACGACCGGGATTTTGTAAAACATTACCAGCGAGGGTCTAGATGGGTTAGGTTAGGTCATATTGCGATATAGACGTGTATAATGTGCCCACCGAGAAGTAGGGGCCGACCCGCCAGGAATGTTGGAAAATACTACATCCGAGATGTTAGGTTCCCTTAGGTTAGGATATATAACGTTATAGACGTATATAATGTCCCCACCGAGAAGTACGGGCAGACACGACCGGGATTTTGTAAAACATTACCAGCGAGGGTCTAGATGGGTTAGGTTAGGTTATATTACGATATAGACGTATATAATGTGCCCACCGAGAAGTAGGGGCCGACCAGCCAGGAATGTTGGAAAATACTACATCCGAGATGTTAGGTTCCCTCCGGTTAGGATATATAATGTTATAGACGTATATAATGTCCCCACCGAGAAGTACGGGCAGACACGACCGGGAGTCTGTAAAGCATTACCAACGAGGGTCTAGATGGGTTAGGTTAGGTCATATTGCGATATAGACGTATATAATGTGCCCACCGAGAAGTAGGGGCCAGCCCGCCAGGAATGTTGGAAAATACTACATCCGAGATGTTAGGTTCCCTTGGGTTAGGATATATAACGTTATAGACGTAAATAATGTCCCCACCGAGAAGTACGGGCCGACACGACCGGGATTTTGTAAAACATTACCAGCGAGGGTCTAGATGGGTTAGGTTAGGTTATATTACGATATAGACGTATATAATGTGCCCACCGAGAAGTAGGGGCCGACCCGCCAGGAATGTTGGAAAATACTACATCCGAGATGTTAGGTTCCCTTGGGTTAGGATATATAACGTTATAGACGTAAATA
Organism: Xylocopa violacea; assembly: GCA_963969225.1. Lineage (NCBI taxonomy): Eukaryota > Metazoa > Arthropoda > Insecta > Hymenoptera > Apidae > Xylocopa > Xylocopa violacea. The sequence goes on from CAXAJV010000761.1 coordinate 7,280,835, forward strand.
ATGTCCCCACCGAGAAGTACGGGCCGACACGACCGGGATTTTGTAAAACTTTACCAGCGAGGGTCTAGGTGGGTTAGGTTAGGTTATATTGCGATATAGACGTATATAATGTGCCCACCGAGAAGTAGGGGCCGACCCGACAGGAATGTTGGAAAATACTACATCCGAGATGTTAGGTTCCCTTAGGTTAGGATATATAACGTTATAGACGTATATAATGTCCCCACCGAGAAGTACGGGCAGACACGACCGGGATTCTGTAAAGCATTACCAGCGAGGGTCTAGATGGGTTAGGTTAGGTCATATTGCGATATAGACGTATATAATGTGCCCACCGAGAAGTAGGGGCCGACCCGCCAGGAATGTTGGAAAATACTACATCCGAGATGTTAGGTTCCCTTAGGCTAGGACATATAACGTTATAGACGTATATAATGTCCCCAACGAGACGTACGGGAAGACATGAACGGGATTCTGTGAAACATTACCAGCGAGAGTCTAGGTGGGTTAGGTTAGGTTATATTACGTTATAGACGTATATAATGCTCCCACTGAGAAGTAGGGGCCGACCCGCCAGAAATGTTGGAAAATACTACATCCGAGATGTTAGGTTCCCTTAATTTAGGATATAAAACGATATAGACATATATAATGTCCCCACGGCAAAGTACGGGCCAACACGACCGGAATTTTGTAAAACATTACCAGCGAGGGTCTAGATGGGTTAGGTTAGGTTATATTACGATATGGACGTATATAATGTGCCCACCGAGAAGTAGGGGCCGACCCGACAGGAATGTTGGAAAATACTACATCCGAGATGTTAGGTTCCCTTAGGTTAGGATATATAACGTTATAGACGTATATAATGTTCCCACCGAGAAGTACGGGCAGACACGACCGGGAGTCTGTAAAGCATTACCAACGAGGGTCTAGATGGGTTAGGTTAGGTCATATTGCGATATAGACGTATATAATGTGCCCACCGAGAAGTAGGGGCCGACCCGCCAGGAATGTGGGAAAATACTACATCCGAGAAGTTAGGTTCCCTTGGGTTAGGATATATAACGTTATAGACGTATATATAATGTCCCCACCGAGAAGTACGGGTCGACACGACCGGGATTTTGTAGAACATTACCAGCGACGGTCTAGATGGGTTAGGTTAGGTTATATTGCGATATAGACGTATATAACGTGCCCACCGAGAAGTAGGGGCCGACCCGCCAGGAATGTTGGAAAATACTACATCCGAGATATTAGGTTCCCTTAGGTTAGGATATATAACGTTATAGACGTATATAATGTCCCCACCGAGAAGTACGGGCAGACACGACCGGGATTCTGTGAAACATTACCAGCGAGAGTCTAGGTGGGTTAGGTTAGGTTATATTACAATATAGACGTATATAATGTGCCCACCGAGAAGTAGGGGCCGACCCGCCAGAAATGTTGGAAAATACTACATCCGAGATGTTAGGTTCCCTTAATTTAGGATATAAAACGATATAGACATATATAATGTCCCCACGGCAAAGTACGGGCCGACACGACCGGAATTTTGTAAAACATTACCAGCGAGGGTCTAGATGGGTTAGGTTAGGTTATATTACGATATGGACGTATATAATGTGCCCACCGAGAAGTAGGGGCCGACCCGACAGGAATGTTGGAAAATACTACATCCGAGATGTTAGGTTCCCTTAGGTTAGGATATATAACGTTATAGACGTATATAATGTTCCCACCGAGAAGTACGGGCAGACACGACCGGGAGTCTGTAAAGCATTACCAACGAGGGTCTAGATGGGTTAGGTTAGGTCATATTGCGATATAGACGTATATAATGTGCCCACCGAGAAGTAGGGGCCGACCCGCCAGGAATGTGGGAAAATACTACATCCGAGAAGTTAGGTTCCCTTGGGTTAGGATATATAACGTTATAGACGTATATATAATGTCCCCACCGAGAAGTACGGGTCGACACGACCGGGATTTTGTAAAACATTACCAGCGACGGTCTAGATGGGTTAGGTTAGGTTATATTGCGATATAGACGTATATAACGTGCCCACCGAGAAGTAGGGGCCGACCCGCCAGGAATGTTGGAAAATACTACAACCGAGATGTTAGGTTCCCTTAGGTTAGGCTATATAACGTTATGGACGTATATAATGTCCCCACCGAGAAGTACGGGGAGACACGACCGGGATTTTGTAAAACATTACCAGCGAGGGTCTAGATGGGTTAGGTTAGGTCATATTGCGATATAGACGTATATAATGTGCCCACCGAGAAGTAGGGGCCGACCCGCCGGGAATGTTGGAAAATACTACATCCGAGATGTTAGGTTCCCTTAGGTTAGGATATATAACGTTATAGACGTATATAATGTCCCCACCGAGAAGTACGAGCAGACACGACCGGGATTTTGTAAAACATTACCAGCGAGGGTCTAGATGGGTTAGGTTAGGTTATATTACGATATAGACGTATATAATGTGCCCACCGAGAAGTAGGGGCCGACCCGCCAGGAATGTTGGAAAATACTACATCCGAGATGTTAGGTTCCCTTAGGTTAGGATATATAAATTTATAGACGCATATAATGTACATACCGAGACGTACGGGAAGACATGAACGGGATTCTGTGAAACATTACCAGCGAGAGTCTAGGTGGGTTAGGTTAGGTTATATTACGTTATAGACGTATATAATGTTCCCATCGAGAAGTAGGGGCCGACCCGCCAGAAATGTTGGAAAATACTACATCCGAGATGTTAGGTTCCCTTAGGTTAGGATATATAACGTTATAGACGTAAATAATGTCCCCACCGAAAGGAAGGGCCGACACGACCGGGATTTTGTAAAACATTACCAGCGAGGGTCTAGGTGGGTTAGGTTAGGTTATATTACGATATAGACGTATATAATGTGCCCACCGAGAAGTAGGGGCCGACCCGCCAGGAATGTTGGAAAATACTACATCCGAGATGTTAGGTTCCCTTAGGTTAGGATATATAACGTTATAGACGTATATAATGTCCCCACCGAGAAGTACGGGCAGACACGACCGGGATTTTGTAAAACATTACCAGCGAGGGTCTAGATGGGTTAGGTTAGGTTATATTACGATATAGACGTATATAATGTGCCCACCGAGAAGTAGGGGCCGACCAGCCAGGAATGTTGGAAAATACTACATCCGAGATGTTAGGTTCCCTCCGGTTAGGATATATAATGTTATAGACGTATATAATGTCCCCACCGAGAAGTACGGGCAGACACGACCGGGAGTCTGTAAAGCATTACCAACGAGGGTCTAGATGGGTTAGGTTAGGTCATATTGCGATATAGACGTATATAATGTGCCCACCGAGAAGTAGGGGCCAGCCCGCCAGGAATGTTGGAAAATACTACATCCGAGATGTTAGGTTCCCTTGGGTTAGGATATATAACGTTATAGACGTAAATAATGTCCCCACCGAGAAGTACGGGCCGACACGACCGGGATTTTGTAAAACTTTACCAGCGAGGGTCTAGGTGGGTTAGGTTAGGTTATATTGCGATATAGACGTATATAACGTGCCCACCGAGAAGTAGGGGCCGACCCGCCAGGAATGTTGGAAAATACTACAACCGAGATGTTAGGTTCCCTTAGGTTAGGCTATATAACGTTATGGACGTATATAATGTCCCCACCGAGAAGTACGGGGAGACACGACCGGGATTTTGTAAAACATTACCAGCGAGGGTCTAGATGGGTTAGGTTAGGTCATATTGCGATATAGACGTATATAATGTGCCCACCGAGAAGTAGGGGCCGACCCGCCGGGAATGTTGGAAAATACTACATCCGAGATGTTAGGTTCCCTTAGGTTAGGATATATAACGTTATAGACGTATATAATGTCCCCACCGAGAAGTACGAGCAGACACGACCGGGATTTTGTAAAACATTACCAGCGAGGGTCCAGATGGGTTAGGTTAGGTTATATTACGATATAGACGTATATAATGTGCCCACCGAGAAGTAGGGGCCGACCCGCCAGGAATGTTGGAAAATACTACATCCGAGATGTTAGGTTCCCTTAGGTTAGAATATATAAATTTATAGACGCATATAATGTACATACCGAGACGTACGGGAAGACATGAACGGGATTCTGTGAAACATTACCAGCGAGAGTCTAGGTGGGTTAGGTTAGGTTATATTACGTTATAGACGTATATAATGTTCCCATCGAGAAGTAGGGACCGACCCGCCAGGAATGTTGGAAAATACTACATCCGAGATGTTAGGTTCCCTTAGGTTAGGATATATAACGTTATAGACGTATATAATGTCCCCACCGAGAAGTACGGGCAGACACGACCGGGATTTTGTAAAACATTACCAGCGAGGGTCTAGATGGGTTAGGTTAGGTTATACTACGATATAGACGTATATAATGTGCCCACCGAGAAGTAGGGGCCGACCAGCCAGGAATGTTGGAAAATACTACATCCGAGATGTTAGGTTCCCTCCGGTTAGGATATATAATGTTATAGACGTATATAATGTCCCCACCGAGAAGTACGGGCAGACACGACCGGGAGTCTGTAAAGCATTACCAACGAGGGTCTAGATGGGTTAGGTTAGGTTATATTACGATATAGACGTATATAATGTGCCCACCGAGAAGTAGGGGCCAGCCCGCCAGGAATGTTGGAAAATACTACATCCGAGATGTTAGGTTCCCTTGGGTTAGGATATATAACGTTATAGACGTAAATAATGTCCCCACCGAGAAGTACGGGCCGACACGACCGGGATTTTGTAAAACTTTACCAGCGAGGGTCTAGGTGGGTTAGGTTAGGTTATATTGCGATATAGACGTATATAATGTGCCCACCGAGAAGTAGGGGCCGACCCGACAGGAATGTTGGAAAATACTACATCCGAGATGTTAGGTTCCCTTAGGTTAGGATATATAACGTTATAGACGTATATAATGTCCCCACCGAGAAGTACGGGCAGACACGACCGGGATTCTGTAAAGCATTACCAGCGAGGGTCTAGATGGGTTAGGTTAGGTCATATTGCGATATAGACGTATATAATGTGCCCACCGAGAAATAGGGGCCGACCCGCCAGGAATGTTGGAAAATACTACATCCGAGATGTTAGGTTCCCTTAGGCTAGGACATATAACGTTATAGACGTATATAATGTCCCCACCGAGACGTACGGGAAGACATGAACGGGATTCTGTGAAACATTACCAGCGAGAGTCTAGGTGGGTTAGGTTAGGTTATATTACGTTATAGACGTATATAATGCTCCCACTGAGAAGTAGGGGCCGACCCGCCAGAAATGTTGGAAAATACTACATCCGAGATGTTAGGTTCCCTTAATTTAGGATATAAAACGATATAGACATATATAATGTCCCCACGGCAAAGTACGGGCCGACACGACCGGAATTTTGTAAAACATTACCAGCGAGGGTCTAGATGGGTTAGGTTAGGTTATATTACGATATGGACGTATATAATGTGCCCACCGAGAAGTAGGGGCCGACCCGACAGGAATGTTGGAAAATACTACATCCGAGATGTTAGGTTCCCTTAGGTTAGGATATATAACGTTATAGACGTATATAATGTTCCCACCGAGAAGTACGGGCAGACACGACCGGGAGTCTGTAAAGCATTACCAACGAGGGTCTAGATGGGTTAGGTTAGGTCATATTGCGATATAGACGTATATAATGTGCCCACCGAGAAGTGGGGGCCGACCCGCCAGGAATGTGGGAAAATACTACATCCGAGAAGTTAGGTTCCCTTGGGTTAGGATATATAACGTTATAGACGTATATAATGTCCCCACCGAGAAGTACGGGTCGACACGACCGGGATTTTGTAAAACATTACCAGCGTCGGTCTAGATGGGTTAGGTTAGGTTATATTGCGATATAGACGTATATAACGTGCCCACCGAGAAGTAGGGGCCGACCCGCCAGGAATGTTGGAAAATACTACAACCGAGATGTTAGGTTCCCTTAGGTTAGGATATATAACGTTATAGACGTATATAATGTCCCCACCGAGAAGTACGGGGAGACACGACCGGGATTTTGTAAAACATTACCAGCGAGGGTCTAGATGGGTTAGGTTAGGTCATATTGCGATATAGACGTATATAATGTGCCCACCGAGAAGTAGGGGCCGACCCGCCACGAATGTTGGAAAATACTACATCCGAGATGTTAGGTTCCCTTAGGTTAGGATATATAACGTTATAGACGTATATAATGTCCCCACCGAGAAGTACGAGCAGACACGACCGGGATTTTGTAAAACATTACCAGCGAGGGTCTAGATGGGTTAGGTTAGGTTATATTACGATATAGACGTATATAATGTGCCCACCGAGAAGTAGGGGCCGACCCGCCAGGAATGTTGGAAAATACTACATCCGAGATGTTAGGTTCCCTTAGGTTAGGATATATAACGTTATAGACGTATATAATGTCCCCACCGAGAAGTACGGGCAGCCACGACCGGGATTTTGTAAAACATTACCAGCGAGGGTCTAGATGGGTTAGGTTAGGTCATATTGCGATATAGACGTGTATAATGTGCCCACCGAGAAGTAGGGGCCGACCCGCCAGGAATGTTGGAAAATACTACATCCGAGATGTTAGGTTCCCTTAGGTTAGGATATATAACGTTATAGACGTATATAATGTCCCCACCGAGAAGTACGGGCAGACACGACCGGGATTTTGTAAAACATTACCAGCGAGGGTCTAGATGGGTTAGGTTAGGTTATATTACGATATAGACGTATATAATGTGCCCACCGAGAAGTAGGGGCCGACCAGCCAGGAATGTTGGAAAATACTACATCCGAGATGTTAGGTTCCCTCCGGTTAGGATATATAATGTTATAGACGTATATAATGTCCCCACCGAGAAGTACGGGCAGACACGTCCGGGAGTCTGTAAAGCATTACCAACGAGGGTCTAGATGGGTTTGGTTAGGTCATATTGCGATATAGACGTATATAATGTGCCCACCGAGAAGTAGGGGCCAGCCCGCCAGGAATGTTGGAAAATACTACATCCGAGATGTTAGGTTCCCTTGGGTTAGGATATATAACGTTATAGACGTAAATAATGTCCCCACCGAGAAGTACGGGCCGACACGACCGGGATTTTGTAAAACTTTACCAGCGAGGGTCTAGGTGGGTTAGGTTAGGTTATATTGCGATATAGACGTATATAACGTGCCCACCGAGAAGTAGGGGCCGACCCGCCAGGAATGTTGGAAAATACTACAACCGAGATGTTAGGTTCCCTTAGGTTAGGCTATATAACGTTATGGACGTATATAATGTCCCCACAGAGAAGTACGGGGAGACACGACCGGGATTTTGTAAAACATTAACAGCGAGGGTCTAGATGGGTTAGGTTAGGTCATATTGCGATATAGACGTATATAATGTGCCCACCGAGAAGTAGGGGCCGACCCGCCGGGAATGTTGGAAAATACTACATCCGAGATGTTAGGTTCCCTTAGGTTAGGATATATAACGTTATAGACGTATATAATGTCCCCACCGAGAAGTACGAGCAGACACGACCGGGATTTTGTAAAACATTACCAGCGAGGGTCCAGATGGGTTAGGTTAGGTTATATTACGATATAGACGTATATAATGTGCCCACCGAGAAGTAGGGGCCGACCCGCCAGGAATGTTGGAAAATACTACATCCGAGATGTTAGGTTCCCTTAGGTTAGGATATATAAATTTATAGACGCATATAATGTACATACCGAGACGTACGGGAAGACGTGAACGGGATTCTGTGAAACATTACCAGCGAGAGTCTAGGTGGGTTAGGTTAGGTTATATTACGTTATAGACGTATATAATGTTCCCATCGAGAAGTAGGGACCGACCCGCCAGGAATGTTGGAAAATACTACATCCGAGATGTTAGGTTCCCTTAGGTTAGGATATATAACGTTATAGACGTATATAATGTCCCCACCGAGAAGTACGGGCAGACACGACCGGGATTTTGTAAAACATTACCAGCGAGGGTCTAGATGGGTTAGGTTAGGTTATATTACGATATAGACGTATATAATGTGCCCACCGAGAAGTAGGGGCCGACCAGCCAGGAATGTTGGAAAATACTACATCCGAGATGTTAGGTTCCCTCCGGTTAGGATATATAATGTTATAGACGTATATAATGTCCCCACCGAGAAGTACGGGCAGACACGACCGGGAGTCTGTAAAGCATTACCAACGAGGGTCTAGATGGGTTAGGTTAGGTCATATTGCGATATAGACGTATATAATGTGCCCACCGAGAAGTAGGGGCCAGCCCGCCAGGAATGTTGGAAAATACTACATCCGAGATGTTAGGTTCCCTTGGGTTAGGATATATAACGTTATAGACGTAAATAATGTCCCCACCGAGAAGTACGGGCCGACACGACCGGGATTTTGTAAAACTTTACCAGCGAGGGTCTAGGTGGGTTAGGTTAGGTTATATTGCGATATAGACGTATATAATGTGCCCACCGAGAAGTAGGGGCCGACCCGACAGGAATGTTGGAAAATACTACATCCGAGATGTTAGGTTCCCTTAGGTTAGGATATATAACGTTATAGACGTATATAATGTCCCCACCGAGAAGTACGGGCAGACACGACCGGGATTCTGTAAAGCATTACCAGCGAGGGTCTAGATGGGTTAGGTTAGGTCATATTGCGATATAGACGTATATAATGTGCCCACCGAGAAATAGGGGCCGACCCGCCAGGAATGTTGGAAAATACTACATCCGAGATGTTAGGTTCCCTTAGGCTAGGACATATAACGTTATAGACGTATATAATGTCCCCACCGAGACGTACGGGAAGACATGGACGGGATTCTGTGAAACATTACCAGCGAGAGTCTAGGTGGGTTAGGTTAGGTTATATTACGTTATAGACGTATATAATGCTCCCACTGAGAAGTAGGGGCCGACCCGCCAGAAATGTTGGAAAATACTACATCCGAGATGTTAGGTTCCCTTAATTTAGGATATAAAACGATATAGACATATATAATGTCCCCACGGCAAAGTACGGGCCGACACGACCGGAATTTTGTAAAACATTACCAGCGAGGGTCTAGATGGGTTAGGTTAGGTTATATTACGATATGGACGTATATAATGTGCCCACCGAGAAGTAGGGGCCGACCCGACAGGAATGTTGGAAAATACTACATCCGAGATGTTAGGTTCCCTTAGGTTAGGATATATAACGTTATAGACGTATATAATGTTCCCACCGAGAAGTACGGGCAGACACGACCGGGAGTCTGTAAAGCATTACCAACGAGGGTCTAGATGGGTTAGGTTAGGTCATATTGCGATATAGACGTATATAATGTGCCCACCGAGAAGTAGGGGCCGACCCGCCAGGAATGTGGGAAAATACTACATCCGAGAAGTTAGGTTCCCTTGGGTTAGGATATATAACGTTATAGACGTATATATAATGTCCCCACCGAGAAGTACGGGTCGACACGACCGGGATTTTGTAAAACATTACCAGCGACGGTCTAGATGGGTTAGGTTAGGTTATATTGCGATATAGACGTATATAACGTGCCCACCGAGAAGTAGGGGCCGACCCGCCAGGAATGTTGGAAAATACTACAACCGAGATGTTAGGTTCCCTTAGGTTAGGCTATATAACGTTATGGACGTATATAATGTCCCCACCGAGAAGTACGGGGAGACACGACCGGGATTTTGTAAAACATTACCAGCGAGGGTCTAGATGGGTTAGGTTAGGTCATATTGCGATATAGACGTATATAATGTGCCCACCGAGAAGTAGGGGCCGACCCGCCGGGAATGTTGGAAAATACTACATCCGAGATGTTAGGTTCCCTTAGGTTAGGATATATAACGTTATAGACGTATATAATGTCCCCACCGAGAAGTACGAGCAGACACGACCGGGATTTTGTAAAACATTACCAGCGAGGGTCTAGATGGGTTAGGTTAGGTTATATTACGATATAGACGTATATAATGTGCCCACCGAGAAGTAGGGGCCGACCCGCCAGGAATGTTGGAAAATACTACATCCGAGATGTTAGGTTCCCTTAGGTTAGGATATATAAATTTATAGACGCATATAATGTACATACCGAGACGTACGGGAAGACATGAACGGGATTCTGTGAAACATTACCAGCGAGAGTCTAGGTGGGTTAGGTTAGGTTATATTACGTTATAGACGTATATAATGTTCCCATCGAGAAGTAGGGGCCGACCCGCCAGAAATGTTGGAAAATACTACATCCGAGATGTTAGGTTCCCTTAGGTTAGGATATATAACGTTATAGACGTAAATAATGTCCCCACCGAAAGGAAGGGCCGACACGACCGGGATTTTGTAAAACATTACCAGCGAGGGTCTAGGTGGGTTAGGTTAGGTTATATTACGATATAGACGTATATAATGTGCCCACCGAGAAGTAGGGGCCGACCCGCCAGGAATGTTGGAAAATACTACATCCGAGATGTTAGGTTCCCTTAGGTTAGGATATATAACGTTATAGACGTATATAATGTCCCCACCGAGAAGTACGGGCAGACACGACCGGGATTTTGTAAAACATTACCAGCGAGGGTCTAGATGGGTTAGGTTAGGTTATATTACGATATAGACGTATATAATGTGCCCACCGAGAAGTAGGGGCCGACCAGCCAGGAATGTTGGAAAATACTACATCCGAGATGTTAGGTTCCCTCCGGTTAGGATATATAATGTTATAGACGTATATAATGTCCCCACCGAGAAGTACGGGCAGACACGACCGGGAGTCTGTAAAGCATTACCAACGAGGGTCTAGATGGGTTAGGTTAGGTCATATTGCGATATAGACGTATATAATGTGCCCACCGAGAAGTAGGGGCCAGCCCGCCAGGAATGTTGGAAAATACTACATCCGAGATGTTAGGTTCCCTTGGGTTAGGATATATAACGTTATAGACGTAAATAATGTCCCCACCGAGAAGTACGGGCCGACACGACCGGGATTTTGTAAAACTTTACCAGCGAGGGTCTAGGTGGGTTAGGTTAGGTTATATTGCGATATAGACGTATATAACGTGCCCACCGAGAAGTAGGGGCCGACCCGCCAGGAATGTTGGAAAATACTACAACCGAGATGTTAGGTTCCCTTAGGTTAGGCTATATAACGTTATGGACGTATATAATGTCCCCACCGAGAAGTACGGGGAGACACGACCGGGATTTTGTAAAACATTACCAGCGAGGGTCTAGATGGGTTAGGTTAGGTCATATTGCGATATAGACGTATATAATGTGCCCACCGAGAAGTAGGGGCCGACCCGCCGGGAATGTTGGAAAATACTACATCCGAGATGTTAGGTTCCCTTAGGTTAGGATATATAACGTTATAGACGTATATAATGTCCCCACCGAGAAGTACGAGCAGACACGACCGGGATTTTGTAAAACATTACCAGCGAGGGTCCAGATGGGTTAGGTTAGGTTATATTACGATATAGACGTATATAATGTGCCCACCGAGAAGTAGGGGCCGACCCGCCAGGAATGTTGGAAAATACTACATCCGAGATGTTAGGTTCCCTTAGGTTAGAATATATAAATTTATAGACGCATATAATGTACATACCGAGACGTACGGGAAGACATGAACGGGATTCTGTGAAACATTACCAGCGAGAGTCTAGGTGGGTTAGGTTAGGTTATATTACGTTATAGACGTATATAATGTTCCCATCGAGAAGTAGGGACCGACCCGCCAGGAATGTTGGAAAATACTACATCCGAGATGTTAGGTTCCCTTAGGTTAGGATATATAACGTTATAGACGTATATAATGTCCCCACCGAGAAGTACGGGCAGACACGACCGGGATTTTGTAAAACATTACCAGCGAGGGTCTAGATGGGTTAGGTTAGGTTATATTACGATATAGACGTATATAATGTGCCCACCGAGAAGTAGGGGCCGACCAGCCAGGAATGTTGGAAAATACTACATCCGAGATGTTAGGTTCCCTCCGGTTAGGATATATAATGTTATAGACGTATATAATGTCCCCACCGAGAAGTACGGGCAGACACGACCGGGAGTCTGTAAAGCATTACCAACGAGGGTCTAGATGGGTTAGGTTAGGTTATATTACGATATAGACGTATATAATGTGCCCACCGAGAAGTAGGGGCCAGCCCGCCAGGAATGTTGGAAAATACTACATCCGAGATGTTAGGTTCCCTTGGGTTAGGATATATAACGTTATAGACGTAAATAATGTCCCCACCGAGAAGTACGGGCCGACACGACCGGGATTTTGTAAAACTTTACCAGCGAGGGTCTAGGTGGGTTAGGTTAGGTTATATTGCGATATAGACGTATATAATGTGCCCACCGAGAAGTAGGGGCCGACCCGACAGGAATGTTGGAAAATACTACATCCGAGATGTTAGGTTCCCTTAGGTTAGGATATATAACGTTATAGACGTATATAATGTCCCCACCGAGAAGTACGGGCAGACACGACCGGGATTCTGTAAAGCATTACCAGCGAGGGTCTAGATGGGTTAGGTTAGGTCATATTGCGATATAGACGTATATAATGTGCCCACCGAGAAATAGGGGCCGACCCGCCAGGAATGTTGGAAAATACTACATCCGAGATGTTAGGTTCCCTTAGGCTAGGACATATAACGTTATAGACGTATATAATGTCCCCACCGAGACGTACGGGAAGACATGAACGGGATTCTGTGAAACATTACCAGCGAGAGTCTAGGTGGGTTAGGTTAGGTTATATTACGTTATAGACGTATATAATGCTCCCACTGAGAAGTAGGGGCCGACCCGCCAGAAATGTTGGAAAATACTACATCCGAGATGTTAGGTTCCCTTAATTTAGGATATAAAACGATATAGACATATATAATGTCCCCACGGCAAAGTACGGGCCGACACGACCGGAATTTTGTAAAACATTACCAGCGAGGGTCTAGATGGGTTAGGTTAGGTTATATTACGATATGGACGTATATAATGTGCCCACCGAGAAGTAGGGGCCGACCCGACAGGAATGTTGGAAAATACTACATCCGAGATGTTAGGTTCCCTTAGGTTAGGATATATAACTTTATAGACGTATATAATGTTCCCACCGAGAAGTACGGGCAGACACGACCGGGAGTCTGTAAAGCATTACCAACGAGGGTCTAGATGGGTTAGGTTAGGTCATATTGCGATATAGACGTATATAATGTGCCCACCGAGAAGTGGGGGCCGACCCGCCAGGAATGTGGGAAAATACTACATCCGAGAAGTTAGGTTCCCTTGGGTTAGGATATATAACGTTATAGACGTATATAATGTCCCCACCGAGAAGTACGGGTCGACACGACCGGGATTTTGTAAAACATTACCAGCGTCGGTCTAGATGGGTTAGGTTAGGTTATATTGCGATATAGACGTATATAACGTGCCCACCGAGAAGTAGGGGCCGACCCGCCAGGAATGTTGGAAAATACTACAACCGAGATGTTAGGTTCCCTTAGGTTAGGATATATAACGTTATAGACGTATATAATGTCCCCACCGAGAAGTACGGGGAGACACGACCGGGATTTTGTAAAACATTACCAGCGAGGGTCTAGATGGGTTGGGTTAGGTCATATTGCGATATAGACGTATATAATGTGCCCACCGAGAAGTAGGGGCCGACCCGCCACGAATGTTGGAAAATACTACATCCGAGATGTTAGGTTCCCTTAGGTTAGGATATATAACGTTATAGACGTATATAATGTCCCCACCGAGAAGTACGAGCAGACACGACCGGGATTTTGTAAAACATTACCAGCGAGGGTCTAGATGGGTTAGGTTAGGTTATATTACGATATAGACGTATATAATGTGCCCACCGAGAAGTAGGGGCCGACCCGCCAGGAATGTTGGAAAATACTACATCCGAGATGTTAGGTTCCCTTAGGTTAGGATATATAACGTTATAGACGTATATAATGTCCCCACCGAGAAGTACGGGCAGCCACGACCGGGATTTTGTAAAACATTACCAGCGAGGGTCTAGATGGGTTAGGTTAGGTCATATTGCGATATAGACGTGTATAATGTGCCCACCGAGAAGTAGGGGCCGACCCGCCAGGAATGTTGGAAAATACTACATCCGAGATGTTAGGTTCCCTTAGGTTAGGATATATAACGTTATAGACGTATATAATGTCCCCACCGAGAAGTACGGGCAGACACGACCGGGATTTTGTAAAACATTACCAGCGAGGGTCTAGATGGGTTAGGTTAGGTTATATTACGATATAGACGTATATAATGTGCCCACCGAGAAGTAGGGGCCGACCAGCCAGGAATGTTGGAAAATACTACATCCGAGATGTTAGGTTCCCTCCGGTTAGGATATATAATGTTATAGACGTATATAATGTCCCCACCGAGAAGTACGGGCAGACACGTCCGGGAGTCTGTAAAGCATTACCAACGAGGGTCTAGATGGGTTAGGTTAGGTCATATTGCGATATAGACGTATATAATGTGCCCACCGAGAAGTAGGGGCCAGCCCGCCAGGAATGTTGGAAAATACTACATCCGAGATGTTAGGTTCCCTTGGGTTAGGATATATAACGTTATAGACGTAAATAATGTCCCCACCGAGAAGTACGGGCCGACACGACCGGGATTTTGTAAAACTTTACCAGCGAGGGTCTAGGTGGGTTAGGTTAGGTTATATTGCGATATAGACGTATATAACGTGCCCACCGAGAAGTAGGGGCCGACCCGCCAGGAATGTTGGAAAATACTACAACCGAGATGTTAGGTTCCCTTAGGTTAGGCTATATAACGTTATGGACGTATATAATGTCCCCACCGAGAAGTACGGGGAGACACGACCGGGATTTTGTAAAACATTACCAGCGAGGGTCTAGATGGGTTAGGTTAGGTCATATTGCGATATAGACGTATATAATGTGCCCACCGAGAAGTAGGGGCCGACCCGCCGGGAATGTTGGAAAATACTACATCCGAGATGTTAGGTTCCCTTAGGTTAGGATATATAACGTTATAGACGTATATAATGTCCCCACCGAGAAGTACGAGCAGACACGACCGGGATTTTGTAAAACATTACCAGCGAGGGTCCAGATGGGTTAGGTTAGGTTATATTACGATATAGACGTATATAATGTGCCCACCGAGAAGTAGGGGCCGACCCGCCAGGAATGTTGGAAAATACTACATCCGAGATGTTAGGTTCCCTTAGGTTAGGATATATAAATTTATAGACGCATATAATGTACATACCGAGACGTACGGGAAGACGTGAACGGGATTCTGTGAAACATTACCAGCGAGAGTCTAGGTGGGTTAGGTTAGGTTATATTACGTTATAGACGTATATAATGTTCCCATCGAGAAGTAGGGACCGACCCGCCAGGAATGTTGGAAAATACTACATCCGAGATGTTAGGTTCCCTTAGGTTAGGATATATAACGTTATAGACGTATATAATGTCCCCACCGAGAAGTACGGGCAGACACGACCGGGATTTTGTAAAACATTACCAGCGAGGGTCTAGATGGGTTAGGTTAGGTTATATTACGATATAGACGTATATAATGTGCCCACCGAGAAGTAGGGGCCGACCAGCCAGGAATGTTGGAAAATACTACATCCGAGATGTTAGGTTCCCTCCGGTTAGGATATATAATGTTATAGACGTATATAATGTCCCCACCGAGAAGTACGGGCAGACACGACCGGGAGTCTGTAAAGCATTACCAACGAGGGTCTAGATGGGTTAGGTTAGGTCATATTGCGATATAGACGTATATAATGTGCCCACCGAGAAGTAGGGGCCAGCCCGCCAGGAATGTTGGAAAATACTACATCCGAGATGTTAGGTTCCCTTGGGTTAGGATATATAACGTTATAGACGTAAATAATGTCCCCACCGAGAAGTACGGGCCGACACGACCGGGATTTTGTAAAACTTTACCAGCGAGGGTCTAGGTGGGTTAGGTTAGGTTATATTGCGATATAGACGTATATAATGTGCCCACCGAGAAGTAGGGGCCGACCCGACAGGAATGTTGGAAAATACTACATCCGAGATGTTAGGTTCCCTTAGGTTAGGATATATAACGTTATAGACGTATATAATGTCCCCACCGAGAAGTACGGGCAGACACGACCGGGATTCTGTAAAGCATTACCAGCGAGGGTCTAGATGGGTTAGGTTAGGTCATATTGCGATATAGACGTATATAATGTGCCCACCGAGAAATAGGGGCCGACCCGCCAGGAATGTTGGAAAATACTACATCCGAGATGTTAGGTTCCCTTAGGCTAGGACATATAACGTTATAGACGTATATAATGTCCCCACCGAGACGTACGGGAAGACATGGACGGGATTCTGTGAAACATTACCAGCGAGAGTCTAGGTGGGTTAGGTTAGGTTATATTACGTTATAGACGTATATAATGCTCCCACTGAGAAGTAGGGGCCGACCCGCCAGAAATGTTGGAAAATACTACATCCGAGATGTTAGGTTCCCTTAATTTAGGATATAAAACGATATAGACATATATAATGTCCCCACGGCAAAGTACGGGCCGACACGACCGGAATTTTGTAAAACATTACCAGCGAGGGTCTAGATGGGTTAGGTTAGGTTATATTACGATATGGACGTATATAATGTGCCCACCGAGAAGTAGGGGCCGACCCGACAGGAATGTTGGAAAATACTACATCCGAGATGTTAGGTTCCCTTAGGTTAGGATATATAACGTTATAGACGTATATAATGTTCCCACCGAGAAGTACGGGCAGACACGACCGGGAGTCTGTAAAGCATTACCAACGAGGGTCTAGATGGGTTAGGTTAGGTCATATTGCGATATAGACGTATATAATGTGCCCACCGAGAAGTGGGGGCCGACCCGCCAGGAATGTGGGAAAATACTACATCCGAGAAGTTAGGTTCCCTTGGGTTAGGATATATAACGTTATAGACGTATATAATGTCCCCACCGAGAAGTACGGGTCGACACGACCGGGATTTTGTAAAACATTACCAGCGTCGGTCTAGATGGGTTAGGTTAGGTTATATTGCGATATAGACGTATATAACGTGCCCACCGAGAAGTAGGGGCCGACCCGCCAGGAATGTTGGAAAATACTACAACCGAGATGTTAGGTTCCCTTAGGTTAGGATATATAACGTTATAGACGTATATAATGTCCCCACCGAGAAGTACGGGGAGACACGACCGGGATTTTGTAAAACATTACCAGCGAGGGTCTAGATGGGTTAGGTTAGGTCATATTGCGATATAGACGTATATAATGTGCCCACCGAGAAGTAGGGGCCGACCCGCCAGGAATGTTGGAAAATACTACATCCGAGATGTTAGGTTCCCTTAGGTTAGGATATATAACGTTATAGACGTATATAATGTCCCCACCGAGAAGTACGAGCAGACACGACCGGGATTTTGTAAAACATTACCAGCGAGGGTCTAGATGGGTTAGGTTAGGTTATATTACGATATAGACGTATATAATGTGCCCACCGAGAAGTAGGGGCCGACCCGCCAGGAATGTTGGAAAATACTACATCCGAGATGTTAGGTTCCCTTAGGTTAGGATATATAACGTTATAGACGTATATAATGTCCCCACCGCGAAGTACGGGCAGACACGACCGGGATTTTGTAAAACATTACCAGCGAGGGTCTAGATGGGTTAGGTTAGGTCATATTGCGATATAGACGTGTATAATGTGCCCACCGAGAAGTAGGGGCCGACCCGCCAGGAATGTTGGAAAATACTACATCCGAGATGTTAGGTTCCCTTAGGTTAGGATATATAACGTTATAGACGTATATAATGTCCCCACCGAGAAGTACGGGCAGACACGACCGGGATTTTGTAAAACATTACCAGCGAGGGTCTAGATGGGTTAGGTTAGGTTATATTACGATATAGACGTATATAATGTGCCCACCGAGAAGTAGGGGCCGACCAGCCAGGAATGTTGGAAAATACTACATCCGAGATGTTAGGTTCCCTCCGGTTAGGATATATAATGTTATAGACGTATATAATGTCCCCACCGAGAAGTACGGGCAGACACGACCGGGAGTCTGTAAAGCATTACCAACGAGGGTCTAGATGGGTTAGGTTAGGTCATATTGCGATATAGACGTATATAATGTGCCCACCGAGAAGTAGGGGCCAGCCCGCCAGGAATGTTGGAAAATACTACATCCGAGATGTTAGGTTCCCTTGGGTTAGGATATATAACGTTATAGACGTAAATAATGTCCCCACCGAGAAGTACGGGCCGACACGACCGGGATTTTGTAAAACTTTACCAGCGAGGGTCTAGGTGGGTTAGGTTAGGTTATATTGCGATATAGACGTATATAACGTGCCCACCGAGAAGTAGGGGCCGACCCGCCAGGAATGTTGGAAAATACTACAACCGAGATGTTAGGTTCCCTTAGGTTAGGCTATATAACGTTATGGACGTATATAATGTCCCCACCGAGAAGTACGGGGAGACACGACCGGGATTTTGTAAAACATTACCAGCGAGGGTCTAGATGGGTTAGGTTAGGTCATATTGCGATATAGACGTATATAATGTGCCCACCGAGAAGTAGGGGCCGACCCGCCGGGAATGTTGGAAAATACTACATCCGAGATGTTAGGTTCCCTCCGGTTAGGATATATAATGTTATAGACGTATATAATGTCCCCACCGAGAAGTACGGGCAGACACGACCGGGAGTCTGTAAAGCATTACCAACGAGGGTCTAGATGGGTTAGGTTAGGTCATATTGCGATATAGACGTATATAATGTGCCCACCGAGAAGTAGGGGCCAGCCCGCCAGGAATGTTGGAAAATACTACATCCGAGATGTTAGGTTCCCTTGGGTTAGGATATATAACGTTATAGACGTAAATAATGTCCCCACCGAGAAGTACGGGCCGACACGACCGGGATTTTGTAAAACTTTACCAGCGAGGGTCTAGGTGGGTTAGGTTAGGTTATATTGCGATATAGACGTATATAATGTGCCCACCGAGAAGTAGGGGCCGACCCGACAGGAATGTTGGAAAATACTACATCCGAGATGTTAGGTTCCCTTAGGTTAGGATATATAACGTTATAGACGTATATAATGTCCCCACCGAGAAGTACGGGCAGACACGACCGGGATTCTGTAAAGCATTACCAGCGAGGGTCTAGATGGGTTAGGTTAGGTCATATTGCGATATAGACGTATATAATGTGCCCACCGAGAAATAGGGGCCGACCCGCCAGGAATGTTGGAAAATACTACATCCGAGATGTTAGGTTCCCTTAGGCTAGGACATATAACGTTATAGACGTATATAATGTCCCCACCGAGACGTACGGGAAGACATGAACGGGATTCTGTGAAACATTACCAGCGAGAGTCTAGGTGGGTTAGGTTAGGTTATATTACGTTATAGACGTATATAATGCTCCCACTGAGAAGTAGGGGCCGACCCGCCAGAAATGTTGGAAAATACTACATCCGAGATGTTAGGTTCCCTTAATTTAGGATATAAAACGATATAGACATATATAATGTCCCCACGGCAAAGTACGGGCCGACACGACCGGAATTTTGTAAAACATTACCAGCGAGGGTCTAGATGGGTTAGGTTAGGTTATATTACGATATGGACGTATATAATGTGCCCACCGAGAAGTAGGGGCCGACCCGACAGGAATGTTGGAAAATACTACATCCGAGATGTTAGGTTCCCTTAGGTTAGGATATATAACTTTATAGACGTATATAATGTTCCCACCGAGAAGTACGGGCAGACACGACCGGGAGTCTGTAAAGCATTACCAACGAGGGTCTAGATGGGTTAGGTTAGGTCATATTGCGATATAGACGTATATAATGTGCCCACCGAGAAGTGGGGGCCGACCCGCCAGGAATGTGGGAAAATACTACATCCGAGAAGTTAGGTTCCCTTGGGTTAGGATATATAACGTTATAGACGTATATAATGTCCCCACCGAGAAGTACGGGTCGACACGACCGGGATTTTGTAAAACATTACCAGCGTCGGTCTAGATGGGTTAGGTTAGGTTATATTGCGATATAGACGTATATAACGTGCCCACCGAGAAGTAGGGGCCGACCCGCCAGGAATGTTGGAAAATACTACAACCGAGATGTTAGGTTCCCTTAGGTTAGGATATATAACGTTATAGACGTATATAATGTCCCCACCGAGAAGTACGGGGAGACACGACCGGGATTTTGTAAAACATTACCAGCGAGGGTCTAGATGGGTTAGGTTAGGTCATATTGCGATATAGACGTATATAATGTGCCCACCGAGAAGTAGGGGCCGACCCGCCGGGAATGTTGGAAAATACTACATCCGAGATGTTAGGTTCCCTTAGGTTAGGATATATAACGTTATAGACGTATATAATGTCCCCACCGAGAAGTACGAGCAGACACGACCGGGATTTTGTAAAACATTACCAGCGAGGGTCTAGATGGGTTAGGTTAGGTTATATTACGATATAGACGTATATAATGTGCCCACCGAGAAGTAGGGGCCGACCCGCCAGGAATGTTGGAAAATACTACATCCGAGATGTTAGGTTCCCTTAGGTTAGGATATATAACGTTATAGACGTATATAATGTCCCCACCGAGAAGTACGGGCAGCCACGACCGGGATTTTGTAAAACATTACCAGCGAGGGTCTAGATGGGTTAGGTTAGGTCATATTGCGATATAGACGTGTATAATGTGCCCACCGAGAAGTAGGGGCCGACCCGCCAGGAATGTTGGAAAATACTACATCCGAGATGTTAGGTTCCCTTAGGTTAGGATATATAACGTTATAGACGTATATAATGTCCCCACCGAGAAGTACGGGCAGACACGACCGGGATTTTGTAAAACATTACCAGCGAGGGTCTAGATGGGTTAGGTTAGGTTATATTACGATATAGACGTATATAATGTGCCCACCGAGAAGTAGGGGCCGACCAGCCAGGAATGTTGGAAAATACTACATCCGAGATGTTAGGTTCCCTCCGGTTAGGATATATAATGTTATAGACGTATATAATGTCCCCACCGAGAAGTACGGGCAGACACGTCCGGGAGTCTGTAAAGCATTACCAACGAGGGTCTAGATGGGTTAGGTTAGGTCATATTGCGATATAGACGTATATAATGTGCCCACCGAGAAGTAGGGGCCAGCCCGCCAGGAATGTTGGAAAATACTACATCCGAGATGTTAGGTTCCCTTGGGTTAGGATATATAACGTTATAGACGTAAATAATGTCCCCACCGAGAAGTACGGGCCGACACGACCGGGATTTTGTAAAACTTTACCAGCGAGGGTCTAGGTGGGTTAGGTTAGGTTATATTGCGATATAGACGTATATAACGTGCCCACCGAGAAGTAGGGGCCGACCCGCCAGGAATGTTGGAAAATACTACAACCGAGATGTTAGGTTCCCTTAGGTTAGGCTATATAACGTTATGGACGTATATAATGTCCCCACCGAGAAGTACGGGGAGACACGACCGGGATTTTGTAAAACATTACCAGCGAGGGTCTAGATGGGTTAGGTTAGGTCATATTGCGATATAGACGTATATAATGTGCCCACCGAGAAGTAGGGGCCGATCCGCCGGGAATGTTGGAAAATACTACATCCGAGATGTTAGGTTCCCTTAGGTTAGGATATATAACGTTATAGACGTATATAATGTCCCCACCGAGAAGTACGAGCAGACACGACCGGGATTTTGTAAAACATTACCAGCGAGGGTCCAGATGGGTTAGGTTAGGTTATATTACGATATAGACGTATATAATGTGCCCACCGAGAAGTAGGGGCCGACCCGCCAGGAATGTTGGAAAATACTACATCCGAGATGTTAGGTTCCCTTAGGTTAGGATATATAAATTTATAGACGCATATAATGTACATACCGAGACGTACGGGAAGACGTGAACGGGATTCTGTGAAACATTACCAGCGAGAGTCTAGGTGGGTTAGGTTAGGTTATATTACGTTATAGACGTATATAATGTTCCCATCGAGAAGTAGGGACCGACCCGCCAGGAATGTTGGAAAATACTACATCCGAGATGTTAGGTTCCCTTAGGTTAGGATATATAACGTTATAGACGTATATAATGTCCCCACCGAGAAGTACGGGCAGACACGACCGGGATTTTGTAAAACATTACCAGCGAGGGTCTAGATGGGTTAGGTTAGGTTATATTACGATATAGACGTATATAATGTGCCCACCGAGAAGTAGGGGCCGACCAGCCAGGAATGTTGGAAAATACTACATCCGAGATGTTAGGTTCCCTCCGGTTAGGATATATAATGCTATAGACGTATATAATGTCCCCACCGAGAAGTACGGGCAGACACGACCGGGAGTCTGTAAAGCATTACCAACGAGGGTCTAGATGGGTTAGGTTAGGTCATATTGCGATATAGACGTATATAATGTGCCCACCGAGAAGTAGGGGCCAGCCCGCCAGGAATGTTGGAAAATACTACATCCGAGATGTTAGGTTCCCTTGGGTTAGGATATATAACGTTATAGACGTAAATAATGTCCCCACCGAGAAGTACGGGCCGACACGACCGGGATTTTGTAAAACTTTACCAGCGAGGGTCTAGGTGGGTTAGGTTAGGTTATATTGCGATATAGACGTATATAATGTGCCCACCGAGAAGTAGGGGCCGACCCGACAGGAATGTTGGAAAATACTACATCCGAGATGTTAGGTTCCCTTAGGTTAGGATATATAACGTTATAGACGTATATAATGTCCCCACCGAGAAGTACGGGCAGACACGACCGGGATTCTGTAAAGCATTACCAGCGAGGGTCTAGATGGGTTAGGTTAGGTCATATTGCGATATAGACGTATATAATGTGCCCACCGAGAAATAGGGGCCGACCCGCCAGGAATGTTGGAAAATACTACATCCGAGATGTTAGGTTCCCTTAGGCTAGGACATATAACGTTATAGACGTATATAATGTCCCCACCGAGACGTACGGGAAGACATGGACGGGATTCTGTGAAACATTACCAGCGAGAGTCTAGGTGGGTTAGGTTAGGTTATATTACGTTATAGACGTATATAATGCTCCCACTGAGAAGTAGGGGCCGACCCGCCAGAAATGTTGGAAAATACTACATCCGAGATGTTAGGTTCCCTTAATTTAGGATATAAAACGATATAGACATATATAATGTCCCCACGGCAAAGTACGGGCCGACACGACCGGAATTTTGTAAAACATTACCAGCGAGGGTCTAGATGGGTTAGGTTAGGTTATATTACGATATGGACGTATATAATGTGCCCACCGAGAAGTAGGGGCCGACCCGACAGGAATGTTGGAAAATACTACATCCGAGATGTTAGGTTCCCTTAGGTTAGGATATATAACGTTATAGACGTATATAATGTTCCCACCGAGAAGTACGGGCAGACACGACCGGGAGTCTGTAAAGCATTACCAACGAGGGTCTAGATGGGTTAGGTTAGGTCATATTGCGATATAGACGTATATAATGTGCCCACCGAGAAGTGGGGGCCGACCCGCCAGGAATGTGGGAAAATACTACATCCGAGAAGTTAGGTTCCCTTGGGTTA
The DNA here is from genome assembly GCA_963969225.1 of Xylocopa violacea. Lineage (NCBI taxonomy): Eukaryota > Metazoa > Arthropoda > Insecta > Hymenoptera > Apidae > Xylocopa > Xylocopa violacea. The sequence goes on from CAXAJV010000761.1 coordinate 7,304,682, forward strand.
GGATATATAACGTTATAGACGTATATAATGTCCCCACCGAGACGTACGGGAAGACATGGACGGGATTCTGTGAAACATTACCAGCGAGAGTCTAGGTGGGTTAGGTTAGGTTATATTACGTTATAGACGTATATAATGCTCCCACTGAGAAGTAGGGGCCGACCCGCCAGAAATGTTGGAAAATACTACATCCGAGATGTTAGGTTCCCTTAATTTAGGATATAAAACGATATAGACATATATAATGTCCCCACGGCAAAGTACGGGCCGACACGACCGGAATTTTGTAAAACATTACCAGCGAGGGTCTAGATGGGTTAGGTTAGGTTATATTACGATATGGACGTATATAATGTGCCCACCGAGAAGTAGGGGCCGACCCGACAGGAATGTTGGAAAATACTACATCCGAGATGTTAGGTTCCCTTAGGTTAGGATATATAACGTTATAGACGTATATAATGTTCCCACCGAGAAGTACGGGCAGACACGACCGGGAGTCTGTAAAGCATTACCAACGAGGGTCTAGATGGGTTAGGTTAGGTCATATTGCGATATAGACGTATATAATGTGCCCACCGAGAAGTGGGGGCCGACCCGCCAGGAATGTGGGAAAATACTACATCCGAGAAGTTAGGTTCCCTTGGGTTAGGATATATAACGTTATAGACGTATATAATGTCCCCACCGAGAAGTACGGGTCGACACGACCGGGATTTTGTAAAACATTACCAGCGTCGGTCTAGATGGGTTAGGTTAGGTTATATTGCGATATAGACGTATATAACGTGCCCACCGAGAAGTAGGGGCCGACCCGCCAGGAATGTTGGAAAATACTACAACCGAGATGTTAGGTTCCCTTAGGTTAGGATATATAACGTTATAGACGTATATAATGTCCCCACCGAGAAGTACGGGGAGACACGACCGGGATTTTGTAAAACATTACCAGCGAGGGTCTAGATGGGTTAGGTTAGGTCATATTGCGATATAGACGTATATAATGTGCCCACCGAGAAGTAGGGGCCGACCCGCCAGGAATGTTGGAAAATACTACATCCGAGATGTTAGGTTCCCTTAGGTTAGGATATATAACGTTATAGACGTATATAATGTCCCCACCGAGAAGTACGAGCAGACACGACCGGGATTTTGTAAAACATTACCAGCGAGGGTCTAGATGGGTTAGGTTAGGTTATATTACGATATAGACGTATATAATGTGCCCACCGAGAAGTAGGGGCCGACCCGCCAGGAATGTTGGAAAATACTACATCCGAGATGTTAGGTTCCCTTAGGTTAGGATATATAACGTTATAGACGTATATAATGTCCCCACCGCGAAGTACGGGCAGACACGACCGGGATTTTGTAAAACATTACCAGCGAGGGTCTAGATGGGTTAGGTTAGGTCATATTGCGATATAGACGTGTATAATGTGCCCACCGAGAAGTAGGGGCCGACCCGCCAGGAATGTTGGAAAATACTACATCCGAGATGTTAGGTTCCCTTAGGTTAGGATATATAACGTTATAGACGTATATAATGTCCCCACCGAGAAGTACGGACAGACACGACCGGGATTTTGTAAAACAGTACCAGCGAGGGTCTAGATGGGTTAGGTTAGGTCATATTGCGATATAGACGTATATAATGTGCCCACCGAGAAGTAGGGGCCGACCCGCCGGGAATGTTGGAAAATACTACATCCGAGATGTTAGGTTCCCTTAGGTTAGGATATATAACGTTATAGACGTATATAATGTCCCCACCGAGAAGTACGAGCAGACACGACCGGGATTTTGTAAAACATTACCAGCGAGGGTCCAGATGGGTTAGGTTAGGTTATATTACGATATAGACGTATATAATGTGCCCACCGAGAAGTAGGGGCCGACCCGCCAGGAATGTTGGAAAATACTACATCCGAGATGTTAGGTTCCCTTAGGTTAGGATATATAAATTTATAGACGCATATAATGTACATACCGAGACGTACGGGAAGACGTGAACGGGATTCTGTGAAACATTACCAGCGAGAGTCTAGGTGGGTTAGGTTAGGTTATATTACGTTATAGACGTATATAATGTTCCCATCGAGAAGTAGGGACCGACCCGCCAGGAATGTTGGAAAATACTACATCCGAGATGTTAGGTTCCCTTAGGTTAGGATATATAACGTTATAGACGTATATAATGTCCCCACCGAGAAGTACGGGCAGACACGACCGGGATTTTGTAAAACATTACCAGCGAGGGTCTAGATGGGTTAGGTTAGGTTATATTACGATATAGACGTATATAATGTGCCCACCGAGAAGTAGGGGCCGACCAGCCAGGAATGTTGGAAAATACTACATCCGAGATGTTAGGTTCCCTCCGGTTAGGATATATAATGCTATAGACGTATATAATGTCCCCACCGAGAAGTACGGGCAGACACGACCGGGAGTCTGTAAAGCATTACCAACGAGGGTCTAGATGGGTTAGGTTAGGTCATATTGCGATATAGACGTATATAATGTGCCCACCGAGAAGTAGGGGCCAGCCCGCCAGGAATGTTGGAAAATACTACATCCGAGATGTTAGGTTCCCTTGGGTTAGGATATATAACGTTATAGACGTAAATAATGTCCCCACCGAGAAGTACGGGCCGACACGACCGGGATTTTGTAAAACTTTACCAGCGAGGGTCTAGGTGGGTTAGGTTAGGTTATATTGCGATATAGACGTATATAATGTGCCCACCGAGAAGTAGGGGCCGACCCGACAGGAATGTTGGAAAATACTACATCCGAGATGTTAGGTTCCCTTAGGTTAGGATATATAACGTTATAGACGTATATAATGTCCCCACCGAGAAGTACGGGCAGACACGACCGGGATTCTGTAAAGCATTACCAGCGAGGGTCTAGATGGGTTAGGTTAGGTCATATTGCGATATAGACGTATATAATGTGCCCACCGAGAAATAGGGGCCGACCCGCCAGGAATGTTGGAAAATACTACATCCGAGATGTTAGGTTCCCTTAGGCTAGGACATATAACGTTATAGACGTATATAATGTCCCCACCGAGACGTACGGGAAGACATGGACGGGATTCTGTGAAACATTACCAGCGAGAGTCTAGGTGGGTTAGGTTAGGTTATATTACGTTATAGACGTATATAATGCTCCCACTGAGAAGTAGGGGCCGACCCGCCAGAAATGTTGGAAAATACTACATCCGAGATGTTAGGTTCCCTTAATTTAGGATATAAAACGATATAGACATATATAATGTCCCCACGGCAAAGTACGGGCCGACACGACCGGAATTTTGTAAAACATTACCAGCGAGGGTCTAGATGGGTTAGGTTAGGTTATATTACGATATGGACGTATATAATGTGCCCACCGAGAAGTAGGGGCCGACCCGACAGGAATGTTGGAAAATACTACATCCGAGATGTTAGGTTCCCTTAGGTTAGGATATATAACGTTATAGACGTATATAATGTTCCCACCGAGAAGTACGGGCAGACACGACCGGGAGTCTGTAAAGCATTACCAACGAGGGTCTAGATGGGTTAGGTTAGGTCATATTGCGATATAGACGTATATAATGTGCCCACCGAGAAGTGGGGGCCGACCCGCCAGGAATGTGGGAAAATACTACATCCGAGAAGTTAGGTTCCCTTGGGTTAGGATATATAACGTTATAGACGTATATAATGTCCCCACCGAGAAGTACGGGTCGACACGACCGGGATTTTGTAAAACATTACCAGCGTCGGTCTAGATGGGTTAGGTTAGGTTATATTGCGATATAGACGTATATAACGTGCCCACCGAGAAGTAGGGGCCGACCCGCCAGGAATGTTGGAAAATACTACAACCGAGATGTTAGGTTCCCTTAGGTTAGGATATATAACGTTATAGACGTATATAATGTCCCCACCGAGAAGTACGGGGAGACACGACCGGGATTTTGTAAAACATTACCAGCGAGGGTCTAGATGGGTTAGGTTAGGTCATATTGCGATATAGACGTATATAATGTGCCCACCGAGAAGTAGGGGCCGACCCGCCAGGAATGTTGGAAAATACTACATCCGAGATGTTAGGTTCCCTTAGGTTAGGATATATAACGTTATAGACGTATATAATGTCCCCACCGAGAAGTACGAGCAGACACGACCGGGATTTTGTAAAACATTACCAGCGAGGGTCTAGATGGGTTAGGTTAGGTTATATTACGATATAGACGTATATAATGTGCCCACCGAGAAGTAGGGGCCGACCCGCCAGGAATGTTGGAAAATACTACATCCGAGATGTTAGGTTCCCTTAGGTTAGGATATATAACGTTATAGACGTATATAATGTCCCCACCGCGAAGTACGGGCAGACACGACCGGGATTTTGTAAAACATTACCAGCGAGGGTCTAGATGGGTTAGGTTAGGTCATATTGCGATATAGACGTGTATAATGTGCCCACCGAGAAGTAGGGGCCGACCCGCCAGGAATGTTGGAAAATACTACATCCGAGATGTTAGGTTCCCTTAGGTTAGGATATATAACGTTATAGACGTATATAATGTCCCCACCGAGAAGTACGGACAGACACGACCGGGATTTTGTAAAACAGTACCAGCGAGGGTCTAGATGGGTTAGGTTAGGTTATATTACGATATAGACGTATATAATGTGCCCACCGAGAAGTAGGGGCCGACCAGCCAGGAATGTTGGAAAATACTACATCCGAGATGTTAGGTTCCCTCCGGTTAGGATATATAATGTTATAGACGTATATAATGTCCCCACCGAGAAGTACGGGCAGACACGACCGGGAGTCTGTAAAGCATTACCAACGAGGGTCTAGATGGGTTAGGTTAGGTCATATTGCGATATAGACGTATATAATGTGCCCACCGAGAAGTAGGGGCCAGCCCGCCAGGAATGTTGGAAAATACTACATCCGAGATGTTAGGTTCCCTTGGGTTAGGATATATAACGTTATAGACGTAAATAATGTCCCCACCGAGAAGTACGGGCCGACACGACCGGGATTTTGTAAAACTTTACCAGCGAGGGTCTAGGTGGGTTAGGTTAGGTTATATTGCGATATAGACGTATATAACGTGCCCACCGAGAAGTAGGGGCCGACCCGCCAGGAATGTTGGAAAATACTACAACCGAGATGTTAGGTTCCCTTAGGTTAGGCTATATAACGTTATGGACGTATATAATGTCCCCACCGAGAAGTACGGGGAGACACGACCGGGATTTTGTAAAACATTACCAGCGAGGGTCTAGATGGGTTAGGTTAGGTCATATTGCGATATAGACGTATATAATGTGCCCACCGAGAAGTAGGGGCCGACCCGCCGGGAATGTTGGAAAATACTACATCCGAGATGTTAGGTTCCCTCCGGTTAGGATATATAATGTTATAGACGTATATAATGTCCCCACCGAGAAGTACGGGCAGACACGACCGGGAGTCTGTAAAGCATTACCAACGAGGGTCTAGATGGGTTAGGTTAGGTCATATTGCGATATAGACGTATATAATGTGCCCACCGAGAAGTAGGGGCCAGCCCGCCAGGAATGTTGGAAAATACTACATCCGAGATGTTAGGTTCCCTTGGGTTAGGATATATAACGTTATAGACGTAAATAATGTCCCCACCGAGAAGTACGGGCCGACACGACCGGGATTTTGTAAAACTTTACCAGCGAGGGTCTAGGTGGGTTAGGTTAGGTTATATTGCGATATAGACGTATATAATGTGCCCACCGAGAAGTAGGGGCCGACCCGACAGGAATGTTGGAAAATACTACATCCGAGATGTTAGGTTCCCTTAGGTTAGGATATATAACGTTATAGACGTATATAATGTCCCCACCGAGAAGTACGGGCAGACACGACCGGGATTCTGTAAAGCATTACCAGCGAGGGTCTAGATGGGTTAGGTTAGGTCATATTGCGATATAGACGTATATAATGTGCCCACCGAGAAATAGGGGCCGACCCGCCAGGAATGTTGGAAAATACTACATCCGAGATGTTAGGTTTCCTTAGGCTAGGACATATAACGTTATAGACGTATATAATGTCCCCACCGAGACGTACGGGAAGACTTGGACGGGATTCTGTGAAACATTACCAGCGAGAGTCTAGGTGGGTTAGGTTAGGTTATATTACGTTATAGACGTATATAATGCTCCCACTGAGAAGTAGGGGCCGACCCGCCAGAAATGTTGGAAAATACTACATCCGAGATGTTAGGTTCCCTTAATTTAGGATATAAAACGATATAGACATATATAATGTCCCCACGGCAAAGTACGGGCCGACACGACCGGAATTTTGTAAAACATTACCAGCGAGGGTCTAGATGGGTTAGGTTAGGTTATATTACGATATGGACGTATATAATGTGCCCACCGAGAAGTAGGGGCCGACCCGACAGGAATGTTGGAAAATACTACATCCGAGATGTTAGGTTCCCTTAGGTTAGGATATATAACGTTATAGACGTATATAATGTTCCCACCGAGAAGTACGGGCAGACACGACCGGGAGTCTGTAAAGCATTACCAACGAGGGTCTAGATGGGTTAGGTTAGGTCATATTGCGATATAGACGTATATAATGTGCCCACCGAGAAGTGGGGGCCGACCCGCCAGGAATGTGGGAAAATACTACATCCGAGAAGTTAGGTTCCCTTGGGTTAGGATATATAACGTTATAGACGTATATAATGTCCCCACCGAGAAGTACGGGTCGACACGACCGGGATTTTGTAAAACATTACCAGCGTCGGTCTAGATGGGTTAGGTTAGGTTATATTGCGATATAGACGTATATAACGTGCCCACCGAGAAGTAGGGGCCGACCCGCCAGGAATGTGGGAAAATACTACATCCGAGAAGTTAGGTTCCCTTGGGTTAGGATATATAACGTTATAGACGTATATAATGTCCCCACCGAGAAGTACGGGTCGACACGACCGGGATTTTGTAAAACATTACCAGCGAGGGTCTAGATGGGTTAGGTTAGGTTATATTACGATATAGACGTATATAATGTGCCCACCGAGAAGTAGGGGCCGACCCGCCAGGAATGTTGGAAAATACTACATCCGAGATGTTAGGTTCCCTTAGGTTAGGATATATAACGTTATAGACGTATATAATGTCCCCACCGCGAAGTACGTGCAGACACGACCGGGATTTTGTAAAACATTACCAGCGAGGGTCTAGATGGGTTAGGTTAGGTCATATTGCGATATAGACGTGTATAATGTGCCCACCGAGAAGTAGGGGCCGACCCGCCAGGAATGTTGGAAAATACTACATCCGAGATGTTAGGTTCCCTTAGGTTAGGATATATAACGTTACAGACGTATATAATGTCCCCACCGAGAAGTACGGGCAGACACGACCGGGATTTTGTAAAACATTACCAGCGAGGGTCTAGATGGGTTAGGTTAGGTTATATTACGATATAGACGTATATAATGTGCCCACCGAGAAGTAGGGGCCGACCAGCCAGGAATGTTGGAAAATACTACATCCGAGATGTTAGGTTCCCTCCGGTTAGGATATATAATGTTATAGACGTATATAATGTCCCCACCGAGAAGTACGGGCAGACACGACCGGGAGTCTGTAAAGCATTACCAACGAGGGTCTAGATGGGTTAGGTTAGGTCATATTGCGATATAGACGTATATAATGTGCCCACCGAGAAGTAGGGGCCAGCCCGCCAGGAATGTTGGAAAATACTACATCCGAGATGTTAGGTTCCCTTGGGTTAGGATATATAACGTTATAGACGTAAATAATGTCCCCACCGAGAAGTACGGGCCGACACGACCGGGATTTTGTAAAACTTTACCAGCGAGGGTCTAGGTGGGTTAGGTTAGGTTATATTGCGATATAGACGTATATAACGTGCCCACCGAGAAGTAGGGGCCGACCCGCCAGGAATGTTGGAAAATACTACAACCGAGATGTTAGGTTCCCTTAGGTTAGGCTATATAACGTTATGGACGTATATAATGTCCCCACCGAGAAGTACGGGGAGACACGACCGGGATTTTGTAAAACATTACCAGCGAGGGTCTAGATGGGTTAGGTTAGGTCATATTGCGATATAGACGTATATAATGTGCCCACCGAGAAGTAGGGGCCGACCCGCCGGGAATGTTGGAAAATACTACATCCGAGATGTTAGGTTCCCTCCGGTTAGGATATATAATGTTATAGACGTATATAATGTCCCCACCGAGAAGTACGGGCAGACACGACCGGGAGTCTGTAAAGCATTACCAACGAGGGTCTAGATGGGTTAGGTTAGGTCATATTGCGATATAGACGTATATAATGTGCCCACCGAGAAGTAGGGGCCAGCCCGCCAGGAATGTTGGAAAATACTACATCCGAGATGTTAGGTTCCCTTGGGTTAGGATATATAACGTTATAGACGTAAATAATGTCCCCACCGAGAAGTACGGGCCGACACGACCGGGATTTTGTAAAACTTTACCAGCGAGGGTCTAGGTGGGTTAGGTTAGGTTATATTGCGATATAGACGTATATAATGTGCCCACCGAGAAGTAGGGGCCGACCCGACAGGAATGTTGGAAAATACTACATCCGAGATGTTAGGTTCCCTTAGGTTAGGATATATAACGTTATAGACGTATATAATGTCCCCACCGAGAAGTACGGGCAGACACGACCGGGATTCTGTAAAGCATTACCAGCGAGGGTCTAGATGGGTTAGGTTAGGTCATATTGCGATATAGACGTATATAATGTGCCCACCGAGAAATAGGGGCCGACCCGCCAGGAATGTTGGAAAATACTACATCCGAGATGTTAGGTTCCCTTAGGCTAGGACATATAACGTTATAGACGTATATAATGTCCCCACCGAGACGTACGGGAAGACATGGACGGGATTCTGTGAAACATTACCAGCGAGAGTCTAGGTGGGTTAGGTTAGGTTATATTACGTTATAGACGTATATAATGCTCCCACTGAGAAGTAGGGGCCGACCCGCCAGAAATGTTGGAAAATACTACATCCGAGATGTTAGGTTCCCTTAATTTAGGATATAAAACGATATAGACATATATAATGTCCCCACGGCAAAGTACGGGCCGACACGACCGGAATTTTGTAAAACATTACCAGCGAGGGTCTAGATGGGTTAGGTTAGGTTATATTACGATATGGACGTATATAATGTGCCCACCGAGAAGTAGGGGCCGACCCGACAGGAATGTTGGAAAATACTACATCCGAGATGTTAGGTTCCCTTAGGTTAGGATATATAACGTTATAGACGTATATAATGTTCCCACCGAGAAGTACGGGCAGACACGACCGGGATTCTGTAAAGCATTACCAGCGAGGGTCTAGATGGGTTAGGTTAGGTCATATTGCGATATAGACGTATATAATGTGCCCACCGAGAAGTAGGGGCCGACCCGCCAGGAATGTTGGAAAATACTACATCCGAGATGTTAGGTTCCCTTAGGTTAGGATATATAACGTTATAGACGTATATAATGTCCCCACCGCGAAGTACGTGCAGACACGACCGGGATTTTGTAAAACATTACCAGCGAGGGTCTAGATGGGTTAGGTTAGGTCATATTGCGATATAGACGTGTATAATGTGCCCACCGAGAAGTAGGGGCCGACCCGCCAGGAATGTTGGAAAATACTACATCCGAGATGTTAGGTTCCCTTAGGTTAGGATATATAACGTTATAGACGTATATAATGTCCCCACCGAGAAGTACGGGCAGACACGACCGGGATTTTGTAAAACATTACCAGCGAGGGTCTAGATGGGTTAGGTTAGGTTATATTACGATATAGACGTATATAATGTGCCCACCGAGAAGTAGGGGCCGACCAGCCAGGAATGTTGGAAAATACTACATCCGAGATGTTAGGTTCCCTCCGGTTAGGATATATAATGTTATAGACGTATATAATGTCCCCACCGAGAAGTACGGGCAGACACGACCGGGAGTCTGTAAAGCATTACCAACGAGGGTCTAGATGGGTTAGGTTAGGTCATATTGCGATATAGACGTATATAATGTGCCCACCGAGAAGTAGGGGCCAGCCCGCCAGGAATGTTGGAAAATACTACATCCGAGATGTTAGGTTCCCTTGGGTTAGGATATATAACGTTATAGACGTAAATAATGTCCCCACCGAGAAGTACGGGCCGACACGACCGGGATTTTGTAAAACTTTACCAGCGAGGGTCTAGGTGGGTTAGGTTAGGTTATATTGCGATATAGACGTATATAACGTGCCCACCGAGAAGTAGGGGCCGACCCGCCAGGAATGTTGGAAAATACTACAACCGAGATGTTAGGTTCCCTTAGGTTAGGCTATATAACGTTATGGACGTATATAATGTCCCCACCGAGAAGTACGGGGAGACACGACCGGGATTTTGTAAAACATTACCAGCGAGGGTCTAGATGGGTTAGGTTAGGTCATATTGCGATATAGACGTATATAATGTGCCCACCGAGAAGTAGGGGCCGACCCGCCGGGAATGTTGGAAAATACTACATCCGAGATGTTAGGTTCCCTCCGGTTAGGATATATAATGTTATAGACGTATATAATGTCCCCACCGAGAAGTACGGGCAGACACGACCGGGAGTCTGTAAAGCATTACCAACGAGGGTCTAGATGGGTTAGGTTAGGTCATATTGCGGTATAGACGTATATAATGTGCCCACCGAGAAGTAGGGGCCAGCCCGCCAGGAATGTTGGAAAATACTACATCCGAGATGTTAGGTTCCCTTGGGTTAGGATATATAACGTTATAGACGTAAATAATGTCCCCACCGAGAAGTACGGGCCGACACGACCGGGATTTTGTAAAACTTTACCAGCGAGGGTCTAGGTGGGTTAGGTTAGGTTATATTGCGATATAGACGTATATAATGTGCCCACCGAGAAGTAGGGGCCGACCCGACAGGAATGTTGGAAAATACTACATCCGAGATGTTAGGTTCCCTTAGGTTAGGATATATAACGTTATAGACGTATATAATGTCCCCACCGAGAAGTACGGGCAGACACGACCGGGATTCTGTAAAGCATTACCAGCGAGGGTCTAGATGGGTTAGGTTAGGTCATATTGCGATATAGACGTATATAATGTGCCCACCGAGAAATAGGGGCCGACCCGCCAGGAATGTTGGAAAATACTACATCCGAGATGTTAGGTTCCCTTAGGCTAGGACATATAACGTTATAGACGTATATAATGTCCCCACCGAGACGTACGGGAAGACATGGACGGGATTCTGTGAAACATTACCAGCGAGAGTCTAGGTGGGTTAGGTTAGGTTATATTACGTTATAGACGTATATAATGCTCCCACTGAGAAGTAGGGGCCGACCCGCCAGAAATGTTGGAAAATACTACATCCGAGATGTTAGGTTCCCTTAATTTAGGATATAAAACGATATAGACATATATAATGTCCCCACGGCAAAGTACGGGCCGACACGACCGGAATTTTGTAAAACATTACCAGCGAGGGTCTAGATGGGTTAGGTTAGGTTATATTACGATATGGACGTATATAATGTGCCCACCGAGAAGTAGGGGCCGACCCGACAGGAATGTTGGAAAATACTACATCCGAGATGTTAGGTTCCCTTAGGTTAGGATATATAACGTTATAGACGTATATAATGTTCCCACCGAGAAGTACGGGCAGACACGACCGGGATTCTGTAAAGCATTACCAGCGAGGGTCTAGATGGGTTAGGTTAGGTCATATTGCGATATAGACGTATATAATGTGCCCACCGAGAAATAGGGGCCGACCCGCCAGGAATGTTGGAAAATACTACATCCGAGATGTTAGGTTCCCTTAGGCTAGGACATATAACGTTATAGACGTATATAATGTCCCCACCGAGACGTACGGGAAGACATGGACGGGATTCTGTGAAACATTACCAGCGAGAGTCTAGGTGGGTTAGGTTAGGTTATATTACGTTATAGACGTATATAATGCTCCCACTGAGAAGTAGGGGCCGACCCGCCAGAAATGTTGGAAAATACTACATCCGAGATGTTAGGTTCCCTTAATTTAGGATATAAAACGATATAGACATATATAATGTCCCCACGGCAAAGTACGGGCCGACACGACCGGAATTTTGTAAAACATTACCAGCGAGGGTCTAGATGGGTTAGGTTAGGTTATATTACGATATGGACGTATATAATGTGCCCACCGAGAAGTAGGGGCCGACCCGACAGGAATGTTGGAAAATACTACATCCGAGATGTTAGGTTCCCTTAGGTTAGGATATATAACGTTATAGACGTATATAATGTTCCCACCGAGAAGTACGGGCAGACACGACCGGGAGTCTGTAAAGCATTACCAACGAGGGTCTAGATGGGTTAGGTTAGGTCATATTGCGATATAGACGTATATAATGTGCCCACCGAGAAGTGGGGGCCGACCCGCCAGGAATGTGGGAAAATACTACATCCGAGAAGTTAGGTTCCCTTGGGTTAGGATATATAACGTTATAGACGTATATAATGTCCCCACCGAGAAGTACGGGTCGACACGACCGGGATTTTGTAAAACATTACCAGCGTCGGTCTAGATGGGTTAGGTTAGGTTATATTGCGATATAGACGTATATAACGTGCCCACCGAGAAGTAGGGGCCGACCCGCCAGGAATGTTGGAAAATACTACAACCGAGATGTTAGGTTCCCTTAGGTTAGGATATATAACGTTATAGACGTATATAATGTCCCCACCGAGAAGTACGGGGAGACACGACCGGGATTTTGTAAAACATTACCAGCGAGGGTCTAGATGGGTTAGGTTAGGTCATATTGCGATATAGACGTATATAATGTGCCCACCGAGAAGTAGGGGCCGACCCGCCAGGAATGTTGGAAAATACTACATCCGAGATGTTAGGTTCCCTTAGGTTAGGATATATAACGTTATAGACGTATATAATGTCCCCACCGAGAAGTACGAGCAGACACGACCGGGATTTTGTAAAACATTACCAGCGAGGGTCTAGATGGGTTAGGTTAGGTTATATTACGATATAGACGTATATAATGTGCCCACCGAGAAGTAGGGGCCGACCCGCCAGGAATGTTGGAAAATACTACATCCGAGATGTTAGGTTCCCTTAGGTTAGGATATATAACGTTATAGACGTATATAATGTCCCCACCGAGAAGTACGGGCAGACACGACCGGGATTTTGTAAAACATTACCAGCGAGGGTCTAGATGGGTTAGGTTAGGTCATATTGCGATATAGACGTATATAATGTGCCCACCGAGAAGTAGGGGCCGACCCGCCAGGAATGTGGGAAAATACTACATCCGAGAAGTTAGGTTCCCTTGGGTTAGGATATATAACGTTATAGACGTATATAATGTCCCCACCGAGAAGTACGGGTCGACACGACCGGGATTTTGTAAAACATTACCAGCGACGGTCTAGATGGGTTAGGTTAGGTTATATTGCGATATAGACGTATATAATGTGCCCACCGAGAAGTAGGGGTCGACACGACCGGGATTTTGTAAAACATTACCAGCGACGGTCTAGATGGGTTAGGTTAGGTCATATTGCGATATAGACGTATATAATGTGCCCACCGAGAAGTAGGGGCCGACCCGCCAGGAATGTTGGAAAATACTACATCCGAGATGTTAGGTTCCCTTAGGTTAGGATATATAACGTTATAGACGTATATAATGATCCCACCGAGAAGTACGGGCAGACACGACCGGGAGTCTGTAAAGCATTACCAACGAGGGTCTAGATGGGTTAGGTTAGGTCATATTGCGATATAGACGTATATAATGTGCCCACCGAGAAGTGGGGGCCGACCCGCCAGGAATGTGGGAAAATACTACATCCGAGAAGTTAGGTTCCCTTGGGTTAGGATATATAACGTTATAGACGTATATAATGTCCCCACCGAGAAGTACGAGCAGACACGACCGGGATTTTGTAAAACATTACCAGCGAGGGTCTAGATGGGTTAGGTTAGGTTATATTACGATATAGACGTATATAATGTGCCCACCGAGAAGTAGGGGCCGACCCGCCAGGAATGTTGGAAAATACTACATCCGAGATGTTAGGTTCCCTTAGGTTAGGATATATAACGTTATAGACGTATATAATGTCCCCACCGAGAAGTACGGGCAGACACGACCGGGATTTTGTAAAACATTACCAGCGAGGGTCTAGATGGGTTAGGTTAGGTCATATTGCGATATAGACGTATATAATGTGCCCACCGAGAAGTAGGGGCCGACCCGCCAGGAATGTGGGAAAATACTACATCCGAGAAGTTAGGTTCCCTTGGGTTAGGATATATAACGTTATAGACGTATATAATGTCCCCACCGAGAAGTACGGGTCGACACGACCGGGATTTTGTAAAACATTACCAGCGACGGTCTAGATGGGTTAGGTTAGGTTATATTGCGATATAGACGTATATAATGTGCCCACCGAGAAGTAGGGGTCGACACGACCGGGATTTTGTAAAACATTACCAGCGACGGTCTAGATGGGTTAGGTTAGGTTATATTGCGATATAGACGTATATAATGTGCCCACCGAGAAGTAGGGGCCGACCCGCCAGGAATGTTGGAAAATACTACAACCGAGATGTTAGGTTCCCTTAGGTTAGGATATATAACGTTATAGACGTATATAATGTCCCCACCGAGAAGTACGGGGAGACACGACCGGGATTTTGTAAAACATTACCAGCGAGGGTCTAGATGGGTTAGGTTAGGTCATATTGCGATATAGACGTATATAATGTGCCCACCGAGAAGTAGGGGCCGACCCGCCAGGAATGTTGGAAAATACTACATCCGAGATGTTAGGTTCTCTTAGGTTAGGATATATAACGTTATAGACGTATATAATGTCCCCACCGAGAAGTACGGGCAGACACGACCGGGATTCTGTGAAACATTACCCGCGAGGGTCTAGGTGGGTTAGGTTAGGTTCTATTACGTTATAGACGTATATAAAGTTCCCACCGAGAAGTAGGGTCCGACCCGCCAGAAATGTTGGAAAATACTACATCCGAGATGTTAGGTTCCCATAGGTTAGGATATATAACGTTATAGACGTAAATAATGTCCCCACCGAAAGGAAGGACCGACACGACCGGGATTTTGTAAAACATTACCAGCGAGGGTCTAGGTGGGTTAGGTTAGGTTATATTACGATATAGACGTATATAATGTGCCCACCGAGAAGTAGGTGCCGACCCGCCAGGAATGTTGGAAAATACTACATCCGAGATGTTAGGTTCCCTTAGGTTAGGATATATAACGTTATAGCCGTATATAATGTCCCCACCGAGACGTACGGGAAGACATGAACGGGATTCTGTGAAACATTACCCGCGAGGGTCTAGGTGGGTTAGGTTAGGTTCTATTACGTTATAGACGTATATAAAGTTCCCACCGAGAAGTAGGGTCCGACCCGCCAGAAATGTTGGAAAATACTACATCCGAGATGTTAGGTTCCCTTAGGTTAGTATATATAACGTTATATACGTATATAATGTCCCCACCGAGAAGTACGGGCAGACACGACCGGGAGTCTGTAAAGCATTACCAACGAGGGTCTAGATGGGTTAGGTTAGGTCATATTGCGATATAGACGTATATAATGTGCCCACCGAGAAGTAGGGGCCAGCCCGCCAGGAATGTTGGAAAATACTACATCCGAGATGTTAGGTTCCCTTGGGTTAGGATATATAACGTTATAGACGTAAATAATGTCCCCACCGAGAAGTACGGGCCGACACGACCGGGATTTTGTAAAACATTACCAGCGAGCGTCTAGGTGGGTTAGGTTACGTTATATTACGATATAGACGTATATAATGTGCCCACCGAGAAGTAGGGGCCGACCCGCCAGGAATGTTGGAAAATACTACATCCGAGATGTTAGGTTCCCTTAGGTTAGGATATATAACGTTATAGACGTATATAATGTCCCCACCGAGAAGTACGGGCAGACACGACCGGGATTTTGTAAAACATTACCAGCGACGGTCTAGATGGGTTAGGTTAGGTCATATTGCGATATAGACGTATATAATGTGCCCACCGAGAAGTAGGGGCCGACCCGCCAGGAATGTTGGAAAATACTACATCCGAGATGTTAGGTTCCCTTAGGTTAGGATATATAACGTTATAGACGTATATAATGTCCCCACCGAGAAGTACGGGGAGACACGACCGGGATTTTGTAAAACATTACCAGCGAGGGTCTAGATGGGTTAGGTTAGGTCATATTGCGATATAGACGTATATAATGTGCCCACCGAGAAGTAGGGGCCGACCCGCCAGGAATGTTGGAAAATACTACATCCGAGATGTTAGGTTCCCTTAGGTTAGGATATATAACGTTATAGACGTATATAATGTCCCCACCGAGAAGTACGGGCAGACACGACCGGGATTTTGTAAAACATTACCAGCGAGGGTCTAGATGGGTTAGGTTAGGTTATATTACGATATATACGTATATAATGTGCCCACCGAGAAGTAGGGGCCGACTCGCCAGGAATGTTGGAAAATACTACATCCGAGATGTTAGGTTCCCTAAGGTTAGGATATATAATGTTATAGACGTATATAATGTCCCCACCGAGAAGTACGGGCAGACACGACCGGGAGTCTGTAAAGCATTACCAACGAGGGTCTAGATGGGTTAGGTTAGGTCATATTGCGATATAGACGTATATAATGTGCCCACCGAGAAGTAGGGGCCGGCCCGCCAGAAATGTTGGAAAATACTACATCCGAGATGTTAGGTTCCCTTAGGTTAGGATATATAACGTTATAGGCGTAAATAATGTCCCCACCGAAAGGAAGGACCGACACGACCGGGATTTTGTCAAACATTACCAGCGACGGTCTAGATGGGTTAGGTTAGGTTATATTGCGATATAGACGTATATAATGTGCCCACCGAGAAGTAGGGGCCGACCCGACAGGAATGTTGGAAAATACTACATCCGAGATGTTAGGTTCCCTTAGGCTAGGACATATAACGTTATAGACGTATATAATGTCCCCACCGAGACGTACGGGAAGACATGAAAGGGATTCTGTGAAACATTACCAGCGAGAGTCTAGGTGGGTTAGGTTAGGTTATATTACGATATAGACGTATATAATGTGCCCACCGAGAAGTAGGGGCCGACCCGCCAGGAATGTTGGAAAATACTACATCCGAGATGTTAGGTTCCCTTAGGTTAGGATATATAACGTTATAGCCGTATATAATGTCCCCACCGAGACGTACGGGAAGACATGAACGGGATTCTGTGAAACATTACCCGCGAGGGTCTAGGTGGGTTAGGTTAGGTTCTATTACGTTATAGACGTATATAAAGTTCCCACCGAGAAGTAGGGTCCGACCCGCCAGAAATGTTGGAAAATACTACATCCGAGATGTTAGGTTCCCTTAGGTTAGTATATATAACGTTATAGACGTATATAATGTCCCCACGGCAAAGTACGGGCCGACACGACCGGAATTTTGTAAAACATTACCAGCGAGTGTCTAGGTGGGTTAGGTTAGGTTATATTACGATATAGACGTATATAATGTGCCCACCGAGAAGTAGGGGCCGACCCGCCAGCAATGTTGGGAAATACTACATCCGAGATGTTAGGTTCCCTTAGGTTAGGATATAAAACGATATAGACATATATAATGTCCCCACGGCAAAGTACGGGCCGACACGACCGGAATTTTGTAAAACATTACCAGCGAGGGTCTAGATGGGTTAGGTTAGGTTATATTACGATATGGACGTATATAATGTGCCCACCGTGAA
This sequence comes from Xylocopa violacea, assembly GCA_963969225.1. NCBI lineage: Eukaryota > Metazoa > Arthropoda > Insecta > Hymenoptera > Apidae > Xylocopa > Xylocopa violacea. Next base: position 7,322,624 of record CAXAJV010000761.1, read on the forward strand.
GTAGGGGCCGGCCTGCCAGGAATGTTGGAAAATACTACATCCGAGATGTTAGGTTCCCTTGGGTTAGGATATATAACGTTATTGACGTATATAATGTCCCCACCGAGAAGTACGTGTTGACACGACCGGGATTTTGTAAAACATTACCAGCGACGGTCTAGATGGGTTAGGTTGGGTTATATTACGATATAGACGTATATAATGTGCCCACCGAGAAGTAGGGGCCGACCCGCCCGGAATGTTGGAAAATACTACATCCGAGATGTTAGGTACCCTTAGGTTAGGATATATAAATTTATAGACGTATATAATGTACATACCGAGACGTACGGGAAGACATGAACGGGATTCTGTGAAACATTACCAGCGAGAGTCTAGGTGGGTTAGGTTAGGTTATATTACGTTATAGACGTATATAATGTTCCCATCGAGAAGTAGGGGCCGACCCGCCAGAAATGTTGGAAAATACTACATCCGAGATGTTAGGTTCCCTTAATTTAGGATATAAAACGATATAGACATATATAATGTCCCCACGGCAAAGTACGGGCCGACACGACCGGAATTTTGTAAAACATTACCAGCGAGGGTCTAGATGGGTTAGGTTAGGTTATATTACGATATGGACGTATATAATGTGCCCACCGAGAAGTAGGGGCCGACCCGACAGGAATGTTGGAAAATACTACATCCGAGATGTTAGGTTCCCTTAGGTTAGGATATATAACATTATAGACGTATATAATGTTCCCACCGAGAAGTACGGGCAGACACGACCGGGAGTCTGTAAAGCATTACCAACGAGGGTCTAGATGGATTAGGTTAGGTCATATTGCGATATAGACGTATATAATGTGCCCACCGAGAAGTAGGTGCCGACCCGCCAGGACTGTGGGAAAATACTACATCCGAGAAGTTAGGTTCCCTTGGGTTAGGATATATAACGTTATAGACGTATATAATGTCCCCACCGAGAAGTACGGGTCGACACGACCGGGATTTTGTAAAACATTACCAGCGACGGTCTAGATGGGTTAGGTTAGGTTATATTGCGATATAGACGTATATAATGTGCCCACCGAGAAGTAGGGGCCGACCCGCCAGGAATGTTGGAAAATACTACAACCGAGATGTTAGGTTCCCTTAGGTTAGGATATATAACGTTATAGACGTATATAATGTCCCCACCGAGAAGTACGGGGAGACACGACCGGGATTTTGTAAAACATTACCAGCGAGGGTCTAGATGGGTTAGGTTAGGTCATATTGCGATATAGACGTATATAATGTGCCCACCAAGAAGTAGGGGCCGACCCGCCAGGAATGTTGGAAAATACTACATCCGAGATGTTAGGTTCCCTTAGGTTAGGATATATAACGTTATAGCCGTATATAATGTCCCCACCGAGAAGTACGGGTCGACACGACCGGGATTTTGTAAAACATTACCAGCGACGGTCTAGATGGGTTAGGTTAGGTTATATTGCGATATAGACGTATATAATGTGCCCACCGAGAAGTAGGGGCCGACCCGCCAGGAATGTTGGAAAATAATACAACCGAGATGTTAGGTTCCCTTAGGTTAGGATATATAACGTTATAGACGTATATAATGTCCCCACCGAGAAGTACGGGCAGACACGTGCGGGATTTTGTAAAACATTACCAGCGAGGGTCTAGATGGGTTAGGTTAGGTCATATTGCGATATAGACGTATATAATGTGCCCACCGAGAAGTAGGGGCCGACCCGCCAGGAATGTGGGAAAATACTACATCCGAGAAGTTAGGTTCCCTTGGGTTAGGATATATAACGTTATAGACGTATATAATGTCCCCACCGAGAAGTACGGGTCGACACGACCGGGATTTTGTAAAACATTACCAGCGACGGTCTAGATGGGTTAGGTTAGGTTATATTGCGATATAGACGTATATAATGTGCCCACCGAGAAGTAGGGGCCGACCCGCCAGGAATGTTGGAAAATACTACAACCGAGATGTTAGGTTCCCTTAGGTTAGGATATATAACGTTATAGACGTATATAATGTCCCCACCGAGAAGTACGGGGAGACACGACCGGGATTTTGTAAAACATTACCAGCGAGGTTCTAGATGGGTTAGGTTAGGTCATATTGCGATATAGACGTATATAATGTGCCCACCGAGAAGTAGGGGCCGACCCGCCAGGAATGTTGGAAAATACTACATCCGAGATGTTAGGTTCTCTTAGGTTAGGATATATAACGTTATAGACGTATATAATGTCCCCACCGAGAAGTACGGGCAGACACGACCGGGATTTTGTAAAACATTACCAGCGAGTGTCTAGATGGGTTAGGTTAGGTTATATTACGATATAAACGTATATAATGTGCCCACTGAGAAGTAGGGGCCGACTCGCCAGGAATGTTGGAAAATACTACATCCGAGATGTTAGGTTCCCTCAGGTTAGGATATATAATGTTATAGACGTATATAATGTCCCCACCGAGAAGTACGGGCAGACACGACCGGGAGTCTGTAAAGCATTACCAACGAGGGTCTAGATGGGTTAGGTTAGGTCATATTGCGATATAGACGTATATAATGTGCCCACCGAGAAGTAGGGGCCGGCCCGCCAGAAATGTTGGAAAATACTACATCCGAGATGTTAGGTTCCCTTAGGTTAGGATATATAACGTTATAGACGTAAATAATGTCCCCACCGAAAGGAAGGACCGACACGACCGGGATTTTGTAAAACATTACCAGCGAGGGTCTAGGTGGGTTAGGTTAGGTTATATTACGATATAGACGTATATAATGTGCCCACCGAGAAGTAGGTGCCGACCCGCCAGGAATGTTGGAAAATACTACATCCGAGATGTTAGGTTCCCTTAGGTTAGGATATATAACGTTATAGCCGTATATAATGTCCCCACCGAGACGTACGGGAAGACATGAACGGGATTCTGTGAAACATTACCCGCGAGGGTCTAGGTGGGTTAGGTTAGGTTCTATTACGTTATAGACGTATATAAAGTTCCCACCGAGAAGTAGGGTCCGACCCGCCAGAAATGTTGGAAAATACTACATCCGAGATGTTAGGTTCCCTTAGGTTAGTATATATAACGTTATAGACGTATATAATGTCCCCACGGCAAAGTACGGGCCGACACGACCGGAATTTTGTAAAACATTACCAGCGAGGGTCTAGGTGCGTTAGGTTAGGTTATATTACGATATAGACGTATATAATGTGCCCACCGAGAAGTAGGGGCCGACCCGCCAGCAATGTTGGGAAATACTACATCCGAGATGTTAGGTTCCCTTAGGTTAGGATATAAAACGATATAGACATATATAATGTCCCCACGGCAAAGTACGGGCCGACACGACCGGAATTTTGTAAAACATTACCAGCGCGGGTCTAGATGGGTTAGGTTATGTTATATTACGATATGGACGTATATAATGTGCCCACCGTGAAGTAGGGGCCGGCCCGCCAGAAATGTTGGAAAATACTACATCCGAGATGTTAGGTTCCCTTGGCTTAGGATATATAACGTTATAGACGTATATAATGTCCCCACCGAGAAGTACGGGCAGACACGACCGGGATTTTGTAAAACATTACCAGCGAGGGTCTAGATGGGTTAGGTTAGGTTATATTACGATATAGACGTATATAATGTGCCCACCGAGAAGTAGAGGCCGACCCGCCAGGAATGTTGGAAAATACTACATCCGAGATGTTAGGTTCCCTCAGGTTAGGATATATAATGTTATAGACGTATATAATGTCCCCACCGAGAAGTACGGGCAGACACGACCGGGAGTCTGTAAAGCATTACCAACGAGGGTCTAGATGGGTTAGGTTAGGTCATATTGCGATATAGACGTATATAATGTGCCCACCGAGAAGTAGGGGCCAGCCCGCCAGGAATGTTGGAAAATACTACATCCGAGATGTTAGGTTCCCTTGGGTTAGGATATATAACGTTATAGACGTAAATAATGTCCCCACCGAGAAGTACGGGCCGACACGACCGGGATTTTGTAAAACATTACCAGCGAGCGTCTAGGTGGGTTAGGTTACGTTATATTACGATATAGACGTATATAATGTGCCCACCGAGAAGTAGGGGCCGACCCGCCAGGAATGTTGGAAAATACTACATCCGAGATGTTAGGTTCCCTTAGGTTAGGATATATAACGTTATAGACGTATATAATGTCCCCACCGAGAAGTACGGGTCGACACGACCGGGATTTTGTAAAACATTACCAGCGACGGTCTAGATGGGTTAGGTTAGGTTATATTGCGATATAGACGTATATAATGTGCCCACCGAGAAGTAGGGGCCGACCCGCCAGGAATGTTGGAAAATACTACAACCGAGATGTTAGGTTCCCTTAGGTTAGGATATATAACGTTATAGACGTATATAATGTCCCCACCGAGAAGTACGGGGAGACACGACCGGGATTTTGTAAAACATTACCAGCGAGGGTCTAGGTGGGTTAGGTTAGGTCATATTGCGATATAGACGTATATAATGTGCCCACCGAGAAGTAGGGGCCGACCCGACAGGAATGTTGGAAAATACTACATCCCAGATGTTAGGTTCCCTTAGGTTAGGATATATAACGTTATAGACGTATATAATGTTTCCACCGAGAAGTACGGGCAGACACGACCGGGAGTCTGTAAAGCATTACCAACGAGGATATAGATGGGTTAGGTTAGGTCATATTGCGATGTAGACGTATATAATGTGCCCACCGAGAAGTAGGGGCCGACCCGCCAGGAATGTTGGAAAATACTACATCCGAGAAGTTAGGTTCCCTTGGGTTAGGATATATAACGTTATAGACGTATATAATGTCCCCACCGAGAAGTACGGGTCGACACGACCGGGATTTTGTAAAACATTACCAGCGACGGTCTAGATGGGTTAGGTTAGGTTATATTGCGATATAGACGTATATAATGTGCCCACCGAGAAGTAGGGGCCGACCCGCCAGGAATGTTGGAAAATACTACAACCGAGATGTTAGGTTCCCTTAGGTTAGGATATATAACGTTATAGACGTATATAATGTCCCCACCGAGAAGTACGGGCAGACACGACCGGGATTTTGTAAAACATTACCAGCGAGGGTCTAGATGGGTTAGGTTAGGTTATATTACGATATAGACGTATATAATGTGCCCACCGAGAAGTAGAGGCCGACCCGCCAGGAATGTTGGAAAATACTACATCCGAGATGTTAGGTTCCCTCAGGTTAGGATATATAATGTTATAGACGTATATAATGTCCCCACCGAGAAGTACGGGCAGACACGACCGGGATTTTGTAAAACATTACCAGCGACGGTCTAGATGGGTTAGGTTAGGTCATATTGCGATATAGACGTATATAATGTGCCCACCGAGAAGTAGGGGCCGACCCGCCAGGAATGTTGGAAAATACTACATCCGAGATGTTAGGTTCCCTTAGGTTAGGATATATAACGTTATAGAAGTATATAATGTCCCCACCGAGAAGTACGGGGAGACACGACCGGGATTTTGTAAAACATTACCAGCGAGGGTCTAGATGGGTTAGGTTAGGTCATATTGCGATATAGACGTATATAATGTGCCCACCGAGAAGTAGGGGCCGACCCGCCAGGAATGTTGGAAAATACTACATCCGAGATGTTAGGTTCCCTTAGGTTAGGATATATAACGTTATAGACGTATATAATGTCCCCACCGAGAAGTACGGGCAGACACGACCGGGATTTTGTAAAACATTACCAGCGAGGGTCTAGATGGGTTAGGTTAGGTTATATTACGATATATACGTATATAATGTGCCCACCGAGAAGTAGGGGCCGACTCGCCAGGAATGTTGGAAAATACTACATCCGAGATGTTAGGTTCCCTAAGGTTAGGATATATAATGTTATAGACGTATATAATGTCCCCACCGAGAAGTACGGGCAGACACGACCGGGAGTCTGTAAAGCATTACCAACGAGGGTCTAGATGGGTTAGGTTAGGTCATATTGCGATATAGACGTATATAATGTGCCCACCGAGAAGTAGGGGCCGGCCCGCCAGAAATGTTGGAAAATACTACATCCGAGATGTTAGGTTCCCTTAGGTTAGGATATATAACGTTATAGGCGTAAATAATGTCCCCACCGAAAGGAAGGACCGACACGACCGGGATTTTGTCAAACATTACCAGCGACGGTCTAGATGGGTTAGGTTAGGTTATATTGCGATATAGACGTATATAATGTGCCCACCGAGAAGTAGGGGCCGACCCGACAGGAATGTTGGAAAATACTACATCCGAGATGTTAGGTTCCCTTAGGCTAGGACATATAACGTTATAGACGTATATAATGTCCCCACCGAGACGTACGGGAAGACATGAACGGGATTCTGTGAAACATTACCAGCGAGAGTCTAGGTGGGTTAGGTTAGGTTATATTACGATATAGACGTATATAATGTGCCCACCGAGAAGTAGGGGCCGACCCGCCAGGAATGTTGGAAAATACTACATCCGAGATGTTAGGTTCCCTTAGGTTAGGATATATAACGTTATAGCCGTATATAATGTCCCCACCGAGACGTACGGGAAGACATGAACGGGATTCTGTGAAACATTACCCGCGAGGGTCTAGGTGGGTTAGGTTAGATTCTATTACGTTATAGACGTATATAAAGTTCCCACCGAGAAGTAGGGTCCGACCCGCCAGAAATGTTGGAAAATACTACATCCGAGATGTTAGGTTCCCTTAGGTTAGTATATATAACGTTATAGACGTATATAATGTCCCCACGGCAAAGTACGGGCCGACACGACCGGAATTTTGTAAAACATTACCAGCGAGGGTCTAGGTGGGTTAGGTTAGGTTATATCACGATATAGACGTATATAATGTGCCCACCGAGAAGTAGGGGCCGACCCGCCAGCAATGTTGGGAAATACTACATCCGAGATGTTAGGTTCCCTTAGGTTAGGATATAAAACGATATAGACATATATAATGTCCCCACGGCAAAGTACGGGCCGACACGACCGGAATTTTGTAAAACATTACCAGCGAGGGTCTAGATGGGTTAGGTTAGGTTATATTACGATATGGACGTATATAATGTGCCCACCGTGAAGTAGGGGCCGGCCTGCCAAGAATGTTGGAAAATACTACATCCGAGATGTTAGGTTCCCTTGGGTTAGGATATATAACGTTATTGACGTATATAATGTCCCCACCGAGAAGTACGTGTTGACACGACCGGGATTTTGTAAAACATTACCAGCGACGGTCTAGATGGGTTAGGTTGGGTTATATTACGATATAGACGTATATAATGTGCCCACCGAGAAGTAGGGGCCGACCCGCCCGGAATGTTGGAAAATACTACATCCGAGATGTTAGGTACCCTTAGGTTAGGATATATAAATTTATAGACGTATATAATGTACATACCGAGACGTACGGGAAGACATGAACGGGATTCTGTGAAACATTACCAGCGAGAGTCTAGGTGGGTTAGGTTAGGTTATATTACGTTATAGACGTATATAATGTTCCCATCGAGAAGTAGGGGCCGACCCGCCAGAAATGTTGGAAAATACTACATCCGAGATGTTAGGTTCCCTTAATTTAGGATATAAAACGATATAGACATATATAATGTCCCCACGGCAAAGTACGTGCCGACACGACCGGAATTTTGTAAAACATTACCAGCGAGGGTCTAGATGGGTTAGGTTAGGTTATATTACGATATGGACGTATATAATGTGCCCACCGAGAAGTAGGGGCCGACCCGACAGGAATGTTGGAAAATACTACATCCGAGATGTTAGGTTCCCTTAGGTTAGGATATATAACATTATAGACGTATATAATGTTCCCACCGAGAAGTACGGGCAGACACGACCGGGAGTCTGTAAAGCATTACCAACGAGGGGCTAGATGGATTAGGTTAGGTCATATTGCGATATAGACGTATATAATGTGCCCACCGAGAAGTAGGGGCCGACCCGCCAGGACTGTGGGAAAATACTACATCCGAGAAGTTAGGTTCCCTTGGGTTAGGATATATAACGTTATAGACGTATATAATGTCCCCACCGAGAAGTACGGGTCGACACGACCGGGATTTTGTAAAACATTACCAGCGACGGTCTAGATGGGTTAGGTTAGGTTATATTGCGATATAGACGTATATAATGTGCCCACCGAGAAGTAGGGGCCGACCCGCCAGGAATGTTGGAAAATACTACAACCGAGATGTTAGGTTCCCTTAGGTTAGGATATATAACGTTATAGACGTATATAATGTCCCCACCGAGAAGTACGGGGAGACACGACCGGGATTTTGTAAAACATTACCAGCGAGGGTCTAGATGGGTTAGGTTAGGTCATATTGCGATATAGACGTATATAATGTGCCCACCGAGAAGTAGGGACCGACCCGCCAGGAATGTTGGAAAATACTACAACCGAGATGTTAGGTTCCCTTAGGTTAGGATATATAACGTTACAGACGTATATAATGTCCCCACCGAGAAGTACGAGCAGACACGACCGGGATTTTGTAAAACATTACCAGCGAGGGTCTAGATGGGTTAGGTTAGGTTACATTACGATATAGACGTATATAATGTGCCCACCGAGAAGTAGGGGCCGACCCGCCAGGAATGTTGGAAAATACTACAACCGAGATGTTAGGTTCCCTTAGGTTAGGATATATAACGTTATAGACGTATATAATGTCCCCACCGAGAAGTACGGGGAGACACGACCGGGATTTTGTAAAACATTACCAGCGAGGGTCTAGATGGGTTAGGTTAGGTCATATTGCGATATAGACGTATATAATGTGCCCACCGAGAAGTAGGGGCCGACCCGCCAGGAATGTTGGAAAATACTACATCCGAGATGTTAGGTTCTCTTAGGTTAGGATATATAACGTTATAGACGTATATAATGTCCCCACCGAGAGGTACGGGCAGACACGACCGGGATTTTGTAAAACATTACCAGCGAGTGTCTAGATGGGTTAGGTTAGGTTATATTACGATATAGACGTATATAATGTGCCCACTGAGAAGTAGGGGCCGACTCGCCAGGAATGTTGGAAAATACTACATCCGAGATGTTAGGTTCCCTCAGGTTAGGATATATAATGTTATAGACGTATATAATGTCCCCACCGAGAAGTACGGGCAGACACGACCGGGAGTCTGTAAAGCATTACCAACGAGGGTCTAGATGGGTTAGGTTAGGTCATATTGCGATATAGACGTATATAATGTGCCCACCGAGAAGTAGGGGCCGGCCCGCCAGAAATGTTGGAAAATACTACATCCGAGATGTTAGGTTCCCTTAGGTTAGGATATATAACGTTATAGACGTAAATAATGTCCCCACCGAAAGGAAGGACCGACACGACCGGGATTTTGTAAAACATTACCAGCGAGGGTCTAGGTGGGTTAGGTTAGGTTATATTACGATATAGACGTATATAATGTGCCCACCGAGAAGTAGGTGCCGACCCGCCAGGAATGTTGGAAAATACTACATCCGAGATGTTAGGTTCCCTTAGGTTAGGATATATAACGTTATAGCCGTATATAATGTCCCCACCGAGACGTACGGGAAGACATGAACGGGATTCTGTGAAACATTACCCGCGAGGGTCTAGGTGGGTTAGGTTAGGTTCTATTACGTTATAGACGTATATAAAGTTCCCACCGAGAAGTAGGGTCCGACCCGCCAGAAATGTTGGAAAATACTACATCCGAGATGTTAGGTTCCCTTAGGTTAGTATATATAACGTTATAGACGTATATAATGTCCCCACGGCAAAGTACGGGCCGACACGACCGGAATTTTGTAAAACATTACCAGCGAGGGTCTAGGTGCGTTAGGTTAGGTTATATTACGATATAGACGTATATAATGTGCCCACCGAGAAGTAGGGGCCGACCCGCCAGCAATGTTGGGAAATACTACATCCGAGATGTTAGGTTCCCTTAGGTTAGGATATAAAACGATATAGACATATATAATGTCCCCACGGCAAAGTACGGGCCGACACGACCGGAATTTTGTAAAACATTACCAGCGAGGGTCTAGATGGGTTAGGTTAGGTTATATTACGATATGGACGTATATAATGTGCCCACCGTGAAGTAGGGGCCGGCCCGCCAGGAATGTTGGAAAATACTACATCCGAGATGTTAGGTTCCCTTGGCTTAGGATATATAACGTTATTGACGTATATAATGTCCCCACCGAGAAGTACGTGTTGACACGACCGGGATTTTGTAAAACATTACCAGCGACGGTCTAGATGGGTTAGGTTGGGTTATATTACGATATAGACGTATATAATGTGCCCACCGAGAAGTAGGGGCCGACCCGCCCGGAATGTTGTAAAATACTACATCCGAGATGTTAGGTTCCCTTAGGTTAGGATATATAAATTTATAGACGTATATAATGTACATACCGAGACGTACGGGAAGACATGAACGGGATTCTGTGAAACATTACCAGCGAGAGTCTAGGTGGGTTAGGTTAGGTTATATTACGTTATAGACGTATATAATGTTCTCATCGAGAAGTAGGGGCCGACCCGCCAGAAATGTTGGAAAATACTACATCCGAAATGTTAGGTTCCCTTAATTTAGGATATAAAACGATATAGACATATATAATGTCCCCACGGCAAAGTACGGGCCGACAGGACCGGAATTTTGTAAAACATTACCAGCGAGGGTCTAGATGGGTTAGGTTAGGTTATATTACGATATGGACGTATATAATGTGCCCACCGAGAAGTAGGGGCCGACCCGACAGGAATGTTGGAAAATACTACATCCGAGATGTTAGGTTCCCTTAGGTTAGGATATATAACATTATAGACGTATATAATGTTCCCACCGAGAAGTACGGGCAGACACGACCGGGAGTCTGTAAAGCATTACCAACGAGGGTCTAGATGGGTTAGGTTAGGTCATATTGCGATATAGACGTATATAATGTGCCCACCGAGAAGTAGGGGCCGACCCGCCAGGAATGTGGGAAAATACTACATCCGAGAAGTTAGGTTCCCTTGGGTTAGGATATATAACGTTATAGACGTATATAATGTCCCCACCGAGAAGTACGGGTCGACACGACCGGGATTTTGTAAAACATTACCAACGACGGTCTAGATGGGTTAGGTTAGGTTATATTGCGATATAGACGTATATAATGTGCCCACCGAGAAGTAGGGGCCGACCCGCCAGGAATGTTGGAAAATACTACAACCGAGATGTTAGGTTCCCTTAGGTTAGGATATATAACGTTATAGACGTATATAATGTCCCCACCGAGAAGTACGGGGAGACACGACCGGGATTTTGTAAAACATTACCAGCGAGGGTCTAGATGGGTTAGGTTAGGTCATATTGCGATATAGACGTATATAATGTGCCCACCGAGAAGTAGGGGCCGACCCGACAGGAATGTTGGAAAATACTACATCCCAGATGTTAGGTTCCCTTAGGTTAGGATATATAACGTTATAGACGTATATAATGTTTCCACCGAGAAGTACGGGCAGACACGGCCGGGAGTCTGTAAAGCATTACCAACGAGGATCTAGATGGGTTAGGTTAGGTCATATTGCGATGTAGACGTATATAATGTGCCCACCGAGAAGTAGGGGCCGACCCGCCAGGAATGTTGGAAAATACTACATCCGAGAAGTTAGGTTCCCTTGGGTTAGGATATATAACGTTATAGACGTATATAATGTCCCCACCGAGAAGTACGGGTCGACACGACCGGGATTTTGTAAAACATTACCAGCGACGGTCTAGATGGGTTAGGTTAGGTTATATTGCGACATAGACGTATATAATGTGCCCACCGAGAAGTAGGGGCCGACCCGCCAGGAATGTTGGAAAATACTACAACCGAGATGTTAGGTTCCCTTAGGTTAGGATATATAACGTTATAGACGTATATAATGTCCCCACCGAGAAGTACGGGCAGACACGACCGGGATTTTGTAAAACATTACCAGCGAGGGTCTAGATGGGTTAGGTTAGGTTATATTAAGATATAGACGTATATAATGTGCCCACCGAGAAGTAGAGGCCGACCCGCCAGGAATGTTGGAAAATACTACATCCGAGATGTTAGGTTCCCTCAGGTTAGGATATATAATGTTATAGACGTATATAATGTCCCCACCGAGAAGTACGGGCAGACACGACCGGGAGTCTGTAAAGCATTACCAACGAGGGTCTAGATGGGTTAGGTTAGGTCATATTGCGATATAGACGTATATAATGTGCCCACCGAGAAGTAGGGGCCAGCCCGCCAGGAATGTTGGAAAATACTACATCCGAGATGTTAGGTTCCCTTGGGTTAGGATATATAACGTTATAGACGTAAATAATGTCCCCACCGAGAAGTACGGGCCGACACGACCGGGATTTTGTAAAACATTACCAGCGAGCGTCTAGGTGGGTTAGGTTACGTTATATTACGATATAGACGTATATAATGTGCCCACCGAGAAGTAGGGGCCGACCCGCCAGGAATGTTGGAAAATACAACATCCGAGATGTTAGGTTCCCTTAGGTTAGGATATATAACGTTATAGACGTATATAATGTCCCCACCGAGAAGTACGGGCAGACACGACCGGGATTTTGTAAAACATTACCAGCGACGGTCTAGATGGGTTAGGTTAGGTCATATTGCGATATAGACGTATATAATGTGCCCACCGAGAAGTAGGGGCCGACCCGCCAGGAATGTTGGAAAATACTACATCCGAGATGTTAGGTTCCCTCAGGTTAGGATATATAATGTTATAGACGTATATAATGTCCCCACCGAGAAGTACGGGCAGACACGACCGGGAGTCTGTAAAGCATTACCAACGAGGGTCTAGATGGGTTAGGTTAGGTCATATTGCGATATAGACGTATATAATGTGCCCACCGAGAAGTAGGGGCCATCCCGCCAGGAATGTTGGAAAATACTACATCCGAGATGTTAGGTTCCCTTGGGTTAGGATATATAACGTTATAGACGTAAATAATGTCCCCACCGAGAAGTACGGGCCGACACGACCGGGATTTTGTAAAACATTACCAGCGAGGGTCTAGGTGGGTTAGGTTAGGTTATATTACGATATAGACGTATATAATGTGCCCACCGAGAAGTAGGGGCCGACCCGCCAGGAATGTGGGAAAATACTACATCCGAGAAGTTAGGTTCCCTTGGGTTAGGATATATAACGTTATAGACGTATATAATGTCCCCACCGAGAAGTACGGGTCGACACGACCGGGATTTTGTAAAACATTACCAGCGACGGTCTAGATGGGTTAGGTTAGGTTATATTGCGATATAGACGTATATAATGTGCCCACCGAGAAGTAGGGGCCGACCCGCCAGGAATGTTGGAAAATACTACAACCGAGATGTTAGGTTCCCTTAGGTTAGGATATATAACGTTATAGACGTATATAATGTCCCCACCGAGAAGTACGGGGAGACACGACCGGGATTTTGTAAAACATTACCAGCGAGGGTCTAGATGGGTTAGGTTAGGTCATATTGCGATATAGACGTATATAATGTGCCCACCGAGAAGTAGGGGCCGACCCGACAGGAATGTTGGAAAATACTACATCCCAGATGTTAGGTTCCCTTAGGTTAGGATATATAACGTTATAGACGTATATAATGTTTCCACCGAGAAGTACGGGCAGACACGACCGGGAGTCTGTAAAGCATTACCAACGAGGATCTAGATGGGTTAGGTTAGGTCATATTGCGATGTAGACGTATATAATGTGCCCACCGAGAAGTAGGGGCCGACCCGCCAGGAATGTTGGAAAATACTACATCCGAGAAGTTAGGTTCCCTTGGGTTACGATATATAACGTTATAGACGTATATAATGTCCCCACCGAGAAGTACGGGTCGACACGACCGGGATTTTGTAAAACATTACCAGCGACGGTCTAGATGGGTTAGGTTAGGTTATATTGCGATATAGACGTATATAATGTGCCCACCGAGAAGTAGGGGCCGACCCGCCAGGAATGTTGGAAAATACTACAATCGAGATGTTAGGTTCCCTTAGGTTAGGATATATAACGTTATAGACGTATATAATGTCCCCACCGAGAAGTACGGGCAGACACGACCGGGATTTTGTAAAACATTACCAGCGAGGGTCTAGATGGGTTAGGTTAGGTTATATTACGATATAGACGTATATAATGTGCCCACCGAGAAGTAGAGGCCGACCCGCCAGGAATGTTGGAAAATACTACATCCGAGATGTTAGGTTCCCTCAGGTTAGGATATATAATGTTATAGACGTATATAATGTCCCCACCGAGAAGTACGGGCAGACACGACCGGGAGTCTGTAAAGCATTACCAACGAGGGTCTAGATGGGTTAGGTTAGGTCATATTGCGATATAGACGTATATAATGTGCCCACCGAGAAGTAGGGGCCAGCCCGCCAGGAATGTTGGAAAATACTACATCCGAGATGTTAGGTTCCCTTGGGTTAGGATATATAACGTTATAGACGTAAATAATGTCCCCACCGAGAAGTACGGGCCGACACGACCGGGATTTTGTAAAACATTACCAGCGAGCGTCTAGGTGGGTTAGGTTACGTTATATTACGATATAGACGTATATAATGTGCCCACCGAGAAGTAGGGGCCGACCCGCCAGGAATGTTGGAAAATACTACATCCGAGATGTTAGGTTCCCTTAGGTTAGGATTTATAACGTTATAGACGTATATAATGTCCCCACCGAGAAGTACGGGCAGACACGACCGGGATTTTGTAAAACATTACCAGCGACGGTCTAGATGGGTTAGGTTAGGTCATATTGCGATATAGACGTATATAATGTGCCCACCGAGAAGTAGGGGCCGACCCGCCAGGAATGTTGGAAAATACTACATCCGAGATGTTAGGTTCCCTTAGGTTAGGATATATAACGTTATAGACGTATATAATGTCCCCACCGAGAAGTACGGGCAGACACGACCGGGATTTTGTAAAACATTACCAGCGAGGGTCTAGATGGGTTAGGTTAGGTTATATTTCGATATAGACGTATATAATGTGCCCACCGAGAAGTAGGGGCCGACCCGCCAGGAATGTTGGAAAATACTACATCCGAGATGTTAGGTTCCCTCAGGTTAGGATATATAATGTTATAGACGTATATAATGTCCCTACCGAGAAGTACGGGCAGACACGACCGGGAGTCTGTAAAGCATTACCAACGAGGGTCTAGATGGGTTAGGTTAGGTCATATTGCGATATAGACTTATATAATGTGCCCACCGAGAAGTAGGGGCCAGCCCGCCAGGAATGTTGGAAAATACTACATCCGAGATGTTAGGTTCCCTTGGGTTAGGATATATAACGTTATAGACGTAAATAATGTCCCCACCGAGAAGTACGGGCCGACACGACCGGGATTTTGTAAAACATTACCAGCGAGGGTCTAGGTGGGTTAGGTTAGGTTATATTACGATATAGACGTATATAATGTGCCCACCGAGAAGTAGGGGCCGACCCGCCAGGAATGTTGGAAAATACTACATCCGAGATGTTAGGTTCCCTTAGGTTAGGATATATAACGTTATAGACGTATATAATGTCCCCACCGAGAAGTACGGGCAGACACGACCGGGATTTTGTAAAACATTACCAGCGAGGGTCTAGATGGGTTAGGTTAGGTCATATTGCGATATAGACGTATATAATGTGCCCACCGAGAAGTAGGGGCCGACCCGCCAGGAATGTTGGAAAATACTACATCCGAGATGTTAGGTTCCTTTAGGTTAGGATATATAACGTTATAGACGTATATAATGTCCCCACCGAGAAGTACGGGCAGACACGACCGGGATTTTGTAAAACATTACCAGCGAGGGTCTAGATGGGTTAGGTTAGGTTATATTTCGATATAGACGTATATAATGTGCCCACCGAGAAGTAGGGGCCGACCCGCCAGGAATGTTGGAAAATACTACATCCGAGATGTTAGGTTCCCTCAGGTTAGGATATATAATGTTATAGACGTATATAATGTCCCCACCGAGAAGTACGGGCAGACACGACCGGGAGTCTGTAAAGCATTACCAACGAGGGTCTAGATGGGTTAGGTTAGGTCATATTGCGATATAGACGTATATAATGTGCCCACCGAGAAGTAGGGGCCAGCCCGCCAGGAATGTTGGAAAATACTACATCCGAGATGTTAGGTTCCCTTGGGTTAGGATATATAACGTTATAGACGTAAATAATGTCCCCACCGAGAAGTACGGGCCGACACGACCGGGATTTTGTAAAACTTTACCAGCGAGGGTCTAGGTGGGTTAGGTTAGGTTATATTGCGATATAGACGTATATAATGTGCCCACCGAGAAGTAGGGGCCGACCCGACAGGAATGTTGGAAAATACTACATCCGAGATGTTAGGTTCCCTTAGGTTAGGATATATAGCGTTATAGACGTATATAATGTCCCCACCGAGAAGTACGGGCAGACACGACCGGGATTCTGTAAAGCATTACCAGCGAGGGTCTAGATGGGTTAGGTTAGGTCATATTGCGATATAGACGTATATAATGTGCCCACCGAGAAGTAGAGGCCGACCCGCCAGGAATGTTGGAAAATACTACATCCGAGATGTTAGGCTCCCTCAGGTTAGGATATATAATGTTATAGACGTATATAATGTCCCCACCGAGAAGTACGGGCAGACACGACCGGGAGTCTGTAAAGCATTACCAACGAGGGTCTAGATGGGTTAGGTTAGGTCATATTGCGATATAGACGTATGTAATGTGCCCACCGAGAAGTAGGGGCCAGCCCGCCAGGAATGTTGGAAAATACTACATCCGAGATGTTAGGTTCCCTTGGGTTAGGATATATAACGTTATAGACGTAAATAATGTCCCCACCGAGAAGTACGGGCCGACACGACCGGGATTTTGTAAAACATTACCAGCGAGGGTCTAGGTGGGTTAGGTTAGGTTATATTACGATATAGACGTATATAATGTGCCCACCGAGAAGTAGGGGCCGACCCGCCAGGAATGTTGGAAAATACTACATCCGAGATGTTAGGTTCCCTTAGGTTAGGATATATAACGTTATAGACGTATATAATGTCCCCACCGAGAAGTACGGGCAGACACGACCGGGATTTTGTAAAACATTACCAGCGAGGGTCTAGATGGGTTAGGTTAGGTCATATTGCGATATAGACGTATATAATGTGCCCACCGAGAAGTAGGGGCCGACCCGCCAGGAATGTTGGAAAATACTACATCCGAGATGTTAGGTTCCCTTAGGCTAGGATATATAACGTTATAGACGTATATAATGTCCCCACCGAGACGTACGGGAAGACATGAACGGGATTCTGTGAAACATTACCAGCGAGAGTCTAGGTGGGTTAGGTTAGGTTATATTACGTTATAGACGTATATAATGCTCCCACTGAGAAGTAGGGGCCGACCCGCCAGAAATGTTGGAAAATACTACATCCGAGATGTTAGGTTCCCTTAATTTAGGATATAAAACGATATAGACATATATAATGTCACCACGGCAATGTACGGGCCGACACGACCGGAATTTTGTAAAACATTACCAGCGAGGGTCTAGATGGGTTAGGTTAGGTTAAATTACGATATGGACGTATATAATGTGCCCACCGAGAAGTAGGGGCCGGCCCGCCAGGAATGTTGGAAAATACTACATCCGAGATGTTAGGTTCCCTTAGGTTAGGATATATAACGATATAGACGTATATAATGTCCCCACCGAGAAGTACGGGCAGACACGACCGGGATTTTGTAAAACATTACCAGCGACGGTCTAGATGGGTTAGGTTAGGTTATATTGCGATATAGACGTATATAATGTGCCCACCGAGAAGTAGGGGCCGACCCGCCAGGAATGTTGGAAAATACTACAACCGAGATGTTAGGTTCCCTTAGGTTAGGATATATAACGTTATAGACGTATATAATGTCCCCACCGAGAAGTACGGGCAGACACGACCGGGATTTTGTAAAACATTACCAGCGAGGGTCTAGATGGGTTAGGTTAGGTCATATTGCGATATAGACGTATATAATGTGCCCACCGAGAAGTAGGGGCCGACCCGCCAGGAATGTTGGAAAATACTACATCCGAGATGTTAGGTTCCCTTAGGTTAGGATATATAACGTTATAGACGTATATAATGTCCCCACCGAGAAGTACGGGCAGACACGACCGGGATTTTGTAAAACATTACCAGCGAGGGTCTAGATGGGTTAGGTTAGGTTATATTACGATATAGACGTATATAATGTGCCCACCGAGAAGTAGAGGCCGACCCGCCAGGAATGTTGGAAAATACTACATCCGAGATGTTAGGTTCCCTCAGGATAGGATATATAATGTTATAGACGTATATAATGTCCCCACCGAGAAGTACGGGCAGACACGACCGGGAGTCTGTAAAGCATTACCAACGAGGGTCTAGATGGGTCAGGTTAGGTCATATTGCGATATAGACGTATATAATGTGCCCACCGAGAAGTAGGGGCCAGCCCGCCAGGAATGTTGGAAAATACTACATCCGAGATGTTAGGTTCCCTTGGGTTAGGATATATAACGTTATAGACGTAAATAATGTCCCCACCGAGAAGTACGGGCCGACACGACCGGGATTTTGTAAAACATTACCAGCGAGGGTCTAGGTGGGTTAGGTTAGGTTATATTACGATATAGACGTATATAATGTGCCCACCGAGAAGTAGGGGCCGACCCGCCAGGAATGTTGTAAAATACTACATCCGAGATGTTAGGTTCCCTTAGGTCAGGATATATAACGTTATAGACGTATATAATGTCCCCACCGAGAAGTACGGGCAGACACGACCGGGATTTTGTAAAACATTACCAGCGAGGGTCTAGATGGGTTAGGTTAGGTCATATTGCGATATAGACGTATATAATGTGCCCACCGAGAAGTAGGGGCCGACCCGCCAGGAATGTTGGAAAATACTACATCCGAGATGTTAGGTTCCCTTAGGTTAGGATATATAACGTTATAGACGTATATAATGTCCCCACCGAGAAGTACGGGCAGACACGACCGGGATTTTGTAAAACATTACCAGCGAGGGTCTAGATGGGTTAGGTTAGGTTATATTTCGATATAGACGTATATAATGTGCCCACCGAGAAGTAGGGGCCGACCCGCCAGGAATGTTGGAAAATACTACATCCGAGATGTTAGGTTCCCTCAGGTTAGGATATATAATGTTATAGACGTATATAATGTCCCCACCGAGAAGTACGGGCAGACACGACCGGGAGTCTGTAAAGCATTACCAACGAGGGTCTAGATGGATTAGGTTAGGTCATATTGCGATATAGACGTATATAATGTGCCCACCGAGAAGTAGGGGCCAGCCCGCCAGGAATGTTGGAAAATACTACATCCGAGATGTTAGGTTCCCTTGGGTTAGGATATATAACGTTATAGACGTAATTAATGTCCCCACCGAGAAGTACGGGCCGACACGACCGGGATTTTGTAAAACTTTACCAGCGAGGGTCTAGGTGGGTTAGGTTAAGTTATATTGCGATATAGACGTATATAATGTGCCCACCGAGAAGTAGGGGCCGACCCGACAGAAATGTTGGAAAATACTACATCCGAGATGTTAGGTTCCCTTAGGTTAGGATATATAACGTTATAGACGTATATAATGTCCCCACCGAGAAGTACGGGCAGACACGATCGGGATTCTGTAAAGCATTACCAGCGAGGGTCTAGATGGGTTAGGTTAGGTCATATTGCGATATAGACGTATATAATGTGCCCACCGAGAAGTAGGGGCCGACCCGCCAGGAATGTTGGAAAATACTACATCCGAGATGTTAGGTTCCCTTAGGCTAGGATATATAACGTTATAGACGTATGTAATGTCCCCACCGAGACGTACGGGAAGACATGAACGGGATTCTGTGAAACATTACCAGCGAGAGTCTAGGTGGGTTAGGTTAGGTTATATTACGTTATAGACGTATATAATGCTCCCACTGAGAAGTAGGGGCCGACCCGCCAGAAATGTTGGAAAATACTACATCCGAGATGTTAGGTTCCCTTAATTTAGGATATAAAACGATATAGACATATATAATGTCACCACGGCAATGTACGGGCCGACACGACCGGAATTTTGTAAAACATTACCAGCGAGGGTCTAGATGGGTTAGGTTAGGTTAAATTACGATATGGACGTATATAATGTGCCCACCGAGAAGTAGGGGCCGGCCCGCCAGGAATGTTGGAAAATACTACATCCAAGATGTTAGGTTCCCTTAGGTTAGGATATATAACGATATAGACGTATATAATGTCCCCACCGAGAAGTACGGGCAGACACGACCGGGATTTTGTAAAACATTACCAGCGAGGGTCTAGATGGGTTAGGTTAGGTTATATTGCGATATAGACGTATATAATGTGCCCACCGAGAAGTAGGGGCCGGCCCGCCAGGAATGCTGGAAAATACTACATCCGAGATGTTAGGTTCCCATGGGTTAGGATATATAACGTTATAGACGTAAATAATGTCCCCACCGAGAAGTACGGGTCGACACGACCGGGATTTTGTAAAACATTACCAGCGACGGTCTAGATGGGTTAGGTTAGGTTATATTACGATATAGACGTATATAATGTGCCCACCGAGAAGTAGGGGCCGACCCGCCAGGAATGTTGGAAAATACTACATCCGAGGTGTTAGGTGCCCTCAGGTTAGGATATATAATGTTATAGACGTATATAATGTCCCCACGGCAAAGTACGGGCCGACACGACCGGGATTTTGTAAAACATTACCAACGAGGGTCTAGATGGGTTAGGTTAGGTTATATTACGATATAGACGTATATAATGTGCCCACCGAGAAGTAGGGGCCGACCCGCCAGCAATGTTGGGAAATACTACATCCGAGATGTTAGGTTCCCTTAGGTTAGGATATATAACGTTATAGACGTATATAATGTCCCCACCGAGAAGTACGGGCCCACACGACCGGAATTTTGTAAAGCATTACCAGCGAGGGTCTTGATAGGTTAGGTTAGGTTATATTACGATATGGACGTATATAATGTGCCCACCGAGAAGTAGGGGCTGGCCCGCCAGGAATGTTGGAAAATACTACATCCGAGATGTTAGGTTCCCTTAGGTTAGGATATATAACGTTATAGAAGTATATAATGTCCCCAACGAGAAGTACGGGCCGACACGACCGGGA
Organism: Xylocopa violacea; assembly: GCA_963969225.1. Taxonomy (NCBI): domain Eukaryota; kingdom Metazoa; phylum Arthropoda; class Insecta; order Hymenoptera; family Apidae; genus Xylocopa; species Xylocopa violacea. The sequence continues at coordinate 7,344,018 of CAXAJV010000761.1, forward strand.
TTTTGTAAAACATTACCAGCGACGGTCTAGATGGGTTAGGTTAGGTTATATTGCGATATAGACGTATATAATGTGCCCACCGAGAAGTAGGGGCCGACCCGACAGGAATGTTGGAAAATACTACATCCGAGATGTTAGGTTCCCTTAGGTTAGGATATATAACGTTATAGACGAATATAATGTCCCCACCGAGAAGTACGGGCAGACACGACCGGGATTCTGTAAAGCATTACCAGCGAGGGTCTAGATGGGTTAGGTTAGGTCATATTGCGATATAGACGTATATAATGTGCCCACCGAGAAGTAGGGGCCGACCCGCCAGGAATGTTGGAAAATACTACATCCGAGATGTTAGGTTCCCTTAGGCTAGGATATATAACGTTATAGACGTATATAATGTCCCCACCGAGACGTACGGGAAGACATGAACGGGATTCTGTGAAACATTACCAGCGAGAGTCTAGGTGGGTTAGGTTAGGTTATATTACGTTATAGACGTATATAATGTTCCCACTGAGAAGTAGGGGCCGACCCGCCAGAAATGTTGGAAAATACTACATCCGAGATGTTAGGTTCCCTTAATTTAGGATATAAAACGATATAGACGTATATAATGTCCCCACCGAGAAGTACGGGCAGACACGACCGGGATTCTGTAAAGCATTACCAGCGAGGGTCTAGATGGGTTAGGTTAGGTCATATTGCGATATAGACGTATATAATGTGCCCACCGAGAAGTAGGGGCCGACCCGCCAGGAATGTTGGAAAATACTACATCCGAGATGTTAGGTTCGCTTAGGTTAGGATATATAACGTTATAGAAGTATATAATGTCCCCAACGAGAAGTACGGGCCGACACGACCGGGATTTTGTAAAACATTACCAGCGAGGGTCTAGATGGGTTAGGTTAGGTCATATTGCGATATAGACGTATATAATGTGCCCACCGAGAAGTAGGGGCCGACCCGCCAGGAATGTTGGAAAATACTACATCCGAGGTGTTAGGTGCCCTCAGGTTAGGATATATAATGTTATATACGTATATGATGTCACCACGGCAAAGTACGGGCCGACACGACCGGGATTTTGTAAAACATTACCAGCGAGGGTCTAGATGGGTTAGGTTAGGTTATATTACGATATAGACGTATATAATGTGCCCACCGAGAAGTAGGGACCGACCCGCCAGCAATGTTGGGAAATACTACATCCGATATGTTAGGTTCCCTTAGGTTAGGATATATAACGTTATAGACGTATATAATGTCCCCACCGAGAAGTACGGGCCCACACGACCGGAATTTTGTAAAGCATTACCTGCGAGGGTCTAGATGGGTTAGGTTAGGTTAAATTACGATATGGACGTATATAATGTGCCCACCGAGAAGTAGGGGCCGACCCGCCAGGAATGTTGGAAAATACTACATCCGAGATGTTAGGTTCCCTCAGGTTAGGATATATAATGTTATAGACGTATATAATGTCCCCACCGAGAAGTACGGGCAGACACGACCGGGAGTCTGTAAAGCATTACCAACGAGGGTCTAGATGGATTAGGTTAGGTCATATTGCGATATAGACGTATATAATGTGCCCACCGAGAAGTAGGGGCCAGCCCGCCAGGAATGTTGGAAAATACTACATCCGAGATGTTAGGTTCCCTTGGGTTAGGATATATAACGTTATAGACGTAATTAATGTCCCCACCGAGAAGTACGGGCCGACACGACCGGGATTTTGTAAAACTTTACCAGCGAGGGTCTAGGTGGGTTAGGTTAGGTTATATTGCGATATAGACGTATATAATGTGCCCACCGAGAAGTAGGGGCCGACCCGACAGAAATGTTGGAAAATACTACATCCGAGATGTTAGGTTCCCTTAGGTTAGGATATATAACGTTATAGACGTATATAATGTCCCCACCGAGAAGTACGGGCAGACACGATCGGGATTCTGTAAAGCATTACCAGCGAGGGTCTAGATGGGTTAGGTTAGGTCATATTGCGATATAGACGTATATAATGTGCCCACCGAGAAGTAGGGGCCGACCCGCCAGGAATGTTGGAAAATACTACATCCGAGATGTTAGGTTCCCTTAGGCTAGGATATATAACGTTATAGACGTATATAATGTCCCCACCGAGACGTACGGGAAGACATGAACGGGATTCTGTGAAACATTACCAGCGAGAGTCTAGGTGGGTTAGGTTAGGTTATATTACGTTATAGACGTATATAATGCTCCCACTGAGAAGTAGGGGCCGACCCGCCAGAAATGTTGGAAAATACTACATCCGAGATGTTAGGTTCCCTTAATTTAGGATATAAAACGATATAGACATATATAATGTCACCACGGCAATGTACGGGCCGACACGACCGGAATTTTGTAAAACATTACCAGCGAGGGTCTAGATGGGTTAGGTTAGGTTAAATTACGATATGGACGTATATAATGTGCCCACCGAGAAGTAGGGGCCGGCCCGCCAGGAATGTTGGAAAATACTACATCCAAGATGTTAGGTTCCCTTAGGTTAGGATATATAACGATATAGACGTATATAATGTCCCCACCGAGAAGTACGGGCAGACACGACCGGGATTTTGTAAAACATTACCAGCGAGGGTCTAGATGGGTTAGGTTAGGTTATATTGCGATATAGACGTATATAATGTGCCCACCGAGAAGTAGGGGCCGGCCCGCCAGGAATGCTGGAAAATACTACATCCGAGATGTTAGGTTCCCATGGGTTAGGATATATAACGTTATAGACGTAAATAATGTCCCCACCGAGAAGTACGGGTCGACACGACCGGGATTTTGTAAAACATTACCAGCGACGGTCTAGATGGGTTAGGTTAGGTTATATTACGATATAGACGTATATAATGTGCCCACCGAGAAGTAGGGGCCGACCCGCCAGCAATGTTGGGAAATACTACATCCGAGATGTTAGGTTCCCTTAGGTTAGGATATATAACGTTATAGACGTATATAATGTCCCCACCGAGAAGTACGGGCCCACACGACCGGAATTTTGTAAAGCATTACCAGCGAGGGTCTTGATGGGTTAGGTTAGGTTATATTACGATATGGACGTATATAATGTGCCCACCGAGAAGTAGGGGCTGGCCCGCCAGGAATGTTGGAAAATACTACATCCGAGATGTTAGGTTCCCTTAGGTTAGGATATATAACGTTATAGAAGTATATAATGTCCCCAACGAGAAGTACGGGCCGACACGACCGGGATTTTGTAAAACATTACCAGCGACGGTCTAGATGGGTTAGGTTAGGTTATATTGCGATATAGACGTATATAATGTGCCCACCGAGAAGTAGGGGCCGACCCGACAGGAATGTTGGAAAATACTACATCCGAGATGTTAGGTTCCCTTAGGTTAGGATATATAACGTTATAGACGAATATAATGTCCCCACCGAGAAGTACGGGCAGACACGACCGGGATTCTGTAAAGCATTACCAGCGAGGGTCTAGATGGGTTAGGTTAGGTCATATTGCGATATAGACGTATATAATGTGCCCACCGAGAAGTAGGGGCCGACCCGCCAGGAATGTTGGAAAATACTACATCCGAGATGTTAGGTTCCCTTAGGCTAGGATATATAACGTTATAGACGTATATAATGTCCCCACCGAGACGTACGGGAAGACATGAACGGGATTCTGTGAAACATTACCAGCGAGAGTCTAGGTGGGTTAGGTTAGGTTATATTACGTTATAGACGTATATAATGTTCCCACTGAGAAGTAGGGGCCGACCCGCCAGAAATGTTGGAAAATACTACATCCGAGATGTTAGGTTCCCTTAATTTAGGATATAAAACGATATAGACGTATATAATGTCCCCACCGAGAAGTACGGGCAGACACGACCGGGATTCTGTAAAGCATTACCAGCGAGGGTCTAGATGGGTTAGGTTAGGTCATATTGCGATATAGACGTATATAATGTGCCCACCGAGAAGTAGGGGCCGACCCGCCAGGAATGTTGGAAAATACTACATCCGAGATGTTAGGTTCGCTTAGGTTAGGATATATAACGTTATAGAAGTATATAATGTCCCCAACGAGAAGTACGGGCCGACACGACCGGGATTTTGTAAAACATTACCAGCGAGGGTCTAGATGGGTTAGGTTAGGTCATATTGCGATATAGACGTATATAATGTGCCCACCGAGAAGTAGGGGCCGACCCGCCAGGAATGTTGGAAAATACTACATCCGAGGTGTTAGGTGCCCTCAGGTTAGGATATATAATGTTATATACGTATATGATGTCACCACGGCAAAGTACGGGCCGACACGACCGGGATTTTGTAAAACATTACCAGCGAGGGTCTAGATGGGTTAGGTTAGGTTAAATTACGATATGGACGTATATAATGTGCCCACCGAGAAGTAGGGGCCGGCCCGCCAGGAATGTTGGAAAATACTACATCCAAGATGTTAGGTTCCCTTAGGTTAGGATATATAACGATATAGACGTATATAATGTCCCCACCGAGAAGTACGGGCAGACACGACCGGGATTTTGTAAAACATTACCAGCGAGGGTCTAGATGGGTTAGGTTAGGTTATATTGCGATATAGACGTATATAATGTGCCCACCGAGAAGTAGGGGCCGGCCCGCCAGGAATGCTGGAAAATACTACATCCGAGATGTTAGGTTCCCTTGGGTTAGGATATATAACGTTATAGACGTAAATAATGTCCCCACCGAGAAGTACGGGTCGACACGACCGGGATTTTGTAAAACATTACCAGCGACGGTCTAGATGGGTTAGGTTAGGTTATATTACGATATAGACGTATATAATGTGCCCACCGAGAAGTAGGGGCCGACCCGCCAGGAATGTTGGAAAATACTACATCCGAGGTGTTAGGTGCCCTCAGGTTAGGATATATAATGTTATAGACGTATATAATGTCCCCACGGCAAAGTACGGGCCGACACGACCGGGATTTTGTAAAACATTACCAACGAGGGTCTAGATGGGTTAGGTTAGGTTATATTACGATATAGACGTATATAATGTGCCCACCGAGAAGTAGGGGCCGACCCGCCAGCAATGTTGGGAAATACTACATCCGAGATGTTAGGTTCCCTTAGGTTAGGATATATAACGTTATAGACGTATATAATGTCCCCACCGAGAAGTACGGGCGCACACGACCGGAATTTTGTAAAGCATTACCAGCGAGGGTCTTGATGGGTTAGGTTAGGTTATATTACGATATGGACGTATATAATGTGCCCACCGAGAAGTAGGGGCTGGCCCGCCAGGAATGTTGGAAAATACTACATCCGAGATGTTAGGTTCCCTTAGGTTAGGATATATAACGTTATAGAAGTATATAATGTCCCCAACGAGAAGTACGGGCCGACACGACCGGGATTTTGTAAAACATTACCAGCGACGGTCTAGATGGGTTAGGTTAGGTTATATTGCGATATAGACGTATATAATGTGCCCACCGAGAAGTAGGGGCCGACCCGACAGGAATGTTGGAAAATACTACATCCGAGATATTAGGTTCCCTTAGGTTAGGATATATAACGTTATAGACGAATATAATGTCCCCACCGAGAAGTACGGGCAGACACGACCGGGATTCTGTAAAGCATTACCAGCGAGGGTCTAGATGGGTTAGGTTAGGTCATATTGCGATATAGACGTATATAATGTGCCCACCGAGAAGTAGGGGCCGACCCGCCAGGAATGTTGGAAAATACTACATCCGAGATGTTAGGTTCCCTTAGGCTAGGATATATAACGTTATAGACGTATATAATGTCCCCACCGAGACGTACGGGAAGACATGAACGGGATTCTGTGAAACATTACCAGCGAGAGTCTAGGTGGGTTAGGTTAGGTTATATTACGTTATAGACGTATATAATGTTCCCACTGAGAAGTAGGGGCCGACCCGCCAGAAATGTTGGAAAATACTACATCCGAGATGTTAGGTTCCCTTAATTTAGGATATAAAACGATATAGACGTATATAATGTCCCCACCGAGAAGTACGGGCAGACACGACCGGGATTCTGTAAAGCATTACCAGCGAGGGTCTAGATGGGTTAGGTTAGGTCATATTGCGATATAGACGTATATAATGTGCCCACCGAGAAGTAGGGGCCGACCCGCCAGGAATGTTGGAAAATACTACATCCGAGATGTTAGGTTCTCTTAGGTTAGGATATAAAACGATATAGACGTATATAATGTCCCCACCGAGAAGTACGGGCAGACACGACCGGGATTTTGTAAAACATTACCAGCGAGGGTCTAGATGGGTTAGGTTAGGTCATATTGCGATATAGACGTATATAATGTGCCCACCGAGAAGTAGGGGCCGGCCCGCCAGGAATGTTGGAAAATACTACATCCGAGATGTTAGGTTCCCTTGGGTTAGGATATATAACGTTATAGACGTAAATAATGTCCCCACCGAGAAGTACGGGCCGACACGACCGGGATTTTGTAAAACATTACCAGCGAGGGTCTAGGTGGGTTAGGTTAGGTTATATTACGATATAGACGTATATAATGTGCCCACCGAGAAGTAGGGGCCGGCCCGCCAGGAATGTTGGAAAATACTACATCCGAGATGTTAGGTTCCCTTGGGTTAGGATATATAACGTTATAGACGTAAATAATGTCCCCACCGAGAAGTACGGGCCGACACGACCGGGATTTTGTAAAATATTACCAGCGAGGGTCTAGGTGGGTTAGGTTAGGTTATATTACGATATAGACGTATATAATGTGCCCACCGAGAAGTAGGGGCCGACCCGCCAGGAATGTTGGAAAATACTACATCCGAGGTGTTAGGTGCCCTCAGGTTAGGATATATAATGTTATAGACGTATATAATGTCCCCACGGCAAAGTACGGGCCGACACGACCGGGATTTTGTAAAACATTACCAGCGAGGGTCTAGATGGGTTAGGTTAGGTTATATTACGATATAGACGTATATAATGTGCCCACCGAGAAGTAGGGGCCGACCCGCCAGCAATGTTGGGAAATACTACATCCGAGATGTTAGGTTCCCTTAGGTTAGGATATATAACGTTATAGACGTATATAATGTCCCCACCGAGAAGTACGGGCCCACACGACCGGGATTTTGTAAAGCATTACCAGCGAGGGTCTTGATGGGTTAGGTTAGGTTATATTACGATATGGACGTATATAATGTGCCCACCGAGAAGTAGGGGCTGGCCCGCCAGGAATGTTGGAAAATACTACATCCGAGATGTTAGGTTCGCTTAGGTTAGGATATATAACGTTATAGAAGTATATAATGTCCCCAACGAGAAGTACGGGCCGACACGACCGGGATTTTGTAAAACATTACCAGCGAGGGTCTAGATGGCTTAGGTTAGGTCATATTGCGATATAGACGTATATAATGTGCCCACCGAGAAGTAGGGGCCGACCCGCCAGGAATGTTGGAAAATACTACATCCGAGGTGTTAGGTGCCCTCAGGTTAGGATATATAATGTTATATACGTATATAATGTCCCCACGGCAAAGTACGGGCCGACACGACCGGGATTTTGTAAAACATTACCAGCGAGGGTCTAGATGGGTTAGGTTAGGTTATATTACGATATAGACGTATATAATGTGCCCACCGAGAAGTAGGGACCGACCCGCCAGCAATGTTGGGAAATACTACATCCGATATGTTAGGTTCCCTTAGGTTAGGATATATAACGTTATAGACGTATATAATGTCCCCACCGAGAAGTACGGGCCCACACGACCGGAATTTTGTAAAGCATTACCTGCGAGGGTCTTGATGGGTTAGGTTAGGTTATATTACGATATGGACGTATATAATGTGCCCACCGAGAAGTAGGGGCTGGCCCGCCAGGAATGTTGGAAAATACTACATCCGAGATGTTAGGTTCCCTTAGGTTAGGATATATAATGTTATAGAAGTATATAATGTCCCCAACGAGAAGTACGGGCCGACACGACCGGGATTTTGTAAAACATTACCAGCGACGGTCTAGATGGGTTAGGTTAGGTTATATTGCGATATAGACGTATATAATGTGCCCACCGAGAAGTAGGGGCCGACCCGACAGGAATGTTGGAAAATACTACATCCGAGATGTTAGGTTCCCTTAGGTTAGGATATATAACGTTATAGACGAATATAATGTCCCCACCGAGAAGTACGGGCAGACACGACCGGGATTCTGTAAAGCATTACCAGCGAGGGTCTAGATGGGTTAGGTTAGGTCATATTGCGATATAGACGTATATAATGTGCCCACCGAGAAGTAGGGGCCGACCCGACAGGAATGTTGGAAAATACTACATCCGAGATGTTAGGTTCCCTTAGGCTAGGACATATAACGTTATAGACGTATATAATGTCCCCACCGAGACGTACGGGAAGACATGAACGGGATTCTGTGAAACATTACCAGCGAGAGTCTAGGTGGGTTAGGTTAGGTTATATTACGCTATAGACGTATATAATGTTCCCACTGAGAAGTAGGGGCCGACCCGCCAGAAATGTTGGAAAATACTACATCCGAGATGTTAGGTTCCCTTAATTTAGGATATAAAACGATATAGACATATATAATGTCCCCACGGCAAAGTACGGGCAGACACGACCGGGATTTAGTAAAACATTACCAGCGAGGGTCTAGATGGGTTAGGTTAGGTTATATTGCGATATAGACGTATATAATGTGCCCACCGAGAAGTAGGGGCCGGCCCGCCAGGAATGCTGGAAAATACTACATCCGAGATGTTAGGTTCCCTTGGGTTAGGATATATAACCTTATAGACGTAAATAATGTCCCCACCGAGAAGTACGGGTCGACACGACCGGGATTTTGTAAAACATTACCAGCGACGGTCTAGATGGGTTAGGTTAGGTTATATTACGATATAGACGTATATAATGTGCCCACCGAGAAGTAGGGGCCGACCCGCCAGGAATGTTGGAAAATACTACATCCGAGGTGTTAGGTGCCCTCAGGTTAGGATATATAATGTTATAGACGTATATAATGTCCCCACGGCAAAGTACGGGCCGACACGACCGGGATTTTGTAAAACATTACCAACGAGGGTCTAGATGGGTTAGGTTAGGTTATATTACGATATAGACGTATATAATGTGCCCACCGAGAAGTAGGGGCCGACCCGCCAGCAATGTTCGGAAATACTACATCCGAGATGTTAGGTTCCCTTAGGTTAGGATATATAACGTTATAGACGTATATAATGTCCCCACCGAGAAGTACGGGCCCACACGACCGGAATTTTGTAAAGCATTACCAGCGAGGGTCTTGATGGGTTAGGTTAGGTTATATTACGATATGGACGTATATAATGTGCCCACCGAGAAGTAGGGGCTGGCCCGCCAGGAATGTTGGAAAATACTACATCCGAGATGTTAGGTTCCCTTAGGTTAGTATATATAACGTTATAGAAGTATATAATGTCCCCAACGAGAAGTACGGGCCGACACGACCGGGATTTTGTAAAACATTACCAGCGACGGTCTAGATGGGTTAGGTTAGGTTATATTGCGATATAGACGTATATAATGTGCCCACCGAGAAGTAGGGGCCGACCCGCCAGGAATGTTGGAAAATACTACATCCGAGATGTTAGGTTCTCTTAGGTTAGGATATAATACGATATAGACGTATATAATGTCCCCACCGAGAAGTACGGGCCGACACGACCGGGATTTTGTAAAACATTACCAGCGAGGGTCTAGATGGGTTAGGTTAGGTCATATTGCGATATAGACGTATATAATGTGCCCACCGAGAAGTAGGGGCCGACCCGCCAGGAATGTTGGAAAATACTACATCCGAGGTGTTAGGTGCCCTCAGGTTAGGATATATAATGTTATATACGTATATAATGTCCCCACGGCAAAGTACGGGCCGACACGACCGTGATTTTGTAAAACATTACCAGCGAGGGTCTAGATGGGTTAGGTTAGGTTATATTACGATATAGACGTATATAATGTACCCACCGAGAAGTAGGGACCGACCCGCCAGCAATGTTGGGAAATACTACATCCGATATGTTAGGTTCCCTTAGGTTAGGATATATAACGTTATAGACGTATATAATGTCCCCACCGAGAAGTACGGGCCCACACGACCGGAATTTTGTAAAGCATTACCTGCGAGGGTCTTGATGGGTTAGGTTAGGTTATATTACGATATGGACGTATATAATGTGCCCACCGAGAAGTAGGGGCTGGCCCGCCAGGAATGTTGGAAAATACTACATCCGAGATGTTAGGTTCCCTTAGGTTAGGATATATAACGTTATAGAAGTATATAATGTCCCCAACGAGAAGTACGGGCCGACACGACCGGGATTTTGTAAAACATTACCAGCGACGGTCTAGATGGGTTAGGTTAGGTTATATTGCGATATAGACGTATATAATGTGCCCACCGAGAAGTAGGGGCCGACCCGCCAGGAATGTTGGAAAAGACTACATCCGAGATGTTAGGTTCCCTTAGGTTAGGATATATAACGTTATAGAAGTATATAATGTCCCCAACGAGAAGTACGGGCCGACACGACCGGGATTTTGTAAAACATTACCAGCGACGGTCTAGATGGGTTAGGTTAGGTTATATTGCGATATAGACGTATATAATGTGCCCACCGAGAAGTAGGGGCCGACCCGACAGGAATGTTGGAAAATACTACATCCGAGATGTTAGGTTCCCTTAGGCTAGGACATATAACGTTATAGACGTATATAATGTCCCCACCGAGACGTACGGGAAGACATGAACGGGATTCTGTGAAACATTACCAGCGAGAGTCTAGGTGGGTTAGGTTAGGTTATATTACGCTGTAGACGTATATAATGTTCCCACTGAGAAGTAGGGGCCGACCCGCCAGATATGTTGGAAAATACTACATCCGAGATGTTAGGTTCCCTTAATTTGGATATAAAACGATATAGACATATATAATGTCCCCACGGCAAAGTACGGGCCGACACGACCGGAATTTTGTAAAACATTACCAGCGACGGTCTAGATGGGTTAGGGTAGGTTATATTGCGATATAGACGTATATAATGTGCCCACCGAGAAGTAGGGGCCGACCCGACAGGAATGTTGGAAAATACTACATCCGAGATGTTAGGTTCCCTTAGGTTAGGATATATAACGTTATAGACGTATATAATGTCCCCACCGAGAAGTACGGGCAGACACGACCGGGATTCTGTAAAGCATTACCAGCGAGTGTCTAGATGGGTTAGGTTAGGTCATATTGCGATATAGACTTATATAATGTGCCCACCGAGAAGTAGGGGCCGACCCGCCAGCAACGTTGGGAAATACTACATCCGAGATGTTAGGTTCCCTTAGGTTAGGATATATAACGTTATAGACGTATATAATGTCCCCACCGAGAAGTACGGGCCCACACGACCGGGATTTTGTAAAACATTACCAGCGAGGGTCTAGATGGGTTAGGTTAGGTCATATTGCGATATAGACGTATATAATGTGCCCACCGAGAAGTAGGGGCCGACCCGCCAGGAATGTTGGAAAATACTACATCCGAGGTGTTAGGTGCCCTCAGGTTAGGATATATAATGTTATATACGTATATAATGTCCCCACGGCAAAGTACGGGCCGACACGACCGGGATTTTGTAAAACATTACCAGCGAGGGTCTAGATGGGTTAGGTTAGGTTATATTACGATATAGACGTATATAATGTGCCCACCGAGAAGTAGGGGCCGACCCGCCAGCAATGTTGGGAAATACTACATCCGATATGTTAGGTTCCCTTAGGTTAGGATATATAACGTTATAGACGTATATAATGTCCCCACCGAGAAGTACGGGCCCACACGACCGGAATTTTGTAAAGCATTACCTGCGAGGGTCTTAATGGCTTAGGTTAGGTTATATAACGATATGGACGTATATAATGTGCCCACCGAGAAGTAGGGGCTGGCCCGCCAGGAATGTTGGAAAATACTACATCCGAGATGTTAGGTTCCCTTAGGTTAGGATATATGACGTTATAGAAGTATATAATGTCCCCAACGAGAAGTACGGGCCGACACGACCGGGATTTTGTAAAACATTACCAGCGACGGTCTAGATGGGTTAGGTTAGGTTATATTGCGATATAGACGTATATAATGTGCCCACCGAGAAGTAGGGGCCGACCCGCCAGGAATGTTGGAAAATACTACATCCGAGATGTTAGGTTCCCTTAGGTTAGGATATATAACGTTATAGAAGTATATAATGTCCCCAACGAGAAGTACGGGCCGACACGACCGGGATTTTGTCAAACATTACCAGCGACGGTCTAGATGGGTTAGGTTAGGTTATATTGCGATATAGACGTATATAATGTGCCCACCGAGAAGTAGGGGCCGACCCGACAGGAATGTTGGAAAATACTACATCCGAGATGTTAGGTTCCCTTAGGTTAGGATATAAAACGATATAGACGTATATAATGTCCCCAACGAGAAGTACGGGCAGACACGACCGGGATTTTGTAAAACATTACCAGCGAGGGTCTAGATGGGTTAGGTTAGGTTATATTGCGATATAGACGTATATAATGTGCCCACCGAGAAGTAGGGGCCGGCCCGCCAGGAATGTTGGAAAATACTACATCCGAGATGTTAGGTTCCCTTGGGTTAGGATATATAACGTTATAGACGTAAATAATGTCCCCGCCGAGAAGTACGGGCCGACACGACCGGGATTTTGTAAAACATTACCAGCGAGGGTCTAGGTGGGTTAGGTTAGGTTATATTACGATATGGACGTATATAATGTGCCCACCGAGAAGTAGGGGCTGGCCCGCCAGGAATGTTGGAAAATACTACATCCGAGATGTTAGGTTCGCTTAGGTTAGGATATATAACGTTATAGAAGTATATAATGTCCCCAACGAGAAGTACGGGCCGACACGACCGGGATTGTGTAAAACATTACCAGCGACGGTCTAGATGGGTTAGGTTAGGTTATATTGCGATATAGACGTATATAATGTGCCCACCGAGAAGTATTGGCCGACCCGACAGGAATGTTGGAAAATACTACATCCGAGATGTTAGGTTCCCTTAGGTTAGGATATATAACGTTATAGACGTATATAATGTCCCCACCGAGAAGTACGGGCAGACACGACCGGGATTCTGTAAAGCATTACCAGCGAGGGTCTAGATGGGTTAGGTTAGGTCATATTGCGATATAGACGTATATAATGTGCCCACCGAGAAGTAGGGGCCGACCCGACAGGAATGTTGGAAAATACTACATCCGAGATGTTAGGTTCCCTTAGGCTAGGACATATAACGTTATAGACGTATATAATGTCCCCACCGAGACGTACGGGAAGACATGAACGGGATTCTGTGAAACATTACCAGCGAGAGTCTAGGTGGGTTAGGTTAGGTTATATTACGCTATAGACGTATATAATGTTCCCACTGAGAAGTAGGGGCCGACCCGCCAGAAATGTTGGAAAATACTACATCCGAGATGTTAGGTTCCCTTAATTTAGGATATAAAACGATATAGACATATATAACGTCCCCACGGCAAAGTACGGGCAGACACGACCGGGATTTAGTAAAACATTACCAGCGAGGGTCTAGATGGGTTAGGTTAGGTTATATTGCGATATAGACGTATATAATGTGCCCACCGAGAAGTAGGGGCCGGCCCGCCAGGAATGCTGGAAAATACTACATCCGAGATGTTAGGTTCCCTTGGGTTAGGATATATAACCTTATAGACGTAAATAATGTCCCCACCGAGAAGTACGGGTCGACACGACCGGGATTTTGTAAAACATTACCAGCGACGGTCTAGATGGGTTAGGTTAGGTTATATTACGATATAGACGTATATAATGTGCCCACCGAGAAGTAGGGGCCGACCCGCCAGGAATGTTGGAAAATACTACATCCGAGGTGTTAGGTGCCCTCAGGTTAGGATATATAATGTTATAGACGTATATAATGTCCCCACGGCAAAGTACGGGCCGACACGACCGGGATTTTGTAAAACATTACCAACGAGGGTCTAGATGGGTTAGGTTAGGTTATATTACGATATAGACGTATATAATGTGCCCACCGAGAAGTAGGGGCCGACCCGCCAGCAATGTTCGGAAATACTACATCCGAGATGTTAGGTTCCCTTAGGTTAGGATATATAACGTTATAGACGTATATAATGTCCCCACCGAGAAGTACGGGCCCACACGACCGGAATTTTGTAAAGCATTACCAGCGAGGGTCTTGATGGGTTAGGTTAGGTTATATTACGATATGGACGTATATAATGTGCCCACCGAGAAGTAGGGGCTGGCCCGCCAGGAATGTTGGAAAATACTACATCCGAGATGTTAGGTTCCCTTAGGTTAGTATATATAACGTTATAGAAGTATATAATGTCCCCAACGAGAAGTACGGGCCGACACGACCGGGATTTTGTAAAACATTACCAGCGACGGTCTAGATGGGTTAGGTTAGGTTATATTGCGATATAGACGTATATAATGTGCCCACCGAGAAGTAGGGGCCGACCCGCCAGGAATGTTGGAAAATACTACATCCGAGATGTTAGGTTCTCTTAGGTTAGGATATAATACGATATAGACGTATATAATGTCCCCACCGAGAAGTACGGGCCGACACGACCGGGATTTTGTAAAACATTACCAGCGAGGGTCTAGATGGGTTAGGTTAGGTCATATTGCGATATAGACGTATATAATGTGCCCACCGAGAAGTAGGGGCCGACCCGCCAGGAATGTTGGAAAATACTACATCCGAGGTGTTAGGTGCCCTCAGGTTAGGATATATAATGTTATATACGTATATAATGTCCCCACGGCAAAGTACGGGCCGACACGACCGTGATTTTGTAAAACATTACCAGCGAGGGTCTAGATGGGTTAGGTTAGGTTATATTACGATATAGACGTATATAATGTACCCACCGAGAAGTAGGGACCGACCCGCCAGCAATGTTGGGAAATACTACATCCGATATGTTAGGTTCCCTTAGGTTAGGATATATAACGTTATAGACGTATATAATGTCCCCACCGAGAAGTACGGGCCCACACGACCGGAATTTTGTAAAGCATTACCTGCGAGGGTCTTGATGGGTTAGGTTAGGTTATATTACGATATGGACGTATATAATGTGCCCACCGAGAAGTAGGGGCTGGCCCGCCAGGAATGTTGGAAAATACTACATCCGAGATGTTAGGTTCCCTTAGGTTAGGATATATAACGTTATAGAAGTATATAATGTCCCCAACGAGAAGTACGGGCCGACACGACCGGGATTTTGTAAAACATTACCAGCGACGGTCTAGATGGGTTAGGTTAGGTTATATTGCGATATAGACGTATATAATGTGCCCACCGAGAAGTAGGGGCCGACCCGCCAGGAATGTTGGAAAAGACTACATCCGAGATGTTAGGTTCCCTTAGGTTAGGATATATAACGTTATAGAAGTATATAATGTCCCCAACGAGAAGTACGGGCCGACACGACCGGGATTTTGTAAAACATTACCAGCGACGGTCTAGATGGGTTAGGTTAGGTTATATTGCGATATAGACGTATATAATGTGCCCACCGAGAAGTAGGGGCCGACCCGACAGGAATGTTGGAAAATACTACATCCGAGATGTTAGGTTCCCTTAGGCTAGGACATATAACGTTATAGACGTATATAATGTCCCCACCGAGACGTACGGGAAGACATGAACGGGATTCTGTGAAACATTACCAGCGAGAGTCTAGGTGGGTTAGGTTAGGTTATATTACGCTGTAGACGTATATAATGTTCCCACTGAGAAGTAGGGGCCGACCCGCCAGATATGTTGGAAAATACTACATCCGAGATGTTAGGTTCCCTTAATTTGGATATAAAACGATATAGACATATATAATGTCCCCACGGCAAAGTACGGGCCGACACGACCGGAATTTTGTAAAACATTACCAGCGACGGTCTAGATGGGTTAGGGTAGGTTATATTGCGATATAGACGTATATAATGTGCCCACCGAGAAGTAGGGGCCGACCCGACAGGAATGTTGGAAAATACTACATCCGAGATGTTAGGTTCCCTTAGGTTAGGATATATAACGTTATAGACGTATATAATGTCCCCACCGAGAAGTACGGGCAGACACGACCGGGATTCTGTAAAGCATTACCAGCGAGTGTCTAGATGGGTTAGGTTAGGTCATATTGCGATATAGACTTATATAATGTGCCCACCGAGAAGTAGGGGCCGACCCGCCAGCAACGTTGGGAAATACTACATCCGAGATGTTAGGTTCCCTTAGGTTAGGATATATAACGTTATAGACGTATATAATGTCCCCACCGAGAAGTACGGGCCCACACGACCGGGATTTTGTAAAGCATTACCAGCGAGGGTCTTGATGGGTTAGGTTAGGTTATATTACGATATGGACGTATATAATGTGCCCACCGAGAAGTAGGGGCTGGCCCGCCAGGAATGTTGGAAAATACTACATCCGAGATGTTAGGTTCGCTTAGGTTAGGATATATAACGTTATAGAAGTATATAATGTCCCCAACGAGAAGTACGGGCCGACACGACCGGGATTTTGTAAAACATTACCAGCGAGGGTCTAGATGGGTTAGGTTAGGTCATATTGCGATATAGACGTATATAATGTGCCCACCGAGAAGTAGGGGCCGACCCGCCAGGAATGTTGGAAAATACTACATCCGAGGTGTTAGGTGCCCTCAGGTTAGGATATATAATGTTATATACGTATATAATGTCCCCACGGCAAAGTACGGGCCGACACGACCGGGATTTTGTAAAACATTACCAGCGAGGGTCTAGATGGGTTAGGTTAGGTTATATTACGATATAGACGTATATAATGTGCCCACCGAGAAGTAGGGGCCGACCCGCCAGCAATGTTGGGAAATACTACATCCGATATGTTAGGTTCCCTTAGGTTAGGATATATAACGTTATAGACGTATATAATGTCCCCACCGAGAAGTACGGGCCCACACGACCGGAATTTTGTAAAGCATTACCTGCGAGGGTCTTAATGGCTTAGGTTAGGTTATATAACGATATGGACGTATATAATGTGCCCACCGAGAAGTAGGGGCTGGCCCGCCAGGAATGTTGGAAAATACTACATCCGAGATGTTAGGTTCCCTTAGGTTAGGATATATGACGTTATAGAAGTATATAATGTCCCCAACGAGAAGTACGGGCCGACACGACCGGGATTTTGTAAAACATTACCAGCGACGGTCTAGATGGGTTAGGTTAGGTTATATTGCGATATAGACGTATATAATGTGCCCACCGAGAAGTAGGGGCCGACCCGCCAGGAATGTTGGAAAATACTACATCCGAGATGTTAGGTTCCCTTAGGTTAGGATATATAACGTTATAGAAGTATATAATGTCCCCAACGAGAAGTACGGGCCGACACGACCGGGATTTTGTCAAACATTACCAGCGACGGTCTAGATGGGTTAGGTTAGGTTATATTGCGATATAGACGTATATAATGTGCCCACCGAGAAGTAGGGGCCGACCCGACAGGAATGTTGGAAAATACTACATCCGAGATGTTAGGTTCCCTTAGGTTAGGATATAAAACGATATAGACGTATATAATGTCCCCAACGAGAAGTACGGGCAGACACGACCGGGATTTTGTAAAACATTACCAGCGAGGGTCTAGATGGGTTAGGTTAGGTTATATTGCGATATAGACGTATATAATGTGCCCACCGAGAAGTAGGGGCCGGCCCGCCAGGAATGTTGGAAAATACTACATCCGAGATGTTAGGTTCCCTTGGGTTAGGATATATAACGTTATAGACGTAAATAATGTCCCCGCCGAGAAGTACGGGCCGACACGACCGGGATTTTGTAAAACATTACCAGCGAGGGTCTAGGTGGGTTAGGTTAGGTTATATTACGATATGGACGTATATAATGTGCCCACCGAGAAGTAGGGGCTGGCCCGCCAGGAATGTTGGAAAATACTACATCCGAGATGTTAGGTTCGCTTAGGTTAGGATATATAACGTTATAGAAGTATATAATGTCCCCAACGAGAAGTACGGGCCGACACGACCGGGATTGTGTAAAACATTACCAGCGACGGTCTAGATGGGTTAGGTTAGGTTATATTGCGATATAGACGTATATAATGTGCCCACCGAGAAGTATTGGCCGACCCGACAGGAATGTTGGAAAATACTACATCCGAGATGTTAGGTTCCCTTAGGTTAGGATATATAACGTTATAGACGTATATAATGTCCCCACCGAGAAGTACGGGCAGACACGACCGGGATTCTGTAAAGCATTACCAGCGAGGGTCTAGATGGGTTAGGTTAGGTCATATTGCGATATAGACGTATATAATGTCCCCACCGAGACGTACGGGAAGACATGAACGGGATTCTGTGAAACATTACCAGCGAGAGTCTAGGTGGGTTAGGTTAGGTTATATTACGTTATAGACGTATATAATGTTCCCACTGAGAAGTAGGGGCCGACCCGCCAGAAATGTTGGAAAATACTACATCCGAGATGTTAGGTTCCCTTAATTTAGGATATAAAACGATATAGACATATAAAATGTCCCCACGGCAAAGTACGGGCCGACACGACCGGAATTTTGTAAAACATTACCAGCGAGGGTCTAGATGGGTTAGGTTAGGTTATATTTCGATATAGACGTATATAATGTGCCCACCGAGAATTAGGGGCCGACCCGCCAGGAATGTTGGAAAATACTACATCCGAGATGTTAGGTTCCCTCAGGTTAGGATATATAATGTTATAGACGTATATAATGTCCCCACCGAGAAGTACGGGCAGACACGACCGGGAGTCTGTAAAGCATTACCAACGAGGGTCTAGATGGGTTAGGTTAGGTCATATTGCGATATAGACGTATATAATGTGCCCACCGAGAAGTAGGGGCCAGCCCGCCAGGAATGTTGGAAAATACTACATCCGAGATGTTAGGTTCCCTTGGGTTAGGATATATAACGTTATAGACGTAAATAATGTCCCCACCGAGAAGTACGGGCCGACACGACCGGGATTTTGTAAAACTTTACCAGCGAGGGTCTAGGTGGGTTAGGTTAGGTTATATTGCGATATAGACGTATATAATGTGCCCACCGAGAAGTAGGGGCCGACCCGACAGGAATGTTGGAAAATACTACATCCGAGATGTTAGGTTCCCTTAGGTTAGGATATATAACTTTATAGACGTATATAATGTCCCCACCGAGAAGTACGGGCAGACACGACCGGGATTCTGTAAAGCATTACCAGCGACGGTCTAGATGGGTTAGGTTAGGTCATATTGCGATATAGACGTATATAATGTGCCCACCGAGAAGTAGGGGCCGACCCGCCAGGAATGTTGGAAAATACTACATCCGAGATGTTAGGTTCCCTTAGGCTAGGATATATAACGTTATAGACGTATATAATGTCCCCACCGAGACGTACGGGAAGACATGAACGGGATTCTGTGAAACATTACCAGCGAGAGTCTAGGTGGGTTAGGTTAGGTTATATTTCGTTATAGACGTATATAATGCTCCCACTGAGAAGTAGGGGCCGACCCGCCAGAAATGTTGGAAAATACTACATCCGAGATGTTAGGTTCCCTTAATTTAGGATATAAAACGATATAGACATATATAATGTCACCACGGCAATGTACGGGCCGACACGACCGGAATTTTGTAAAACATTACCAGCGAGGGTCTAGATGGGTTAGGTTAGGTTAAATTACGATATGGACGTATATAATGTGCCCACCGAGAAGTAGGGGCCGGCCCGCCAGGAATGTTGGAAAATACTACATCCGAGATGTTAGGTTCCCTTATGTTAGGATATATAACTATATAGACGTATATAATGTCCCCACCGAGAAGTACGGGCAGACACGACCGGGATTTTGTAAAACATTACCAGCGAGGGTCTAGATGGGTTAGGTTAGGTCATATTGCGATATAGACGTATATAATGTGCCCACCGAGAAGTAGGGGCCGACCCGCCAGGAATGTTGGAAAATACTACATCCGAGATGTTAGGATCCCTTAGGCTAGGATATATAACGTTAGAGACGTATATAATGTCCCCACCGAGACGTACGGGAAGACATGAACGGGATTCTGTGAAACATTACCAGCGAGAGTCTAGGTGGGTTAGGTTAGGTTATATTACGTTATAGACGTATATAATGTTCCCACTGAGAAGTAGGGGCCGACCCGCCAGGAATGTTGGAAAATACTACATCCGAGATGTTAGGTTCCCTTAGGTTAGGATATATAACGTTATAGACGTATATAATGTCCCCACCGAGACGTACGGGAAGACATGAACGGGATTCTGTGAAACATTACCAGCGAGAGTCTAGGTGGGTTAGGTTAGGTTATATTACGTTATAGACTTATATAATGTGCCCACCGAGAAGTAGGGGCCGACCCGCCAGGAATGTTGGAAAATACTACATCCGAGATGTTAGGTTCTCTTAGGTTAGGATATAAAACGATATAGACGTATATAATGTCCCCACCGAGAAGTACGGGCGGACACGACCGGGATTTTGTAAAACATTACCAGCGAGGGTCTAGATGGGTTAGGTTAGGTTATATTGCGATATAGACGTATATAATGTGCCCACCGAGAAGTAGGGGCCGGCGCGCCAGGAATGTTGGAAAATACTACATCCGAGATGTTAGGTTCCCTTGGGTTAGGATATATAACGTTATAGACGTAAATAATGTCCCCACCGAGAAGTACGGGCCGACACGACCGGGATTTTGTAAAACATTACCAGCGAGGGTCTAGGTGGGTTAGGTTAGGTTATATTACGATATAGACGTATATAATGAGCCCACCGAGAAGTAGGGGCCGACTCGCCAGGAATGTTGGAACATACTACATCCGAGGTGTTAGGTGCCCTCAGGTTAGGATATATAATGTTATAGACGTATATAATGTCCCCACGGCAAAGTACGGGCCGACACGACCGGGATTTTGTAAAACATTACCAGCGAGGGTCTAGATGGGTTAGGTTAGGTTATATTACGATATAGACGTATATAATGTGCCCACCGAGAAGTAGGGGCCGACCCGCCAGCAATGTTGGGAAATACTACATCCGAGATGTTAGGTTCCCTTAGGTTAGGATATATAACGATATAGACGTATATAATGTCCCCACCGAGAAGTACGGGCAGACACGACCGGGATTTTGTAAAACATTACCAGCGAGGGTCTAGATGGGTTAGGTTAGGTTATATTGCGATATAGACGTATATAATGTGCCCACCGAGAAGTAGGGCCCGGCCCGCCAGGAATGTTGGAAAATACTACATCCGAGATGTTAGGTTCCCTTGGGTTAGGATATATAACGTTATAGACGTAAATAATGTCCCCGCCGAGAAGTACGGGCCGACACGACCGGGATTTTGTAAAACATTACCAGCGAGGGTCTAGGTGGGTTAGGTTAGGTTATATTACGATATAGACGTATATAATGTGCCCACCGAGAAGTAGGGGCCGACCCGCCAGCAATGTTGGGAAATACTACATCCGATATGTTAGGTTCCCTTAGGTTAGGATAAATAACGTTATAGACGTATATAATGTCCCCACGGCAAAGTACGGGCCGACACGACCGGAATTTTGTAAAACATTACCAGCGAGGGTCTAGATGGGTTAGGTTAGGTTATATTACGATATGGACGTATATAATGTGCCCACCGAGAAGTAGGGGCCGACCCGCCAGGAATGTTGGAAAATACTACATCCGAGATGTTAGGTTCCCTTAGGTTAGGATATAAAACGATATAGACGTATATAATGTCCCCACCGAGAAGTACGGGCAGACACGACCGGGATTTTGTAAAACATTACCAGCGAGGGTCTAGATGGGTTAGGTTAGGTTATATTGCGATATAGACGTATATAATGTGCCCACCGAGAAGTAGGGGCCGGCCCGCCAGGAATGTTGGAAAATACTACATCCGAGATGTTAGATTCCCTTGGGTTAGGATATATAACGTTATAGACGTAAATAATGTCCCCGCCGAGAAGTACGGGCCGACACGACCGGGATTTTGTAAAACATTACCAGCGAGGGTCTAGGTGGGTTAGGTTAGGTTATATTACGATATAGACGTATATAATGTGCCCACCGAGAAGTAGGGGCCGACCCGCCAGCAATGTTGGGAAATACTACATCCGATATGTTAGGTTCCCTTAGGTTAGGATAAATAACGTTATAGACGTATATATTGTCCCCACCGAGAAGTACGGGCCCACACGACCGGAATTTTGTAAAGCATTACCTGCGAGGGTCTTGATGGGTTAGGTTAGGTTATATTACGATATGGACGTATATAATGTGCCCACCGAGAAGTAGGGGCTGGCCCGCCAGGAATGTTGGAAAATACTACATCCGAGATGTTAGGTTCCCTTAGGTTAGGATATATAACGTTATAGAAGTATATAATGTCCCCAACGAGAAGTACGGGCCGACACGACCGGGATTTCGTAAAACATTACCAGCGACGGTCTAGATGGGTTAGGTTAGGTTATATTGCGATATAGACGTATATAATGTGCCCACCGAGAAGTAGGGGCCGACCCGCCAGGAATGTTGGAAAATACTACATCCGAGATGTTAGGTTCTCTTAGGTTAGGATATATAACGTTATAGAAGTATATAATGTCCCCAAAGAGAAGTACGGGCCGACACGACCGGGATTTTGTAAAACATTACCAGCGACGGTCTAGATGGGTTAGGTTAGGTTATATTGCGATATAGACGTATATAATGTGCCCACCGAGAAGTAGGGGCCGACCCGACAGGAATGTTGGAAAATACTACATCCGAGATGTTAGGTTCCCTTAGGCTAGGACATATAACGTTATAGACGTATATAATGTCCCCACCGAGACGTACGGGAAGACATGAACGGGATTCTGTGAAACATTACGAGCGAGAATCTAGGTGGGTTAGGTTAGGTTATATTACGTTATAGACGTATATAATGTTCCCACTGAGAAGTAGGGGCCGACCCGCCAGAAATGTTGGAAAATACTACATCCGAGATGTTAGGTTCCCTTAATTTAGGATATAAAACGATATAGACATATATAATGTCCCCACGGCAAAGTACGGGCCGACACGACCGGAATTTTGTAAAACATTACCAGCGACGGTCTAGATGGGTTAGGGTAGGTTATATTGCGATATAGACGTATATAATGTGCCCACCGAGAAGTAGGGGCCGACCCGACAGGAATGTTGGAAAATACTACATCCGAGATGTTAGGTTCCCTTAGGTTAGGATATATAACGTTATAGACGTATATAATGTCCCCACCGAGAAGTACGGGCAGACACGACCGGGATTCTGTAAAGCATTACCAGGGAGGGTCTAGATGGGTTAGGTTAGGTCATATTGCGATATAGACTTATATAATGTGCCCACCGAGAAGTAGGGGCCGACCCGCCAGGAATGTTGGAAAATACTACATCCGAGATGTTAGGTTCCCTTAGGTTAGGATATATAACGTTATAGACGTATATAATGTCCCCACCGAGAAGTACGGGCCCACACGACCGGGATTTTGTAAAGCATTACCAGCGAGGGTCTTGATGGGTTAGGTTAGGTTATATTACGATATGGACGTATAAAATGTGCCCACCGAGAAGTAGGGGCTGGCCCGCCAGGAATGTTGGAAAATACTACATCCGAGATGTTAGGTTCGCTTAGGTTAGGATATATAACGTTATAGAAGTATATAATGTCCCCAACGAGAAGTACGGGCCGACACGACCGGGATTTTGTAAAACATTACCAGCGACGGTCTAGATGGGTTAGGTTAGGTTATATTGCGATATAGACGTATATAATGTGCCCACCGAGAAGTATTGGCCGACCCGACAGGAATGTTGGAAAATACTACATCCGAGATGTTAGGTTCCCTTAGGTTAGGATATATAACGTTATAGACGTATATAATGTCCCCACCGAGAAGTACGGGCAGACACGACCGGGATTCTGTAAAGCATTATCAGCGAGGGTCTAGATGGGTTAGGTTAGGTCATATTGCGATATAGACGTATATAATGTCCCCACCGAGACGTACGGGAAGACATGAACGGGATTCTGTGAAACATTACCAGCGAGAGTCTAGGTGGGTTAGGTTAGGTTATATTACGTTATAGACGTATATAATGTTCCCACTGAGAAGTAGGGGCCGACCCGCCAGAAATGTTGGAAAATACTACATCCGAGATGTTAGGTTCCCTTAATTTAGGATATAAAACGATATAGACATATAAAATGTCCCCACGGCAAAGTACGGGCCGACACGACCGGAATTTTGTAAAACATTACCAGCGAGGGTCTAGATGGGTTAGGTTAGGTTATATTTCGATATAGACGTACATAATGTGCCCACCGAGAATTAGGGGCCGACCCGCCAGGAATGTTGGAAAATACTACATCCGAGATGTTAGGTTCCCTCAGGTTAGGATATATAATGTTATAGACGTATATAATGTCCCCACCGAGAAGTACGGGCAGACACGACCGGGAGTCTGTAAAGCATTACCAACGAGGGTCTAGATGGGTTAGGTTAGGTCATATTGCGATATAGACGTATATAATGTGCCCACCGAGAAGTAGGGGCCAGCCCGCCAGGAATGTTGGAAAATACTACATCCGAGATGTTAGGTTCCCTTGGGTTAGGATATATAACGTTATAGACGTAAATAATGTCCCCACCGAGAAGTACGGGCCGACACGACCGGGATTTTGTAAAACTTTACCAGCGCGGTTCTAGGTGGGTTAGGTTAGGTTATATTGCGATATAGACGTATATAATGTGCCCACCGAGAAGTAGGGGCCGACCCGACAGGAATGTTGGAAAATACTACATCCGAGATGTTAGGTTCCCTTAGGTTAGGATATATAACGTTATACACGTATATAATGTCCCCACCGAGAAGTACGGGCAGACACGACCGGGATTCTGTAAAGCATTACCAGCGACGGTCTAGATGGGTTAGGTTAGGTCATATTGCGATATAGACGTATATAATGTGCCCACCGAGAAGTAGGGGCCGACCCGCCAGGAATGTTGGAAAATACTACATCCGAGATGTTAGGTTCCCTTAGGCTAGGATATATAACGTTATAGACGTATATAATGTCCCCACCGAGACGTACGGGAAGACATGAACGGGATTCTGTGAAACATTACCAGCGAGAGTCTAGGTGGGTTAGGTTAGGTTATATTTCGTTATAGACGTATATAATGCTCCCACTGAGAAGTAGGGGCCGACCCGCCAGAAATGTTGGAAAATACTACATCCGAGATGTTAGGTTCCCTTAATTTAGGATATAAAACGATATAGACATATATAATGTCACCACGGCAATGTACGGGCCGACACGACCGGAATTTTGTAAAACATTACCAGCGAGGGTCTAGATGGGTTAGGTTAGGTTAAATTACGATATGGACGTATATAATGTGCCCACCGAGAAGTAGGGGCCGGCCCGCCAGGAATGTTGGAAAATACTACATCCGAGATGTTAGGTTCCCTTATGTTAGGATATATAACTATATAGACGTATATAATGTCCCCACCGAGAAGTACGGGCAGACACGACCGGGATTTTGTAAAACATTACCAGCGAGGGTCTAGATGGGTTAGGTTAGGTCATATTGCGATATAGACGTATATAATGTGCCCACCGAGAAGTAGGGGCCGACCCGCCAGGAATGTTGGAAAATACTACATCCGAGATGTTAGGATCCCTTAGGCTAGGATATATAACGTTAGAGACGTATATAATGTCCCCACCGAGACGTACGGGAAGACATGAACGGGATTCTGTGAAACATTACCAGCGAGAGTCTAGGTGGGTTAGGTTAGGTTATATTACGTTATAGACGTATATAATGTTCCCACTGAGAAGTAGGGGCCGACCCGCCAGGAATGTTGGAAAATACTACATCCGAGATGTTAGGTTCCCTTAGGTTAGGATATATAACGTTATAGACGTATATAATGTCCCCACCGAGACGTACGGGAAGACATGAACGGGATTCTGTGAAACATTACCAGCGAGAGTCTAGGTGGGTTAGGTTAGGTTATATTACGTTATAGACTTATATAATGTGCCCACCGAGAAGTAGGGGCCGACCCGCCAGGAATGTTGGAAAATACTACATCCGAGATGTTAGGTTCTCTTAGGTTAGGATATAAAACGATATAGACGTATATAATGTCCCCACCGAGAAGTACGGGCGGACACGACCGGGATTTTGTAAAACATTACCAGCGAGGGTCTAGATGGGTTAGGTTAGGTTATATTGCGATATAGACGTATATAATGTGCCCACCGAGAAGTAGGGGCCGGCGCGCCAGGAATGTTGGAAAATACTACATCCGAGATGTTAGGTTCCCTTGGGTTAGGATATATAACGTTATAGACGTAAATAATGTCCCCACCGAGAAGTACGGGCCGACACGACCGGGATTTTGTAAAACATTACCAGCGAGGGTCTAGGTGGGTTAGGTTAGGTTATATTACGATATAGACGTATATAATGAGCCCACCGAGAAGTAGGGGCCGACTCGCCAGGAATGTTGGAACATACTACATCCGAGGTGTTAGGTGCCCTCAGGTTAGGATATATAATGTTATAGACGTATATAATGTCCCCACGGCAAAGTACGGGCCGACACGACCGGGATTTTGTAAAACATTACCAGCGAGGGTCTAGATGGGTTAGGTTAGGTTATATTACGATATAGACGTATATAATGTGCCCACCGAGAAGTAGGGGCCGACCCGCCAGCAATGTTGGGAAATACTACATCCGAGATGTTAGGTTCCCTTAGGTTAGGATATATAACGATATAGACGTATATAATGTCCCCACCGAGAAGTACGGGCAGACACGACCGGGATTTTGTAAAACATTACCAGCGAGGGTCTAGATGGGTTAGGTTAGGTTATATTGCGATATAGACGTATATAATGTGCCCACCGAGAAGTAGGGCCCGGCCCGCCAGGAATGTTGGAAAATACTACATCCGAGATGTTAGGTTCCCTTGGGTTAGGATATATAACGTTATAGACGTAAATAATGTCCCCGCCGAGAAGTACGGGCCGACACGACCGGGATTTTGTAAAACATTACCAGCGAGGGTCTAGGTGGGTTAGGTTAGGTTATATTACGATATAGACGTATATAATGTGCCCACCGAGAAGTAGGGGCCGACCCGCCAGCAATGTTGGGAAATACTACATCCGATATGTTAGGTTCCCTTAGGTTAGGATATATAACGTTATAGACGTATATAATGTCCCCACCGAGAAGTACGGGCAGACACGACCGGGATTCTGTAAAGCATTATCAGCGAGGGTCTAGATGGGTTAGGTTAGGTCATATTGCGATATAGACGTATATAATGTCCCCACCGAGACGTACGGGAAGACATGAACGGGATTCTGTGAAACATTACCAGCGAGAGTCTAGGTGGGTTAGGTTAGGTTATATTACGTTATAGACGTATATAATGTTCCCACTGAGAAGTAGGGGCCGACCCGCCAGAAATGTTGGAAAATACTACATCCGAGATGTTAGGTTCCCTTAATTTAGGATATAAAACGATATAGACATATAAAATGTC
Source organism: Xylocopa violacea (assembly GCA_963969225.1). Classification (NCBI taxonomy): domain Eukaryota; kingdom Metazoa; phylum Arthropoda; class Insecta; order Hymenoptera; family Apidae; genus Xylocopa; species Xylocopa violacea. The sequence continues at coordinate 7,371,866 of CAXAJV010000761.1, forward strand.
CCCACGGCAAAGTACGGGCCGACACGACCGGAATTTTGTAAAACATTACCAGCGAGGGTCTAGATGGGTTAGGTTAGGTTATATTTCGATATAGACGTACATAATGTGCCCACCGAGAATTAGGGGCCGACCCGCCAGGAATGTTGGAAAATACTACATCCGAGATGTTAGGTTCCCTCAGGTTAGGATATATAATGTTATAGACGTATATAATGTCCCCACCGAGAAGTACGGGCAGACACGACCGGGAGTCTGTAAAGCATTACCAACGAGGGTCTAGATGGGTTAGGTTAGGTCATATTGCGATATAGACGTATATAATGTGCCCACCGAGAAGTAGGGGCCAGCCCGCCAGGAATGTTGGAAAATACTACATCCGAGATGTTAGGTTCCCTTGGGTTAGGATATATAACGTTATAGACGTAAATAATGTCCCCACCGAGAAGTACGGGCCGACACGACCGGGATTTTGTAAAACTTTACCAGCGCGGTTCTAGGTGGGTTAGGTTAGGTTATATTGCGATATAGACGTATATAATGTGCCCACCGAGAAGTAGGGGCCGACCCGACAGGAATGTTGGAAAATACTACATCCGAGATGTTAGGTTCCCTTAGGTTAGGATATATAACGTTATACACGTATATAATGTCCCCACCGAGAAGTACGGGCAGACACGACCGGGATTCTGTAAAGCATTACCAGCGACGGTCTAGATGGGTTAGGTTAGGTCATATTGCGATATAGACGTATATAATGTGCCCACCGAGAAGTAGGGGCCGACCCGCCAGGAATGTTGGAAAATACTACATCCGAGATGTTAGGTTCCCTTAGGCTAGGATATATAACGTTATAGACGTATATAATGTCCCCACCGAGACGTACGGGAAGACATGAACGGGATTCTGTGAAACATTACCAGCGAGAGTCTAGGTGGGTTAGGTTAGGTTATATTTCGTTATAGACGTATATAATGCTCCCACTGAGAAGTAGGGGCCGACCCGCCAGAAATGTTGGAAAATACTACATCCGAGATGTTAGGTTCCCTTAATTTAGGATATAAAACGATATAGACATATATAATGTCACCACGGCAATGTACGGGCCGACACGACCGGAATTTTGTAAAACATTACCAGCGAGGGTCTAGATGGGTTAGGTTAGGTTAAATTACGATATGGACGTATATAATGTGCCCACCGAGAAGTAGGGGCCGGCCCGCCAGGAATGTTGGAAAATACTACATCCGAGATGTTAGGTTCCCTTATGTTAGGATATATAACTATATAGACGTATATAATGTCCCCACCGAGAAGTACGGGCAGACACGACCGGGATTTTGTAAAACATTACCAGCGAGGGTCTAGATGGGTTAGGTTAGGTCATATTGCGATATAGACGTATATAATGTGCCCACCGAGAAGTAGGGGCCGACCCGCCAGGAATGTTGGAAAATACTACATCCGAGATGTTAGGATCCCTTAGGCTAGGATATATAACGTTAGAGACGTATATAATGTCCCCACCGAGACGTACGGGAAGACATGAACGGGATTCTGTGAAACATTACCAGCGAGAGTCTAGGTGGGTTAGGTTAGGTTATATTACGTTATAGACGTATATAATGTTCCCACTGAGAAGTAGGGGCCGACCCGCCAGGAATGTTGGAAAATACTACATCCGAGATGTTAGGTTCCCTTAATTTAGGATATAAAACGATATAGACATATATAATGTCACCACGGCAATGTACGGGCCGACACGACCGGAATTTTGTAAAACATTACCAGCGAGGGTCTAGATGGGTTAGGTTAGGTTAAATTACGATATGGACGTATATAATGTGCCCACCGAGAAGTAGGGGCCGGCCCGCCAGGAATGTTGGAAAATACTACATCCGAGATGTTAGGTTCCCTTATGTTAGGATATATAACTATATAGACGTATATAATGTCCCCACCGAGAAGTACGGGCAGACACGACCGGGATTTTGTAAAACATTACCAGCGAGGGTCTAGATGGGTTAGGTTAGGTCATATTGCGATATAGACGTATATAATGTGCCCACCGAGAAGTAGGGGCCGACCCGCCAGGAATGTTGGAAAATACTACATCCGAGATGTTAGGATCCCTTAGGCTAGGATATATAACGTTAGAGACGTATATAATGTCCCCACCGAGACGTACGGGAAGACATGAACGGGATTCTGTGAAACATTACCAGCGAGAGTCTAGGTGGGTTAGGTTAGGTTATATTACGTTATAGACGTATATAATGTTCCCACTGAGAAGTAGGGGCCGACCCGCCAGGAATGTTGGAAAATACTACATCCGAGATGTTAGGTTCCCTTAGGTTAGGATATATAACGTTATAGACGTATATAATGTCCCCACCGAGACGTACGGGAAGACATGAACGGGATTCTGTGAAACATTACCAGCGAGAGTCTAGGTGGGTTAGGTTAGGTTATATTACGTTATAGACTTATATAATGTGCCCACCGAGAAGTAGGGGCCGACCCGCCAGGAATGTTGGAAAATACTACATCCGAGATGTTAGGTTCTCTTAGGTTAGGATATAAAACGATATAGACGTATATAATGTCCCCACCGAGAAGTACGGGCGGACACGACCGGGATTTTGTAAAACATTACCAGCGAGGGTCTAGATGGGTTAGGTTAGGTTATATTGCGATATAGACGTATATAATGTGCCCACCGAGAAGTAGGGGCCGGCGCGCCAGGAATGTTGGAAAATACTACATCCGAGATGTTAGGTTCCCTTGGGTTAGGATATATAACGTTATAGACGTAAATAATGTCCCCACCGAGAAGTACGGGCCGACACGACCGGGATTTTGTAAAACATTACCAGCGAGGGTCTAGGTGGGTTAGGTTAGGTTATATTACGATATAGACGTATATAATGTGCCCACCGAGAAGTAGGGGCCGACTCGCCAGGAATGTTGGAACATACTACATCCGAGGTGTTAGGTGCCCTCAGGTTAGGATATATAATGTTATAGACGTATATAATGTCCCCACGGCAAAGTACGGGCCGACACGACCGGGATTTTGTAAAACATTACCAGCGAGGGTCTAGATGGGTTAGGTTAGGTTATATTACGATATAGACGTATATAATGTGCCCACCGAGAAGTAGGGGCCGACCCGCCAGCAATGTTGGGAAATACTACATCCGAGATGTTAGGTTCCCTTAGGTTAGGATATATAACGATATAGACGTATATAATGTCCCCACCGAGAAGTACGGGCAGACACGACCGGGATTTTGTAAAACATTACCAGCGAGGGTCTAGATGGGTTAGGTTAGGTTATATTGCGATATAGACGTATATAATGTGCCCACCGAGAAGTAGGGCCCGGCCCGCCAGGAATGTTGGAAAATACTACATCCGAGATGTTAGGTTCCCTTGGGTTAGGATATATAACGTTATAGACGTAAATAATGTCCCCGCCGAGAAGTACGGGCCGACACGACCGGGATTTTGTAAAACATTACCAGCGAGGGTCTAGGTGGGTTAGGTTAGGTTATATTACGATATAGACGTATATAATGTGCCCACCGAGAAGTAGGGGCCGACCCGCCAGCAATGTTGGGAAATACTACATCCGATATGTTAGGTTCCCTTAGGTTAGGATAAATAACGTTATAGACGTATATAATGTCCCCACGGCAAAGTACGGGCCGACACGACCGGAATTTTGTAAAACATTACCAGCGAGGGTCTAGATGGGTTTGGTTAGGTTATATTACGATATGGACGTATATAATGTGCCCACCGAGAAGTAGGGGCCGACCCGCCAGGAATGTTGGAAAATACTACATCCGAGATGTTAGGTTCCCTTAAGTTAGGATATAAAACGATATAGACGTATATAATGTCCCCACCGAGAAGTACGGGCAGACACGACCGGGATTTTGTAAAACATTACCAGCGAGGGTCTAGATGGGTTAGGTTAGGTTATATTGCGATATAGACGTATATAATGTGCCCACCGAGAAGTAGGGGCCGGCCCGCCAGGAATGTTGGAAAATACTACATCCGAGATGTTAGGTTCCCTTGGGTTAGGATATATAACGTTATAGACGTAAATAATGTCCCCGCCGAGAAGTACGGGCCGACACGACCGGGATTTTGTAAAACATTACCAGCGAGGGTCTAGGTGGGTTAGGTTAGGTTATATTACGATATAGACGTATATAATGTGCCCACCGAGAAGTAGGGGCCGACCCGCCAGCAATGTTGGGAAATACTACATCCGATATGTTAGGTTCCCTTAGGTTAGGATAAATAACGTTATAGACGTATATATTGTCCCCACCGAGAAGTACGGGCCCACACGACCGGAATTTTGTAAAGCATTACCTGCGAGGGTCTTGATGGGTTAGGTTAGGTTATATTACGATATGGACGTATATAATGTGCCCACCGAGAAGTAGGGGCTGGCCCGCCAGGAATGTTGGAAAATACTACATCCGAGATGTTAGGTTCCCTTAGGTTAGGATATATAACGTTATAGAAGTATATAATGTCCCCAACGAGAAGTACGGGCCGACACGACCGGGATTTCGTAAAACATTACCAGCGACGGTCTAGATGGGTTAGGTTAGGTTATATTGCGATATAGACGTATATAATGTGCCCACCGAGAAGTAGGGGCCGACCCGCCAGGAATGTTGGAAAATACTACATCCGAGATGTTAGGTTCTCTTAGGTTAGGATATATAACGTTATAGAAGTATATAATGTCCCCAAAGAGAAGTACGGGCCGACACGACCGGGATTTTGTAAAACATTACCAGCGACGGTCTAGATGGGTTAGGTTAGGTTATATTGCGATATAGACGTATATAATGTGCCCACCGAGAAGTAGGGGCCGACCCGACAGGAATGTTGGAAAATACTACATCCGAGATGTTAGGTTCCCTTAGGCTAGGACATATAACGTTATAGACGTATATAATGTCCCCACCGAGACGTACGGGAAGACATGAACGGGATTCTGTGAAACATTACGAGCGAGAGTCTAGGTGGGTTAGGTTAGGTTATATTACGTTATAGACGTATATAATGTTCCCACTGAGAAGTAGGGGCCGACCCGCCAGAAATGTTGGAAAATACTACATCCGAGATGTTAGGTTCCCTTAATTTAGGATATAAAACGATATAGACATATATAATGTCCCCACGGCAAAGTACGGGCCGACACGACCGGAATTTTGTAAAACATTACCAGCGACGGTCTAGATGGGTTAGGGTAGGTTATATTGCGATATAGACGTATATAATGTGCCCACCGAGAAGTAGGGGCCGACCCGACAGGAATGTTGGAAAATACTACATCCGAGATGTTAGGTTCCCTTAGGTTAGGATATATAACGTTATAGACGTATATAATGTCCCCACCGAGAAGTACGGGCAGACACGACCGGGATTCTGTAAAGCATTACCAGGGAGGGTCTAGATGGGTTAGGTTAGGTCATATTGCGATATAGACTTATATAATGTGCCCACCGAGAAGTAGGGGCCGACCCGCCAGGAATGTTGGAAAATACTACATCCGAGATGTTAGGTTCCCTTAGGTTAGGATATATAACGTTATAGACGTATATAATGTCCCCACCGAGAAGTACGGGCCCACACGACCGGGATTTTGTAAAGCATTACCAGCGAGGGTCTTGATGGGTTAGGTTAGGTTATATTACGATATGGACGTATAAAATGTGCCCACCGAGAAGTAGGGGCTGGCCCGCCAGGAATGTTGGAAAATACTACATCCGAGATGTTAGGTTCGCTTAGGTTAGGATATATAACGTTATAGAAGTATATAATGTCCCCAACGAGAAGTACGGGCCGACACGACCGGGATTTTGTAAAACATTACCAGCGACGGTCTAGATGGGTTAGGTTAGGTTATATTGCGATATAGACGTATATAATGTGCCCACCGAGAAGTATTGGCCGACCCGACAGGAATGTTGGAAAATACTACATCCGAGATGTTAGGTTCCCTTAGGTTAGGATATATAACGTTATAGACGTATATAATGTCCCCACCGAGAAGTACGGGCAGACACGACCGGGATTCTGTAAAGCATTATCAGCGAGGGTCTAGATGGGTTAGGTTAGGTCATATTGCGATATAGACGTATATAATGTCCCCACCGAGACGTACGGGAAGACATGAACGGGATTCTGTGAAACATTACCAGCGAGAGTCTAGGTGGGTTAGGTTAGGTTATATTACGTTATAGACGTATATAATGTTCCCACTGAGAAGTAGGGGCCGACCCGCCAGAAATGTTGGAAAATACTACATCCGAGATGTTAGGTTCCCTTAATTTAGGATATAAAACGATATAGACATATAAAATGTCCCCACGGCAAAGTACGGGCCGACACGACCGGAATTTTGTAAAACATTACCAGCGAGGGTCTAGATGGGTTAGGTTAGGTTATATTTCGATATAGACGTACATAATGTGCCCACCGAGAATTAGGGGCCGACCCGCCAGGAATGTTGGAAAATACTACATCCGAGATGTTAGGTTCCCTCAGGTTAGGATATATAATGTTATAGACGTATATAATGTCCCCACCGAGAAGTACGGGCAGACACGACCGGGAGTCTGTAAAGCATTACCAACGAGGGTTTAGATGGGTTAGGTTAGGTCATATTGCGATATAGACGTATATAATGTGCCCACCGAGAAGTAGGGGCCAGCCCGCCAGGAATGTTGGAAAATACTACATCCGAGATGTTAGGTTCCCTTGGGTTAGGATATATAACGTTATAGACGTAAATAATGTCCCCACCGAGAAGTACGGGCCGACACGACCGGGATTTTGTAAAACTTTACCAGCGCGGTTCTAGGTGGGTTAGGTTAGGTTATATTGCGATATAGACGTATATAATGTGCCCACCGAGAAGTAGGGGCCGACCCGACAGGAATGTTGGAAAATACTACATCCGAGATGTTAGGTTCCCTTAGGTTAGGATATATAACGTTATACACGTATATAATGTCCCCACCGAGAAGTACGGGCAGACACGACCGGGATTCTGTAAAGCATTACCAGCGACGGTCTAGATGGGTTAGGTTAGGTCATATTGCGATATAGACGTATATAATGTGCCCACCGAGAAGTAGGGGCCGACCCGCCAGGAATGTTGGAAAATACTACATCCGAGATGTTAGGTTCCCTTAGGCTAGGATATATAACGTTATAGACGTATATAATGTTCCCACCGAGACGTACGGGAAGACATGAACGGGATTCTGTGAAACATTACCAGCGAGAGTCTAGGTGGGTTAGGTTAGGTTATATTTCGTTATAGACGTATATAATGCTCCCACTGAGAAGTAGGGGCCGACCCGCCAGAAATGTTGGAAAATACTACATCCGAGATGTTAGGTTCCCTTAATTTAGGATATAAAACGATATAGACATATATAATGTCACCACGGCAATGTACGGGCCGACACGACCGGAATTTTGTAAAACATTACCAGCGAGGGTCTAGATGGGTTAGGTTAGGTTAAATTACGATATGGACGTATATAATGTGCCCACCGAGAAGTAGGGGCCGGCCCGCCAGGAATGTTGGAAAATACTACATCCGAGATGTTAGGTTCCCTTAGGTTAGGATATATAACTATATAGACGTATATAATGTCCCCACCGAGAAGTACGGGCAGACACGACCGGGATTTTGTAAAACATTACCAGCGAGGGTCTAGATGGGTTAGGTTAGGTCATATTGCGATATAGACGTATATAATGTGCCCACCGAGAAGTAGGGGCCGACCCGCCAGGAATGTTGGAAAATACTACATCCGAGATGTTAGGATCCCTTAGGCTAGGATATATAACGTTAGAGACGTATATAATGTCCCCACCGAGACGTACGGGAAGACACGACCGGGATTCTGTAAAGCATTACCAGCGAGGGTCTAGATGGGTTAGGTTAGGTCATATTGCGATATAGACTTATATAATGTGCCCACCGAGAAGTAGGGGCCGACCCGCCAGGAATGTTGGAAAATACTACATCCGAGATGTTAGGTTCTCTTAGGTTAGGATATAAAACGATATAGACGTATATAATGTCCCCACCGAGAAGTACGGGCGGACACGACCGGGATTTTGTAAAACATTACCAGCGAGGGTCTAGGTGGGTTAGGTTAGGTTATATTACGATATAGACGTATATAATGTGCCCACCGAGAAGTAGGGGCCGACTCGCCAGGAATGTTGGAACATACTACATCCGAGGTGTTAGGTGCCCTCAGGTTAGGATATACAATGTTATAGACGTATATAATGTCCCCACGGCAAAGTACGGGCCGACACGACCGGGATTTTGTTTAAACATTACCAGCGAGGGTCTAGATGGGTTAGGTTAGGTTATATTACGATATAGACGTATATAATGTGCCCACCGAGAAGTAGGGGCCGACCCGCCAGCAATGTTGGGAAATACTACATCCGAGATGTTAGGTTCCCTTAGGTTAGGATATATAACGTTATAGACGTATATAATGTCCCCACCGAGATGTACGGGCAGACACGACCGGGATTCTGTAAAGCATTACCAGCGAGGGTCTAGATGGGTTAGGTTAGGTCATATTGCGATATAGACGTATATAATGTGCCCACCGAGAAGTAGGGGCCGACCCGCCAGGAATGTTGGAAAATACTACATCCGAGGTGTTAGGTGCCCTCAGGTTAGGATATATAATGTTATATACGTATATAATGTCCCCACGGCAAAGTACGGGCCGACACGACCGGGATTTTGTAAAACATTACCAGCGAGGGTCTAGATGGGTTAGGTTAGGTTATATTACGATATAGACGTATATAATGTGCCCACCGAGAAGTAGGGGCCGACCCGCCAGCAATGTTGGGAAATACTACATCCGATATGTTAGGTTCCCTTAGGTTAGGATATATAACGTTATAGACGTATATAATGTCCCCACCGAGAAGTACGGGCCCACACGACCGGAATTTTGTAAAGCATTACCTGCGAGGGTCTTAATGGCTTAGGTTAGGTTATATAACGATATGGACGTATATAATGTGCCCACCGAGAAGTAGGGGCTGGCCCGCCAGGAATGTTGGAAAATACTACATCCGAGATGTTAGGTTCCCTTAGGTTAGGATATATGACGTTATAGAAGTATATAATGTCCCCAACGAGAAGTACGGGCCGACACGACCGGGATTTTGTAAAACATTACCAGCGACGGTCTAGATGGGTTAGGTTAGGTTATATTGCGATATAGACGTATATAATGTGCCCACCGAGAAGTAGGGGCCGACCCGCCAGGAATGTTGGAAAATACTACATCCGAGATGTTAGGTTCCCTTAGGTTAGGATATATAACGTTATAGAAGTATATAATGTCCCCAACGAGAAGTACGGGCCGACACGACCGGGATTTTGTCAAACATTACCAGCGACGGTCTAGATGGGTTAGGTTAGGTTATATTGCGATATAGACGTATATAATGTGCCCACCGAGAAGTAGGGGCCGACCCGACAGGAATGTTGGAAAATACTACATCCGAGATGTTAGGTTCCCTTAGGTTAGGATATAAAACGATATAGACGTATATAATGTCCCCAACGAGAAGTACGGGCAGACAGGACCGGGATTTTGTAAAACATTACCAGCGAGGGTCTAGATGGGTTAGGTTAGGTTATATTGCGATATAGACGTATATAATGTGCCCACCGAGAAGTAGGGGCCGGCCCGCCAGGAATGTTGGAAAATACTACATCCGAGATGTTAGGTTCCCTTGGGTTAGGATATATAACGTTATAGACGTAAATAATGTCCCCGCCGAGAAGTACGGGCCGACACGACCGGGATTTTGTAAAACATTACCAGCGAGGGTCTAGGTGGGTTAGGTTAGGTTATATTACGATATGGACGTATATAATGTGCCCACCGAGAAGTAGGGGCTGGCCCGCCAGGAATGTTGGAAAATACTACATCCGAGATGTTAGGTTCGCTTAGGTTAGGATATATAACGTTATAGAAGTATATAATGTCCCCAACGAGAAGTACGGGCCGACACGACCGGGATTGTGTAAAACATTACCAGCGACGGTCTAGATGGGTTAGGTTAGGTTATATTGCGATATAGACGTATATAATGTGCCCACCGAGAAGTATTGGCCGACCCGACAGGAATGTTGGAAAATACTACATCCGAGATGTTAGGTTCCCTTAGGTTAGGATATATAACGTTATAGACGTATATAATGTCCCCACCGAGAAGTACGGGCAGACACGACCGGGATTCTGTAAAGCATTACCAGCGAGGGTCTAGATGGGTTAGGTTAGGTCATATTGCGATATAGACGTATATAATGTCCCCACCGAGACGTACGGGAAGACATGAACGGGATTCTGTGAAACATTACCAGCGAGAGTCTAGGTGGGTTAGGTTAGGTTATATTACGTTATAGACGTATATAATGTTCCCACTGAGAAGTAGGGGCCGACCCGCCAGAAATGTTGGAAAATACTACATCCGAGATGTTAGGTTCCCTTAATTTAGGATATAAAACGGTATAGACATATAAAATGTCCCCACGGCAAAGTACGGGCCGACACGACCGGAATTTTGTAAAACATTACCAGCGAGGGTCTAGATGGGTTAGGTTAGGTTATATTTCGATATAGACGTATATAATGTGCCCACCGAGAATTAGGGGCCGACCCGCCAGGAATGTTGGAAAATACTACATCCGAGATGTTAGGTTCCCTCAGGTTAGGATATATAATGTTATAGACGTATATAATGTCCCCACCGAGAAGTACGGGCAGACACGACCGGGAGTCTGTAAAGCATTACCAACGAGGGTCTAGATGGGTTAGGTTAGGTCATATTGCGATATAGACGTATATAATGTGCCCACCGAGAAGTAGGGGCCAGCCCGCCAGGAATGTTGGAAAATACTACATCCGAGATGTTAGGTTCCCTTGGGTTAGGATATATAACGTTATAGACGTAAATAATGTCCCCACCGAGAAGTACGGGCCGACACGACCGGGATTTTGTAAAACTTTACCAGCGAGGGTCTAGGTGGGTTAGGTTAGGTTATATTGCGATATAGACGTATATAATGTGCCCACCGAGAAGTAGGGGCCGACCCGACAGGAATGTTGGAAAATACTACATCCGAGATGTTAGGTTCCCTTAGGTTAGGATATATAACTTTATAGACGTATATAATGTCCCCACCGAGAAGTACGGGCAGACACGACCGGGATTCTGTAAAGCATTACCAGCGACGGTCTAGATGGGTTAGGTTAGGTCATATTGCGATATAGACGTATATAATGTGCCCACCGAGAAGTAGGGGCCGACCCGCCAGGAATGTTGGAAAATACTACATCCGAGATGTTAGGTTCCCTTAGGCTAGGATATATAACGTTATAGACGTATATAATGTCCCCACCGAGACGTACGGGAAGACATGAACGGGATTCTGTGAAACATTACCAGCGAGAGTCTAGGTGGGTTAGGTTAGGTTATATTTCGTTATAGACGTATATAATGCTCCCACTGAGAAGTAGGGGCCGACCCGCCAGAAATGTTGGAAAATACTACATGCGAGATGTTAGGTTCCCTTAATTTAGGATATAAAACGATATAGACATATATAATGTCACCACGGCAATGTACGGGCCGACACGACCGGAATTTTGTAAAACATTACCAGCGAGGGTCTAGATGGGTTAGGTTAGGTTAAATTACGATATGGACGTATATAATGTGCCCACCGAGAAGTAGGGGCCGGCCCGCCAGGAATGTTGGAAAATACTACATCCGAGATGTTAGGTTCCCTTATGTTAGGATTAATAACTATATAGACGTATATAATGTCCCCACCGAGAAGTACGGGCAGACACGACCGGGATTTTGTAAAACATTACCAGCGAGGGTCTAGATGGGTTAGGTTAGGTCATATTGCGATATAGACGTATATAATGTGCCCACCGAGAAGTAGGGGCCGACCCGCCAGGAATGTTGGAAAATACTACATCCGAGATGTTAGGATCCCTTAGGCTAGGATATATAACGTTAGAGACGTATATAATGTCCCCACCGAGACGTACGGGAAGACATGAACGGGATTCTGTGAAACATTACCAGCGAGAGTCTAGGTGGGTTAGGTTAGGTTATATTACGTTATAGACGTATATAATGTTCCCACTGAGAAGTAGGGGCCGACCCGCCAGGAATGTTGGAAAATACTACATCCGAGATGTTAGGTTCCCTTAGGTTAGGATATATAACGTTATAGACGTATATAATGTCCCCACCGAGAAGTACGGGCAGACACGACCGGGATTCTGTAAAGCATTACCAGCGAGGGTCTAGATGGGTTAGGTTAGGTCATATTGCGATATAGACTTGTATAATGTGCCCACCGAGAAGTAGGGGCCGACCCGCCAGGAATGTTGGAAAATACTACATCCGAGATGTTAGGTTCTCTTAGGTTAGGATATAAAACGATATAGACGTATATAATGTCCCCACCGAGAAGTACGGGCAGACACGACCGGGATTTTGTAAAACATTACCAGCGAGGGTCTAGATGGGTTAGGTTAGGTTATATTGCGATATAGACGTATATAATGTGCCCACCGAAAAGTAGGGGCCGGCCCGCCAGGAATGTTGGAAAATACTACATCCGAGATGTTAGGTTCCCTTGGGTTAGGATATATAACGTTATAGACGTAAATAATGTCCCCACCGAGAAGTACGGGCCGACACGACCGGGATTTTGTAAAACATTACCAGCGAGGGTCTAGGTGGGTTAGGTTAGGTTATATTACGATATAGACGTATATAATGTGCCCACCGAGAAGTAGGGGCCGACTCGCCAGGAATGTTGGAACATACTACATCCGAGGTGTTAGGTGCCCTCAGGTTAGGATATATAATGTTATAGACGTATATAATGTCCCCACGGCAAAGTACGGGCCGACACGACCGGGATTTTGTAAAACATTACCAGCGAGGGTCTAGATGGGTTAGGTTAGGTTATATTACGATATAGACGTATATAATGTGCCCACCGAGAAGTAGGGGCCGACCCGCCAGCAATGTTGGGAAATACTACATCCGAGATGTTAGGTTCCCTTAGGTTAGGATATATAACGTTATAGACGTATATAATGTCCCCACCGAGAAGTACGGGCAGACACGACCGGGATTCTGTAAAGCATTACCAGCGAGGGTCTAGATGGGTTAGGTTAGGTCATATTGCGATATAGACGTATATAATGTGCCCACCGAGAAGTAGGGGCCGACCCGCCAGGAATGTTGGAAAATACTACATCCGAGGTGTTAGGTGCCCTCAGGTTAGGATATATAATGTTATATACGTATATAATGTCCCCACGGCAAAGTACGGGCCGACACGACCGGGATTTTGTAAAACATTACCAGCGAGGGTCTAGATGGGTTAGGTTAGGTTATATTACGATATAGACGTATATAATGTGCCCACCGAGAAGTAGGGGCCGACCCGCCAGCAATGTTGGGAAATACTACATACGATATGTTAGGTTCCCTTAGGTTAGGATATATAACGTTATAGACGTATATAATGTCCCCACCGAGAAGTACGGGCCCACACGACCGGAATTTTGTAAAGCATTACCTGCGAGGGTCTTGATGGCTTAGGTTAGGTTATATAACGATATGGACGTATATAATGTGCCCACCGAGAAGTAGGGGCTGGCCCGCCAGGAATGTTGGAAAATACTACATCCGAGATGTTAGGTTCCCTTAGGTTAGGATATATGACGTTATAGAAGTATATAATGTCCCCAACGAGAAGTACGGGCCGACACGACCGGGATTTTGAAAAACATTACCAGCGACGGTCTAGATGGGTTAGGTTAGGTTATATTGCGATATAGACGTATATAATGTGCCCACCGAGAAGTAGGGGCCGACCCGCCAGGAATGTTGGAAAATACTACATCCGAGATGTTAGGTTCCCTTAGGTTAGGATATATAACGTTATAGAAGTATATAATGTCCCCAACGAGAAGTACGGGCCGACACGACCGGGATTTTGTCAAACATTACCAGCGACGGTCTAGATGGGTTAGGTTAGGTTATATTGCGATATAGACGTATATAATGTGCCCACCGAGAAGTAGGGGCCGACCCGCCAGGAATGTTGGAAAATACTACATCCCAGATGTTAGGTTCCCTTAGGCTAGGACATATAACGTTATAGACGTATATAATGTCCCCACCGAGACGTACGGGAAGACATGAACGGGATTCTGTGAAACATTACCAGCGAGAGTCTAGGTGGGTTAGGTTAGGTTATATTACGTTATAGACGTATATAATGTTCCCAGTGAGAAGTAGGGGCCGACCCGCCAGGAATGTTGGAAAATACTACATCCGAGATGTTAGGTTCCCTTAGGTTAGGATATATAACGTTCTAGACGTATATAATGTCCCCACCGAGAAGTACGGGCAGACACGACCGGGATTCTGTAAAGCATTACCAGCGAGGGTCTAGATGGGTTAGGTTAGGTCATATTGCGATATAGACTTATATAATGTGCCCACCGAGAAGTAGGGGCCGACCCGCCAGGAATGTTGGAAAATACTACATCCGAGATGTTAGGTTCTCTTAGGTTAGGATATAAAACGATATAGACGTATATAATGTCCCCACCGAGAAGTACGGGCGGACACGACCGGGATTTTGTAAAACATTACCAGCGAGGGTCTAGATGGGTTAGGTTAGGTTATATTGCGATATAGACGTATATAATGTGCCCACCGAGAAGTAGGGGCCGGCCCGCCAGGAATGTTGGAAAATACTACATCCGAGATGTTAGGTTCCCTTGGGTTGGGATATATAACGTTATAGACGTAAATAATGTCCCCACCGAGAAGTACGGGCCGACACGACCGGGATTTTGTAAAACATTACCAGCGAGGGTCTAGGTGGGTTAGGTTAGGTTATATTACGATATAGACGTATATAATGTGCCCACCGAGAAGTAGGGGCCGACTCGCCAGGAATGTTGGAACATACTACATCCGAGGTGTTAGGTGCCCTCAGGTTAGGATATATAATGTTATAGACGTATATAATGTCCCCACGGCAAAGTACGGGCCGACACGACCGGGATTTTGTAAAACATTACCAGCGAGGGTCTAGATGGGTTAGGTTAGGTTATATTACGATATAGACGTATATAATGTGCCCACCGAGAAGTAGGGGCCGACCCGCCAGCAATGTTGGGAAATACTACATCCGAGATGTTAGGTTCCCTTAGGTTAGGATATATAACGTTATAGACGTATATAATGTCCCCACCGAGAAGTACGGGCAGACACGACCGGGATTCTGTAAAGCATTACCAGCGAGGGTCTAGATGGGTTAGGTTAGGTCATATTGCGATATAGACGTATATAATGTGCCCACCGAGAAGTAGGGGCCGACCCGCCAGGAATGTTGGAAAATACTACATCCGAGGTGTTAGGTGCCCTCAGGTTAGGATATATAATGTTATATACGTATATAATGTCCCCACGGCAAAGTACGGGCCGACACGACCGGGATTTTGTAAAACATTACCAGCGAGGGTCTAGATGGGTTAGGTTAGGTTATATTACGATATAGACGTATATAATGTGCCCACCGAGAAGTAGGGGCCGACCCGCCAGCAATGTTGGGAAATACTACATCCGATATGTTAGGTTCCCTTAGGTTAGGATATATAACGTTATAGACGTATATAATGTCCCCACCGAGAAGTACGGGCCCACACGACCGGAATTTTGTAAAGCATTACCTGCGAGGGTCTTAATGGCTTAGGTTAGGTTATATAACGATATGGACGTATATAATGTGCCCACCGAGAAGTAGGGGCTGGCCCGCCAGGAATGTTGGAAAATACTACATCCGAGATGTTAGGTTCCCTTAGGTTAGGATATATGACGTTATAGAAGTATATAATGTCCCCAACGAGAAGTACGGGCCGACACGACCGGGATTTTGTAAAACATTACCAGCGACGGTCTAGATGGGTTAGGTTAGGTTATATTGCGATATAGACGTATATAATGTGCCCACCGAGAAGTAGGGGCCGACCCGCCAGGAATGTTGGAAAATACTACATCCGAGATGTTAGGTTCCCTTAGGTTAGGATATATAACGTTATAGAAGTATATAATGTCCCCAACGAGAAGTACGGGCCGACACGACCGGGATTTTGTCAAACATTACCAGCGACGGTCTAGATGGGTTAGGTTAGGTTATATTGCGATATAGACGTATATAATGTGCCCACCGAGAAGTAGGGGCCGACCCGACAGGAATGTTGGAAAATACTACATCCGAGATGTTAGGTTCCCTTAGGCTAGGACATATAACGTTATAGACGTATATAATGTCCCCACCGAGACGTACGGGAAGACATGAACGGGATTCTGTGAAACATTACCAGCGAGAGTCTAGGTGGGTTAGGTTAGGTTATATTACGTTATAGACGTATATAATGTTCCCAGTGAGAAGTAGGGGCCGACCCGCCAGAAATGTTGGAAAATACTACATCCGAGATGTTAGGTTCCCTTAATTTTGGGATATAAAACGATATAGACATATATAATGTCCCCACGGCAAAGTACGGGCCGACACGACCGGAATTTTGTAAAACATTACCAGCGAGGGTCTAGATGGGTTAGGTTAGGTTATATTACGATATGGACGTATATAATGTGCCCACCGAGAAGTAGGGGCCGACCCGCCAGGAATGTTGGAAAATACTACATCCGAGATGTTAGGTTCCCTTAGGTTAGGATATATAACGTTATAGACGTATATAATGTCCCCACCGAGAATTACGGGTCGACACGACCGGGATTTTGTAAAACATTACCAGGGACGGTCTAGATGGGTTAGGTTAGGTCATATTGCGATATAGACGTATATAATGTGCCCACCGAGAAGTAGGGGCCGACCCGCCAGGAATGTTGGAAAATACTACATCCGAGGTGTTAGGTGCCCTCAGGTTAGGATATATAATGTTATATACGTATATAATGTCCCCACGGCAAAGTACGGGCCGACACGACCGGGATTTTGTAAAACATTACCAGCGAGGGTCTAGATGGGTTAGGTTAGGTTATATTACGATATAGACGTATATAATGTACCCACCGAGAAGTAGGGACCGACCCGCCAGCAATGTTGGGAAATACTACATCCGATATGTTAGGTTCCCTTAGGTTAGGATATATAACGTTATAGACGTATATAATGTCCCCACCGAGAAGTACGGGCCCACACGACCGGAATTTTGTAAAGCATTACCTGCGAGGGTCTTGATGGGTTAGGTTAGGTTATATTACGATATGGACGTATATAATGTGCCCACCGAGAAGTAGGGGCTGGCCCGCCAGGAATGTTGGAAAATACTACATCCGAGATGTTAGGTTCCCTTAGGTTAGGATATATAACGTTATAGAAGTATATAATGTCCCCAACGAGAAGTACGGGCCGACACGACCGGGATTTTGTAAAACATTACCAGCGACGGTCTAGATGGGTTAGGTTAGGTTATATTGCGATATAGACGTATATAATGTGCCCACCGAGAAGTAGGGGCCGACCCGACAGGAATGTTGGAAAATACTACATCCGAGATGTTAGGTTCCCTTAGGCTAGGACATATAACGTTATAGACGTATATAATGTCCCCACCGAGACGTACGGGAAGACATGAACGGGATTCTGTGAAACATTACCAGCGAGAGTCTAGGTGGGTTAGGTTAGGTTATATTACGCTATAGACGTATATAATGTTCCCACTGAGAAGTAGGGGCCGACCCGCCAGAAATGTTGGAAAATACTACATCCGAGATGTTAGGTTCCCTTAATTTAGGATATAAAACGATATAGACATATATAATGTCCCCACGGCAAAGTACGGGCCGACACGACCGGAATTTTGTAAAACATTACCAGCGACGGTCTAGATTTAGGGTAGGTTATATTGCGATATAGACGTATATAATGTGCCCACCGAGAAGTAGGGGCCGACCCGAAAGGAATGTTGGAAAATACTACATCCGAGATGTTAGGTTCCCTTAGGTTAGGATATATAACGTTATAGACGTATATAATGTCCCTACCGAGAAGTACGGGCAGACACGACCGGGATTCTGTAAAGCATTACCAGCGAGGGTCTAGATGAATTAGGTTAGGTCATATTGCGATATAGACTTATATAATGTGCCCACCGAGAAGTAGGGGCCGACCCGCCAGGAATGTTGGAAAATACTACATCCGAGATGTTAGGTTCTCTTAGGTTAGGATATAAAACGATATAGACGTATATAATGTCCCCACCGAGAAGTACGGGCAGACACGACCGGGATTTTGTAAAACATTACCAGCGAGGGTCTAGATGGGTTAGGTTAGGTTATATTGCGATATAGACGTATATAATGTGCCCACCGAGAAGTAGGGGCCGGCCCGCCAGGAATGTTGGAAAATACTACATCCGAGATGTTAGGTTCCCTTGGGTTAGGATATATAACGTTATAGACGTAAATAATGTCCCCGCCGAGAAGTACGGGCCGACACGACCGGGATTTTGTAAAACATTACCAGCGAGGGTCTAGATGGGTTAGGTTAGGTTATATTACGATATGGACGTATATAATGTGCCCACCGAGAAGTAGGGGCTGGCCCGCCAGGAATGTTGGAAAATACTACATCCGAGATGTTAGGTTCGCTTAGGTTAGGATATATAACGTTATAGAAGTATATAATGTCCCCAACGAGAAGTACGGGCCGACACGACCGGGATTTTGTAAAACATTACCAGCGACGGTCTAGATAGGTTAGGTTAGGTTATATTGCGATATAGACGTATATAATGTGCCCACCGAGAAGTATTGGCCGACCCGACAGGAATGTTGGAAAATACTACATCCGAGATGTTAGGTTCCCTTAGGTTAGGATATATAACGTTATAGACGTATATAATGTCCCCACCGAGAAGTACGGGCAGACACGACCGGGATTCTGTAAAGCATTACCAGCGAGGGTCTAGATGGGTTAGGTTAGGTCATATTGCGATATAGACGTATATAATGTCCCCACCGAGACGTACGGGAAGACATGAACGGGATTCTGTGAAACATTACCAGCGAGAGTCTAGGTGGGTTAGGTTAGGTTATATTACGTTATAGACGTATATAATGTTCCCACTGAGAAGTAGGGGCCGACCCGCCAGAAATGTTGGAAAATACTACATCCGAGATGTTAGGTTCCCTTAATTTAGGATATAAAACGATATAGACATATAAAATGTCCCCACGGCAAAGTACGGGCCGACACGACCGGAATTTTGTAAAACATTACCAGCGAGGGTCTAGATGGGTTAGGTTAGGCTATATTTCGATATAGACGTATATAATGTGCCCACCGAGAATTAGGGGCCGACCCGCCAGGAATGTTGGAAAATACTACATCCGAGATGTTAGGTTCCCTCAGGTTAGGATATATAATGTTATAGACGTATATAATGTCCCCACCGAGAAGTACGGGCAGACACGACCGGGAGTCTGTAAAGCATTACCAACGAGGGTCTAGATGGGTTAGGTTAGGTCATATTGCGATATAGACGTATATAATGTGCCCACCGAGAAGTAGGGGCCAGCCCGCCAGGAATGTTGGAAAATACTACATCCGAGATGTTAGGTTCCCTTGGGTTGGGATATATAACGTTATAGACGTAAATAATGTCCCCACCGAGAAGTACGGGCCGACACGACCGGGATTTTGTAAAACATTACCAGCGAGGGTCTAGGTGGGTTAGGTTAGGTTATATTACGATATAGACGTATATAATGTGCCCACCGAGAAGTAGGGGCCGACTCGCCAGGAATGTTGGAACATACTACATCCGAGGTGTTAGGTGCCCTCAGGTTAGGATATATAATGTTATAGACGTATATAATGTCCCCACGGCAAAGTACGGGCCGACACGACCGGGATTTTGTAAAACATTACCAGCGACGGTCTAGATGGGTTAGGTTAGGTTATATTACGATATAGACGTATATAATGTGCCCACCGAGAAGTAGGGGCCGACCCGCCAGCAATGTTGGGAAATACTACATCCGAGATGTTAGGTTCCCTTAGGTTAGGATATATAACGTTATAGACGTATATAATGTCCCCACCGAGAAGTACGGGCAGACACGACCGGGATTCTGTAAAGCATTACCAGCGAGGGTCTAGATGGGTTAGGTTAGGTCATATTGCGATATAGACGTATATACTGTGCCCACCGAGAAGTAGGGGCCGACCCGCCAGGAATGTTGGAAAATACTACATCCGAGGTGTTAGGTGCCCTCAGGTTAGGATATATAATGTTATATACGTATATAATGTCCCCACGGCAAAGTACGGGCCGACACGACCGGGATTTTGTAAAACATTACCAGCGAGGGTCTAGATGGGTTAGGTTAGGTTATATTACGATATAGACGTATATAATGTGCCCACCGAGAAGTAGGGGCCGACCCGCCAGGAATGTTGGAAAATACTACATCCGAGGTGTTAGGTTCCCTTAGGCTAGGATATATAACGTTATAGACGTATATAATGTCCCCACCGAGACGTACGGGAAGACATGAACGGGATTCTGTGAAACATTACCAGCGAGAGTCTAGGTGGGTTAGGTTAGGTTATATTTCGTTATAGACGTATATAATGCTCCCACTGAGAAGTAGGGGCCGACCCGCCAGAAATGTTGGAAAATACTACATCCGAGATGTTAGGTTCCCTTAATTTAGGATATAAAACGATATAGACATATATAATGTCACCACGGCAATATACGGGCCGACACGACCGGAATTTTGTAAAACATTACCAGCGAGGGTCTAGATGGGTTAGGTTAGGTTAAATTACGATATGGACGTATATAATGTGCCCACCGAGAAGTAGGGGCCGGCCCGCCAGGAATGTTGGAAAATACTACATCCGAGATGTTAGGTTCCCTTATGTTAGGATATATAACTATATAGACGTATATAATGTCCCCACCGAGAAGTACGGGCAGACACGACCGGGATTTTGTAAAACATTACCAGCGAGGGTCTAGATGGGTTAGGTTAGGTCATATTGCGATATAGACGTATATAATGTGCCCACCGAGAAGTAGGGGCGGACCCGCCAGGAATGTTGGAAAATACTACATCCGAGATGTTAGGATCCCTTAGGCTAGGATATATAACGTTAGAGACGTATATAATGTCCCCACCGAGACGTACGGGAAGACATGAACGGGATTCTGTGAAACATTACCAGCGAGAGTCTAGGTGGGTTAGGTTAGGTTATATTACGTTATAGACGTATATAATGTTCCCACTGAGAAGTAGGGGCCGACCCGCCAGGAATGTTGGAAAATACTACATCCGAGATGTTAGGTTCCCTTAGGTTAGGATATATAACGTTATAGACGTATATAATGTCCCCACCGAGAAGTACGGGCAGACACGACCGGGATTCTGTAAACCATTACCAGCGAGGGTCTAGATGGGTTAGGTTAGGTCATATTGCGATATAGACGTATATAATGTGCCCACCGAGAAGTAGGGGCCGACCCGCCAGGAATGTTGGAAAATACTACATCCGAGGTGTTAGGTGCCCTCAGGTTAGGATATATAATGTTATATACGTATATAATGTCCCCACGGCAAAGTACGGGCCGACACGACCGGGATTTTGTAAAACATTACCAGCGAGGGTCTAGATGGGTTAGGTTAGGTTATATTACGATATAGACGTATATAATGTGCCCACCGAGAAGTAGGGGCCGACCCGCCAGCAATGTAGGGAAATACTACATCCGATATGTTAGGTTCCCTTAGGTTAGGATGTATAACGTTATAGACGTATATAATGTCCCCACCGAGAAGTACGGGCCCACACGACCGGAATTTTGTAAAGCATTACCTGCGAGGGTCTTGATGGCTTAGGTTAGGTTATATAACGATATGGACGTATATAATGTGCCCACCGAGAAGTAGGGGCTGGCCCGCCAGGAATGTTGGAAAATACTACATCCGAGATGTTAGGTTCCCTTAGGTTAGGATATATGACGTTATAGAAGTATATAATGTCCCCAACGAGAAGTACGGGCCGACACGACCGGGATTTTGTAAAACATTACCAGCGACGGTCTAGATGGGTTAGGTTAGGTTATATTGCGATATAGACGTATATAATGTGCCCACCGAGAAGTAGGGGCCGACCCGCCAGGAATGTTGGAAAATACTACATCCGAGATGTTAGGTTCCCTTAGGTTAGGATATATAACGTTATAGAAGTATATAATGTCCCCAACGAGAAGTACGGGCCGACACGACCGGGATTTTGTCAAACATTACCAGCGACGGTCTAGATGGGTTAGGTTAGGTTATATTGCGATATAGACGTATATAATGTGCCCACCGAGAAGTAGGGGCCGACCCGACAGGAATGTTGGAAAATACTACATCCGAGATGTTAGGTTCCCTTAGGCTAGGACATATAACGTTATAGACGTATATAATGTCCCCACCGAGACGTACGGGAAGACATGAACGGGATTCTGTGAAACATTACCAGCGAGAGTCTAGGTGGGTTAGGTTAGGTTATATTACGTTATAGACGTATATAATGTTCCCAGTGAGAAGTAGGGGCCGACCCGCCAGAAATGTTGGAAAATACTACATCCGAGATGTTAGGTTCCCTTAATTTAGGATATAAAACGATATAGACATATATAATGTCCCCACGGCAAAGTACGGGCCGACACGACCGGAATTTTGTAAAACATTACCAGCGAGGGCCTAGATGGGTTAGGTTAGGTTATATTACGATATGGACGTATATAATGTGCCCACCGAGAAGTAGGGGCCGACCCGCCAGGAATGTTGGAAAATACTACATCCGAGATGTTAGGTTCCCTTAGGTTAGGATATATAACGTTATAGACGTATATAATGTCCCCACCGAGAATTACGGGTCGACACGACCGGGATTTTGTAAAACATTACCAGCGACGGTCTAGATGGGTTAGGTTAGGTTATATTACGATATAGACGTATATAATGTGCCCACCGAGAAGTAGGGGCCGACCCGCCAGGAATGTTGGAAAATACTACATCCGAGGTGTTAGGTGCCCTCAGGTTAGGATATATAATGTTATAGACGTATATAATGTCCCCACGGCAAAGTACGGGCCGACACGACCGGGATTTTGTAAAATATTACCAGCGAGGGTCTAGATGGGTTAGGTTAGGTTATATTGCGATATAGACGTATATAATGTGCCCACCGAGAAGTAGGGGCCGACCCGACAGGAATGTTGGAAAATACTACATCCGAGATGTTAGGTTCCCTTAGGTTAGGATATATAACGTTATAGACGTATATAATGTCCCCACCGAGAAGTACGGGCAGACACGACCGGGATTCTGCAAAGCATTACCAGCGAGGGTCTAGATGGGTTAGGTTAGGTCATATTGCGATATAGACGTATATAATGTGCCCACCGAGAAGTAGGGGCCGACCCGCCAGGAATGTTGGAAAATACTACATCCGTGATGTTAGGTTCTCTTAGGTTAGGATATAAAACGATATAGACGTATATAATGTCCCCACCGAGAAGTACGGGCAGACACGACCGGGATTTTGTAAAACATTACCAGCGAGGGTCTAGATGGGTTAGGTTAGGTTATATTGCGATATAGACGTATATAATGTGCCCACCGAGAAGTAGGGGCCGGCCCGCCAGGAATGTGGGAAAATACTACATCCGAGATGTTAGGTTCCCTTGGGTTAGGATATATAACGTTATAGACGTAAATAATGTCCCCACCGAGAAGTACGGGCCGACACGACCGGGATTTTGTAAAACATTACCAGCGAGGGTCTAGGTGGGTTAGGTTAGGTTATATTACGATATAGACGTATATAATGTGCCCACCGAGAAGTAGGGGCCGACCCGCCAGGAATGTTGGAAAATACTACATCCGAGATGTTAGGTTCCCTTAGGTTAGGATATATAACGTTATAGACGTATATAATGTCCCCACCGAGAAGTACGGGTCGACACGACCGGGATTTTGTAAAACATTACCAGCGACGGTCTAGATGGGTTAGGTTAGGTTATATTGCGATATAGACGTATATAATGTGCCCACCGAGAAGTATTGGCCGACCCGACAGGAATGTTGGAAAATACTACATCCGAGATGTTAGGTTCCCTTAGGTTAGGATATATAACGTTATAGAAGTATATAATGTCCCCAACGAGAAGTACGGGCCGACACGACCGGGATTTTGTAAAACATTACCAGCGACGGTCTAGATGGGTTAGGTAAGGTTATATTGCGATATAGACGTATATAATGTGCCCACCGAGAAGTAGGGGCCGACCCGCCAGGAATGTTGGAAAATACTACATCCGAGATGTTAGGTTCCCTTAGGTTAGGATATATAACGTTATAGAAGTATATAATGTCCCCAACGAGAAGTACGGGCCGACACGACCGGGATTTTGTAAAACATTACCAGCGACGGTCTAGATGGGTTAGGTTAGGTTATATTGCGATATAGACGTATATAATGTGCCCACCGAGAAGTAGGGGCCGACCCGACAGGAATGTTGGAAAATACTACATCCGAGATGTTAGGTTCCCTTAGGTTAGGATATATAACGTTATAGAAGTATATAATGTCCCCAACGAGAAGTACGGGCCGACACGACCGGGATTTTGTAAAACATTACCAGCGACGGTCTAGATATGTTAGGTTAGGTTATATTGCGATATAGACGTATATAATGTGCCCACCGCGAAGTAGGGGCCGACCCGACAGGAATGTTGGAAAATACTACATCCGAGATGTTAGGTTCCCTTAGGTTAGGATATATAACGTTATAGACGTATATAATGTCCCCACCGAGAAGTACGGGCAGACACGACCGGGATTCTGTAAAGCATTACCAGCGAGGGTCTAGATGGGTTAGGTTAGGTCATATTGCGATATAGACGTATATAATGTGCCCACCGAGAAGTAGGGGCCGACCCGCCAGGAATGTTGGAAAATACTACATCCGAGATGTTAGGTTCTCTTAGGTTAGGATATAAAACGATATAGACGTATATAATGTCCCCACCGAGAAGTACGGGCAGACACGACCGGGATTTTGTAAAACATTACCAGCGAGGGTCTAGATGGGTTAGGTTAGGTTATATTGCGATATAGACGTATATAATGTGCCCACCGAGAAGTAGGGGCCGGCCCGCCAGGAATGTTGGAAAATACTACATCCGAGATGTTAGGTTCCCTTGGGTTAGGATATATAACGTTATAGACGTAAATAATGTCCCCACCGAGAAGTACGGGCCGACACGACCGGGATTTTGTAAAACATTACCAGCGAGGGTCTAGGTGGGTTAGGTTAGGTTATATTACGATATAGACGTATATAATGTGCCCACCGAGAAGTAGGGGCCGACCCGCCAGGAATGTTGGAAAATACTACATCCGAGATGTTAGGTTCCCTTAGGTTAGGATATATAACGTTATAGACGTATATAATGTCCCCACCGAGAAGTACGGGCAGACACGACCGGGATTCTGTAAAGCATTACCAGCGAGGGTCTAGATGGGTTAGGTTAGGTTATATTACGATATAGACGTATATAATGTGCCCACCGAGAAGTAGGGGCCGACCCGCCAGGAATGTTGGAAAATACTACATCCGAGATGTTAGGTTCCCTTAGGTTAGGATATATAACGTTATAGACGTATATAATGTCCCCACCGAGAAGTACGGGTCGACACGACCGGGATTTTGTAAAACATTACCAGCGACGGTCTAGATGGGTTAGGTTAGGTTATATTACGATATAGACGTATATAATGTGCCCACCGAGAAGTAGGGGCCGACCCGCCAGGAATGTTGGAAAATACTACATCCGAGGTGTTAGGTGCCCTCAGGTTAGGATATATAATGTTATAGACGTATATAATGTCCCCACGGCAAAGTACGGGCCGACACGACCGGGATTTTGTAAAACATTACCAGCGAGGGTCTAGATGGGTTAGGTTAGGTTAGATTACGATATAGACGTATATAATGTGCCCACCGAGAAGTAGGGGCCGACCCGCCAGCAATGTTGGGAAATACTACATCCGAGATGTTAGGTTCCCTTAGGTTAGGATATATAACGTTATAGACGTATATAATGTACCCACCGAGAAGTACGGGCCCACACGACCGGAATTTTGTAAAGCATTACCAGCGAGGGTCTTGATGGGTTAGGTTAGGTTATATTACGATATGGACGTATATAATGTGCCCACCGAGAAGTAGGGGCCGGCCCGCCAGGAATATTGGAAAATACTACATCCGAGATGTTAGGTTCCCTTAGGTTAGGATACATAACGTTATAGAAGTATATAATATCCCCAACGAGAAGTACGGGCCGACACGACCGGGATTTTGTAAAACATTACCAGCGACGGTCTAGATGGGTTAGGTTAGGTTATATTGCGATATAGACGTATATGATGTGCCCACCGAGAAGTAGGGGCCGACCCGACAGGAATGTTGGAAAATACTACATCCGAGATGTTAGGTTCCCTTAGGTTAGGATATATAACGTTATAGACGTATATAATGTCCCCACCGAGAAGTACGGGCAGACACGACCGGGATTCTGTAAAGCATTACCAGCGAGGGTCTAGATGGGTTAGGTTAGGTCATATTGCGATATAGACGTATATAATGTGCCCACCGAGAAGTAGGGGCCGACCCGCCAGGAATGTTGGAAAATACTACATCCGAGGTGTTAGGTGCCCTCAGGTTAGGATATATAATGTTATAGACGTATATAATGTCCCCACGGCAAGGTACGGGCCGACACGACCGGGATTTTGTAAAACATTACCAGCGAGGGTCTAGATGGGTTAGGCTAGGTTATATTACGATATAGACGTATATAATGTGCCCACCGAGAAGTAGGGGCCGACCCGCCAGCAATGTTGGGAAATACTACATCCGAGATGTTAGGTTCCCTTAGGTTAGGATATATAACGTTATAGACGTATATAATGTCCCCACCGAGAAGTACGGGCCCACACGACCGGAATTTTGTAAAGCATTACCAGCGAGGGTCTTGATGGGTTAGGTTAGGTTATATTACGATATGGACGTATATAATGTGCCCACCGAGAAGTAGGGGCTGGCCCGCCAGGAATGTTGGAAAATACTACACCCGAGATGTTAGGTTCCCTTAGGTTAGGATATATAACGTTATAGAAGTATATAATGTCCCCAACGAGAAGTACGGGCTGACACGACCGGGATTTTGTAAAACATAACCAGCGACGGTCTAGATGGGTTAGGTTAGGTTATATTGCGATATAGACGTATATAATGTGCCCACCGAGAAGTAGGGGCCGACCCGCCAGGAATGTTGGAAAATACTACATCCGAGATGTTAGGTTCCCTTAGGTTAGGATATATAACGTTATAGACGTATATAATGTCCCCACCGAGAAGTACGAGCAGACACGACCGGGATTCTGTAAAGCATTACCAGCGAGGGTCTAGATGGGTTAGGTTAGGTCACATTGCGATATAGACGTATATAATGTGCCCACCGAGAAGTAGGGGCCGACCCGCCAGGAATGTTGGAAAATACTACATCCGAGGTGTTAGGTGCCCTCAGGTTAGGATATATAACGTTATAGACGTATATAATGTCCCCACGGCAAAGTACCGGCCGACACGACCGGAATTTTGTAAAACATTACCAGCGAGGGTCTAGATGGGTTAGGTTAGGTTATATTACGATATGGACGTATATAATGTGCCCACCGAGAAGTAGGGGCCGGCCCGCCAGGAATGTTGGAAAATACTACATCCGAGATGTTAGGTTCCCTTAGGTTAGGATATATAACGATATAGACGTATATAATGTCCCCACCGCGAAGTACGGGCAGACACGACCGGGATTTTGTAAAACATTACCAGCGACGGTCTAGATGGGTTAGGTTAGGTTATATTGCGACATAGACGTATATAATGTGCCCACCGAGAAGTAGGGGCCGACCCGCCAGGAATGTTGGAAAATACTACATCCGAGATGTTAGGTTCCCTTGGGTTAGGATATATAACGTTATAGACGTATATAATGTCCCCACCGAGAAGTACGGGTTGACACGACCGGCATTTTGTAAAACATTACTAGCGACGGTCTAGATGGGTTAGGTTGGGTTATATTACGATATAGACGTATATAATGTGCCCACCGAGAAGTAGGGGCCGACCCGACAGGAATGTTGGAAATTCTACATCCGACATTTTAGGTTCCGTTAGGTTAGGATATACAAAAGTTATAGACGTATATAATGTCCCCACCGAGAAGTACGGGCAGAAACGACCGGGATTTTGTAAAACATTACCAGCGAGGGTCTAGATGGGTTAGGTTAGGTTATATTACGATATAGACGTATATAATGTGCCCACCGAGAAGTAGGAGCCGACCCGCCAGGAATGTTGCAAAATACTACATCCGAGGTGTTAGGTGCCCTCAGGTTAGGATATATAATGTTATAGACGTATATAATGTCCCCACTGCAAAGTACGGGCCTACACGACCGGGATTTTGTAAAACATTACCAGCGAGGGTCTAGATGGGTTAGGTTAGGTTATATTACGATATGGACGTATATAATGTGCCCACCGAGAAGTAGGGGCCGACCCGCCAGCAATGTTGGGAAATACTACATCCGAGATGTTAGGTTCCCTTAGGTGCGGATATATAACGTTATAGACGTATATAATGTCCCCACCGAGAAGTACGGGCCCACACGACCGGAATTTTGTAAAGCATTACCAGCGAGGGTCTTGATGGGTTAGGTTAGGTTATATTACGATATGGACGTATATAATGTGCCCACCGAGAAGTAGGGGCCGACCCGACAGGAATGTTGGAAAATACTACATCCGAGATGTTAGGTTCCCTTAGGTTAGGATATATAACGTTATAGACGTATATAATGTCCCCACCGAGAAGTACGGGCAGACACGACCGGGATTTTGTAAAACATTACTAGCGACGGTCTAGATGGGTTAGGTTGGGTTATATTACGATATAGACGTATATAATGTGCCCACCGAGAAGTAGGGGCCGACCCGACAGGAATGTTGGAAATTCTACATCCGACATTTTAGGTTCCGTTAGGTTAGGATATACAAAAGTTATAGACGTATATAATGTCCCCACCGAGAAGTACGGGCAGAAACGACCGGGATTTTGTAAAACATTACCAGCGAGGGTCTAGATGGGTTGGTTAGGTTATATTACGATATAGACGTATATAATGTGCCCACCGAGAAGTAGGGGCCGACCCGCCAGGAATGTTGCAAAATACTACATCCGAGGTGTTAGGTGCCCTCAGGTTAGGATATATAATGTTATAGACGTATATAATGTCCCCACTGCAAAGTACGGGCCTACACGACCGGGATTTTGTAAAACATTACCAGCGAGGGTCTAGATGGGTTAGGTTAGGTTATATTACGATATGGACGTATATAATGTGCCCACCGAGAAGTAGGGGCCGACCCGCCAGCAATGTTGGGAAATACTACATCCGAGATGTTAGGTTCCCTTAGGTGCGGATATATAACGTTATAGACGTATATAATGTCCCCACCGAGAAGTACGGGCCCACACGACCGGAATTTTGTAAAGCATTACCAGCGAGGGTCTTGATGGGTTAGGTTAGGTTATATTACGATATGGACGTATATAATGTGCCCACCGAGAAGTAGGGGCCGACCCGCCAGGAATGTTGGAAAATACTACATCCGAGATGTTAGGTTCCCTTGGGTTAGGATATATAACGTTATAGACGTATATAATGTCCCCACCGAGAAGTACGGGTTGACACGACCGCGATTTTGTAAAACATTACTAGCGACGGTCTAGATGGGTTAGGTTGGGTTATATTACGATATAGACGTATATAATGTGCCCACCGAGAAGTAGGGGCCGACCCGACAGGAATGTTGGAAATTCTACATCCGACATTTTAGGTTCCGTTAGGTTAGGATATACAAAAGTTATAGACGTATATAATGTCCCCACCGAGAAGTACGGGCAGACACGACCGGGATTTTGTAAAACATTACCAGCGAGGGTCTAGATGGGTTAGGTTAGGTCATATTGCGATATAGACGTATATAATGTGCCCACCGAGAAGTAGGGGCCGACCCGCCAGGAATGTTGGAAAATACTACATCCGAGATGTTAGGTTCCCTTAGGTTAGGATATAAAACGATATAGACATATATAATGTCCCCACGGCAAAGTACGGGCCGACACGACCGGAATTTTGTAAAACATTACCAGCGAGGGTCTAGATGGGTTAGGTTAGGTTATATTACGATATGGACGTATATAATGTGCCCACCGAGAAGTAGGGGCCGACACGACAGGAATGTTGGAAAATACTACATCCGAGATGTTTGGTTCCCTTAGGTTAGGATATATAACGTTATAGACGTATATAATGTTCCCACCGAGAAGTACGGGCAGACACGACCGGGAGTCTGTAAAGCATTACCAACGAGGGTCTAGATGGGTTAGGTTAGGTCACATTGCGATATAGACGTATATAATGTGCCCACCGAGATGTAGGGCCCGACCCGCCAGGAATGTTGGAAAATACTACATCCGAGATGTTAGGTTCCCTTAGGTTAGGATATATAACGTTATAGACGTATATAATGTCCCCACCGAGAAGTACGGGCAGACACGACCGGGATTTTGTAAAACATTACCAGCGAGGGTCTAGATGGGTTAGGTTAGGTTATATTACGATATAGACGTATATAATGTGCCCACCGAGAAGCAGGGGCCGACCCGCCAGGAATGTTGGAAAATACTACATCCGAGATGTTAGGATCCCTCAGGTTAGGATATATAATGTTATAGACGTATATAATGTCCCCACCGAGAAGTACGGGCAGACACGACCGGGAGTCTGTAAAGCATTACCAACGAGGGTCTAGATGGGTTAGGTTAGGTCATATTGCGATATAGACGTATATAATGTGCCCACCGAGAAGTAGGGGCCGGCCCGCCAGGAATGATGGAAAATACTACATCCGAGATGTTAGGTTCCCTTGGGTTAGGATATATAACATGATAGACGTAAATAATGTCCCCACCGAGAAGTACGGGCCGACACGACCGGGATTTTGTAAAACATTACCAGCGAGGGTCTAGGTGGGTTAGGTTAGGTTATATTGCGATATAGACGTATATAATGTGCCCACCGAGAAGTAGGGGCCGGCCCGCCAGGAATGATGGAAAATACTACATCCGAGATGTTAGGTTCCCTTGGGTTAGGATATATAACATGATAGACGTAAATAATGTCCCCACCGAGAAGTACGGGCCGACACGACCGGGATTTTGTAAAACATTACCAGCGAGGGTCTAGGTGGGTTAGGTTAGGTTATATTGCGATATAGACGTATATAATGTGCCCACCGAGAAGTAGGGGCAGACACGACCGGGATTTTGTAAAACATTACCAGCGAGGGTCTAGATGGGTTAGGTTAGGTCATATTGCGATATAGACGTATATAATGTGCCCACCGAGAAGTAGGGGCCGACCCGCCAGGAATGTTGGAAAATACTACATCCGAGATGTTAGGTTCCCTTAGGTTAGGATATATAACGTTATAGACGTATATAATGTCCCCACCGAGAAGTACGGGCAGACACGACCGGGATTTTGTAAAACATTACCAGCGAGGGTCTAGATGGGTTAGGTTAGGTTATATTACGATATAGACGTATATAATGTGCCCACCGAGAAGCAGGGGCCGACCCGCCAGGAATGTTGGAAAATACTACATCCGAGATGTTAGGTTCCCTTAGGTTAGGATATATAACGTTATAGACGTATATAATGTCCCCACCGAGAAGTACGGGCAGACACGACCGGGATTTTGTAAAACATTACCAGCGAGGGTCTAGATGGGTTAGGTTAGGTTATATTACGATATAGACGTATATAATGTGCCCACCGAGAAGCAGGGGCCGACCCGCCAGGAATGTTGGAAAATACTACATCCGAGATGTTAGGTTCCCTCAGGTTAGGATATATAATGTTATAGACGTATATAATGTCCCCACCGAGAAGTACGGGCAGACACGACCGGGAGTCTGTAAAGCATTACCAACGAGGGTCTAGATGGGTTAGGTTAGGTCATATTGCGATATAGACGTATATAATGTGCCCACCGAGAAGTAGGGGCCGGCCCGCCAGGAATGATGGAAAATACTACATCCGAGATGTTAGGTTCCCTTGGGTTAGGATATATAACATGATAGACGTAAATAATGTCCCCACCGAGAAGTACGGGCCGACACGACCGGGATTTTGTAAAACATTACCAGCGAGGGTCTAGGTGGGTTAGGTTAGGTTATATTGCGATATAGACGTATATAATGTGCCCACCGAGAAGTAGGGGCCGGCCCGCCAGGAATGATGGAAAATACTACATCCGAGATGTTAGGTTCCCTTGGGTTAGGATATATAACATGATAGACGTAAATAATGTCCCCACCGAGAAGTACGGGCCGACACGACCGGGATTTTGTAAAACATTACCAGCGAGGGTCTAGGTGGGTTAGGTTAGGTTATATTGCGATATAGACGTATATAATGTGCCCACCGAGAAGTAGGGGCAGACACGACCGGGATTTTGTAAAACATTACCAGCGAGGGTCTAGATGGGTTAGGTTAGGTCATATTGCGATATAGACGTATATAATGTGCCCACCGAGAAGTAGGGGCCGACCCGCCAGGAATGTTGGAAAATACTACATCCGAGATGTTAGGTTCCCTTAGGTTAGGATATATAACGTT
Organism: Xylocopa violacea; assembly: GCA_963969225.1. Lineage (NCBI taxonomy): Eukaryota > Metazoa > Arthropoda > Insecta > Hymenoptera > Apidae > Xylocopa > Xylocopa violacea. Next base: position 7,404,936 of record CAXAJV010000761.1, read on the forward strand.
ATAGACGTATATAATGTCCCCACCGAGAAGTACGGGCACACACGACCGGGATTTTGTAAAACATTACCAGCGAGGGTCTAGATGGGTTAGGTTAGGTTATATTACGATATAGACGTATATAATGTGCCCACCGAGAAGCAGGGGCCGACCCGCCAGGAATGTTGGAAAATACTACATCCGAGATGTTAGGTTCCCTCAGTTTAGGATATATAATGTTATAGACGTATATAATGTCCCCACCGAGAAGTACGGGCAGACACGACCG